>WNWK01000865.1:172500-285000 GCA_009830355.1 Cherax destructor | reverse complement strand
AGCACCAGCAGTGACAGGTGTTCAAAGCACCAGCAGTGACAGGTGTGTTCAAAGCACCAGCAGTGACAAGTGTGTTCAAAGCACCAGCAGTGACAGTTGTGTTCAAAGCACCAGCAGTGACAGGTGTGTTCAAAGCACCAGCAGTGACAGGTGTGTTCAAAGCACCAGCAGTGACAGGTGTGTTCAAAGCACCAGCAGTGACAGGTGTGTTCAAAGCACCAGCAGTGACAGGTGTTCAAAGCACCAGCAGTGACAGGTGTGTTCAAAGCACCAGCAGTGACAGGTGTGTTCAAAGCACCAGCAGTGACAGGTGTGTTCAAAGGACCAGCAGTGACAGGTGTGTTCAAAGCACCAGCAGTGACAGGTGTGTTCAAAGCACCAGCAGTGACAGGTGTGTTCAAAGCACCAGCAGTGACAGGTGTGTTCAAAGCACCAGCAGTGACAGGTGTGTTCAAAGCACCAGCAGTGACAGGTGTGTTCAAAGCACCAGCAGTGACAGGTGTGTTCAAAGCACCAGCAGTGACAGGTGTTCAAAGCACCAGCAGTGACAGGTGTGTTCAAAGCACCAGCAGTGACAGGTGTGTTCAAAGCACCAGCAGTGACAGGTGTGTTCAAAGCACCAGCAGTGACAGGTGTGTTCAAAGCACCAGCAGTACAGGTGTTAGCTCCAGCAGGACAGGTGTGTTCAAAGCACCGCAGGACAGGTGGTTCAGACCAGCAGTACAGGTGTTCAAAGCACCAGCAGTGACAGGTGTGTTCAAAGCACCAGCAGTGACAGGTGTGTTCAAAGCACCAGCAGTGACAGGTGTGTTCAAAGCACCAGCAGACAGGTGTGTTAGCACCAGCAGTGACAGTGTGTTCAAAGCACCAGCAGTGACAGGTGTGTTCAAAGCACCAGCAGTGACAGGTGTGTTCAAAGCACCAGCAGTGACAGGTGTGTTCAAAGCACCAGCAGTGACAGGTGTGTTCAAAGCACCAGCAGTGACAGGTGTGTTCAAAGCACCAGCAGTGACACATTATACACACTACTAAATAAAGTAAATAATTCATGTTAAGCGCTAAACCTATTTGGGTTATTCAGCGCAATACTTTGTGGAGGTTTGATCCTCCGTCTGCTGGGCGCGAGACAGACACGCTCTCTATTTGTACTCACCTATCCTTATATACACACTACTAACTTCAAACTCTTCCTCAACTTCCACCATTCTTCTCTGTATTGGACTGAGGAAGTCACTGGCTGGCAGAACGTTTCCACAATATACAATATATCAACTTGTCCGTTTTCCAAGGCCATTTATAATATCGGATAGTTGGTTGGCTGGTTAATGAGGTTTGAAGTCTATCTACTTCACGAAGGTTATGAAGGCTACATGTCACCTGTATACCACCACCACTGAGTTTACTTTCATCCCTAAAATAGGGAACGAAAACTTTCAGTGTATATACACTGAAATACACCACTGTATATATTGTAAGTGGGGGATGAACACAAGTTCTCTAACGCACCTTCCATCAGCACCAACAGATAATTCCGATATTTTCCCTAAGATATCACACTACCACTGTACTAGCCAACATTAGGATACAGACATATTGATGGTATACAATACAGATGAGTTGATGAATAAGATACATGGACAACACTGGAGTATCTTTACCGAGGTAATGTTTCACCTATACAGGAAGCTCCACCAGTGGGATATAAATGAAGACAACACTGAACAGAGTAGAACAGTTTTGAGACGATCAGTGAGTCACTCTTGGTACCAGGTGGTCACATCAAATGTTTATTATGAAGTCCAGCAGCTTGTGATGTCAGTTATGACGCAGGTAATTGAAATAACAGTATTATACACTTGTTTGACACGAGACCTGGTCACAGACCGGGCCGCAGGGGCGCTGACCCCCGAAACTTTCTCCAGGTATACTCCAGGTAGGTTAGGTAAGCTTTGTCCGCAAACAAGACAAGTTTGACACTGACAGCTTTGTAAGATACCAAGATCCTGAGTAAAAAACAATAAATATGTAAAAAAACAGTAAATATACTAATAATTAATTATAATACTGGTTTAATATCGATGCTGAACTATGATACATCAAATGTGTCTGATCTATCATGCTGTTAATGTAAACAATTTGCATAAATCAATAAGCATGCATGCTGCATACATACACAAAACTGTATTTCTTGATAGTTAAATATGACTGATGACAGAGATGGTTAGGTCTCTCTGTTTCACATTCTTGTTACTTCCTAATAAAGTTAATACAAAGTGACACTTAATAATTATAATTAGAGTTAAGGCGACCTTTTTAATTAGGTTAACCGGCATTTTTTAATTAGGTTAACCGGCATTTTTTAATTAGGTTAACCGGCATTTTTTAATTAAGTTAACCGGCATTTCCTTCATAACCAACAGTCGCATAAACAACTTCGTCCATTACCAGTGGTTGCACAAACATGTTCATTGCATTTTTGTTTTGTTGCTTTGCAAGTACGTTAGACTAGCATGGAGAGAGTGGCTGAAGCAATTCCAGGAGGCAAGCTGGGGAAAATAATACATTACTATACCCCTGGTGTCCATTGCAGCCTCACTACTCTACCATCAAAGACGGCGAGCTCTCTCTGCAGCCTCACTATTCTACCATCAGAGACGGCGAGCTCTCTCTGCAGCCTCACTATTCTACCATCAGAGACGGCGAGCTCTCTCTGCAGCCTCACTATTCTACCATCAGAGACGGCGAGCTCTCTCTGCAGCCTCACTACTCTACCATCAGACGGCGAGCTCTCTCTGCAGCCTCACTACTCTACCATCAGACGGCGAGCTCTCTCTGCAGCCTCACTACTCTACCATCAGACGGCGAGCTCTCTCTGCAGCCTCACTACTCTACCATCAGAGACGCCAAGCTCTCTCTGCAGCCTCACTACACACCCATCAGACGGCGAGCTCTCTCTGCAGCCTCACTACTCTACCATCAGACGGCGAGCTCTCTCTGCAGCCTCACTACTCTACCATCAGACGGCGAGCTCTCTCTGCAGCCTCACTACTCTACCATCAGAGACGCCAAGCTCTCTCTGCAGCCTCACTACACACCCATCAGACGCCGAGCTCTCTCTGCAGCCTCACTACTCTACCATCAGACGGCGAGCTCTCTCTGCAGCCTCATTACTCTACCATCAGACGGCGAGCTCTCTCTGCAGCCTCACTACTCTACCATCAGACGGCGAGCTCTCTCTGCAGCCTCACTACTCTACCATCAGACGGCGAGCTCTATCTGCAGCCTCGCCACTCAACCATCAGAGACGGCGAGCTCTCTCTGCAGCCTCACTACTCTACCATCAGACGGCGAGCTCTCTCTGCAGCCTCACTACTCTACCATCAGAGACGCCAAGCTCTCTCTGCAGCCTCCTACTCTACCATCAGAGACGCCAAGCTCTCTCTGCAGCCTCACTACTCTACCATCAGAGACGCCAAGCTCTCTCTGCAGCCTCACTACTCTACTATCAGAGACGGCGAGCTCTCTCTGCAGCCTCACTACTCTACCATCAGACGGCGAGCTCTCTCTCTGCAGCCTCACTACTCTACCATCAGAGACAGCGAGCTCTCTTTGCAGCCTCGCTACTCTACTATCAGAGACGGCGAGCTCTCTCTGCAGCCTCACTACTCTACCATCAGACGGCGAGCTCTCTCTGCAGCCTCACTACTCTACCATCAGAGACGCCAAGCTCTCTCTGCAGCCTCGCTACTCTACCATCAGAGACGCCAAGCTCTCTCTGCAGCCTCACTACTCTACCATCAGAGACGCCAAGCTCTCTCTGCAGCCTCACTACTCTACTATCAGAGACGGCGAGCTCTCTCTGCAGCCTCACTACTCTATCATCAGACGGCGAGCTCTCTCTCTGCAGCCTCACTACTCTACCATCAGAGACGGCGAGCTCTCTCTGCAGCCTCGCTACTCTACTATCAGAGACGGCGAGCTCTCTCTGCAGCCTCACTACTCTACCATCAGACGGCGAGCTCTCTCTGCAGCCTCACTACTCTACCATCAGAGACGGCGAGCTCTCTCTGCAGCCTCGCTACTCTACTATCAGAGACGGCGAGCTCTGCAGCCTCACTACTCTACCATCAGAGACGGCGAGCTCTCTCTGCAGCCTCACTACTCTACCATCAGACGGCGAGCTCTCTGCAGCCTCGCCACTCCACCATCAGAGACGGCGAGCTCTCTTACTCCTACATAAAAGTTACATTTTTTTTCCTAGCCTTGGCTTCGTTTGATGTTTCTTTTTCTCCTTCGCTACAGTGAGTCGGACTAAAAATGCCCTTTTCGCTAGCCAAGTGTTCATTGTTTCTGCCGGAGTCTACAGATCACTAACCTCATGGACTACCACAAGGAACAGTGAGGTAAAAATAATTCACACAATTCTTTTTTGGGTTTAAAGATTTTTATTTGCATATTCATGATGGCCCGAGATGAACGTCCCCGACAATCATTTATCTGACCAAGCTTATTGTAACACCTGCTACTAGGCTGGAGACTGATTACCTCGTCTTCCACTGTCTTCTGTATATATTTCTAAGGTTTTCAGATTATGTTTACGTAGATAAATTAGACACATGGAGTCGACGTAATTAGCCCATCAAACTGATGGACTAATTGCATCGACTCCAGGCTGAGAGACTGATTACCTCAATCTCCTTCTGATATTCACTATTCTTCTTTGTGTTGGACTGATGAAGCCACTGTGTGGCGAAACGTTTCCACAATAAAGATGACCAAGTGATGCAGATGTCTAATTCATCGGTTCTCTGAACCATTTACCTACATTTATATCCATGTAATTACTGAAAAAGCCACTGGATGGCAAAACGTAAAGGTACCCAGATGTTGCAAGTGTAATTCATCACAAGAACATAAGAGTGAACACTGTAGCGTTCACTCTTATCGGTTCATTGGCCTATGTTAGGCAGGTCCAACTTACACTCAACCACACCCACTCATGTATCCATCAACCTTTATTTCAAGCTACCCGTAGTTCTCGTCCCCAGTGACACTATCTGGTAGTTTATTCGCAGGATAGGTTCCAGGCTACTGCTGCATCTATTATATGTATCAATTCACATGTTCATTTATTATATTCATCTACAACTCCTTTCTAAATGTAATTTTGTTCAACTTGAATCCACTGCTGTTAGTCCTGTCGGAATTAGGTACTTTCAGCAAGCTATTTATATCCCCGCTATTCCTGTTTTCCACATGTACACTTCATTTATATCTCCCGTGCAAATTCAGTGCCTTCAGCCTCTCTTCGTAGAAAACGTTTCTGATACATGGGATCAACTTCGTCATCCTTCTTTGTGTATTTTCCAGCGCATTTATGTCCATTTTGTAATAGGGAGATCACAACTGTGCAGCGTAATCTAAATGAAGCCTTACCAAGGACATATAAATTTGAACTATAACCTCAGGACTACAGAAACTCAAAACTGAAATATAAGAGGTATGGCTAATGCTCTTAGTAAATGCTTGATGTTAAAGATAAAAGAGTTTTTCGAAGTAGAACCTGTACCCGGAATTTTTTTAATAGGACCAAAACAGTAATTTTTGTGCCCCAAAGAACGATGGATTCAAGATCAGATATATAAGCTATGGCTTGTCGAGTGCTATATTCGGTGAAAGCTCCAGGAGACGTGAAGAAGCGAGCACAGCAGAGTCGTCAGCGTAAGATTGAAAAATTATGATGTACTGTAAAAAGAGATAAAGGAATAACAGGTAGAGGATAGAAGAAAACTTTGCTAAGCCTCACAGTTGATGGAAAAAGAGGCAGAGCTCCTCAAGGGAACTGGACCTGACCTTCCCTTCTTTGGACCGACACTGACTGCTTTCCATTTTCCCAGGCGCTGTATAGACCCCCGACGAGTTTGGGGCTCCCCCACGAATATAATAACAGAAACAGAAGCCGAATCATTGACAACGGAGACATATATCAGAGGAAGCTCAAAAAGAATTTTCCGGCGAGTATGTGGAAAGACTGAGGATGCGAGGCTGGAGTGTAGAGACTTGTACCATAGCCTATCAGAGGCTGTGGAAATACCCAGAGCTATGTTTCAGTCTTTGACCTCTAGTGGAGGTTGACAAACACACAAAAGATCACCAGTTAGGTAATATGAAACCCATACTGCTATCAGAGCTAGTACGACAGATTAAAAAGCTTCTGAGACATTAGTGGTGTGCAATATTCTTATTTAGTACTCTGGACCGAATAATTACTAGGTGTGGCATTTCCTGGTTTAAGCTCTCTTTGTCCATTCAGCTGTCTTAAATACAAAGCAATGGTTATGCTGTTGTCTCCAGGAAAAAGTTTATGCAAAGAATTATCCAAGATCCTTTGTTAATAGAAAAAACGCGTGGCTAGAACTCTTTGTTTTACAGCTAAAAATTAGCTATACAAGCTTTCTAAAGTCAACCTAGACGCCGTGTATAATGGTGTACTGTATATTATTGCTTTGTCACTGGATAACATCCCTAGGAGTTCACTGATTTCCATGAATTTAATAATGACTTGAGTTGGTGCTACTGAACATCCTAGAGCCTACTTGAGTCTCTTCCATCCATGCCAATGATGGGCTTGTGACGCTGCTAATGTAATGAGGCAACAATTTTATGTATTTCTGCAGATATTGAAAACTTACTTCAGTTGCTTAGCCATTAACCTATGGGCTCGGCATTATTGAAAGTGTAGATTATCTAGTAGTGAACAGTGCTGAAGACACCAGATTATCTTAGCAGTGTACAGTGCTGAAGACACCAGATTATTTAGCAGTGTATAGTTCTGAAGACACCAGATTATTTAGCAGTGTATAGTTCTGAAGACATATTATCTAGCAGTGCTGAAGACACCAGATTATGTAGCAGTGAAGTGCTGAAGATACCAGATTATGTAGCAGTGAATAGTGCTGAAGATACCAGATTATCTAGTAAAGAATGGTGCTAATAAATAGTGGATCAAAGTTCCATGTCTCCAGGCTCAAATGAAAAAAGTCGAATACTGGTGCCAATACGCCAGGGGACAGGGGCTGAAGTGAGAAAACAATATATCTTTGAGATACAAGATAATGTTGATCATCAAGGCCACGCTAGACCTGGTCAAAAACTACCATCCTGGAGAAACAATCACAAGATTATCTGCAAATCTAAAACAAAGGCCATTACGAGTAGCAACTGTGAGTTGAGAGGCGCAGCTGTAGTGTGGTTGTGATAACTGGGCCATCGTGCCGGACATCCAGTACTGATACTGAACTTTACTCACCACCGCCACGACAAGATTCACTCATTACTCAATATCCCCTCTTTAAAACACAGTAGCGTATTTTACTCATTACTCAATCTCCCTTCAATAAAGCACAACTGTGTAAAACAGGCAATATATTCCGTCTGAATGCTGCTGCCGGTGATTAATATGCCCGGTGCTTACAGACAACAATCTAGGGAAGCCTAGCTGGCTGCCGTGTGCTAGTAAGTTTGTCTATTGATTGCGAAGCGACTGATCACAGTTTTGTCTTACATGTCCTCTTTCTACTTTTTAATGTAAACGGATATAAGATCTGTGAAGACCTTTATTATCGTTGAAAACTTCCAAGTTCGAATTAAGCTAGGCTAACCCTTCCCTTCAAGGGAATGTGGGATGTCTTGATGATGATAAGCTCTTGATCCAAGGAACTCCATCTACCTTCCCCTCCCTAGGATCAAAGCTAATTACATCTCATATTCTCCAGGGGCTATTCTTAAGAGCTGAAGATATTCTTAAGTGCTGAAGATACCAGATTATGTAGCAGTGAATAGTGCTGAAGATACCAGAGTTTTCCTATAATAATAATAATAATAGGCTATACCTTACCTAATGAATAATATTTATTAAGAAAAAGAATTGTAGGAGCAGGCTGTCCCCGCCAAGGGCACCATCTTCCCTACCATAAGACCCACATCAACTTGTAAAAGCTTTTCAACTCATCTCGTGGAAAGACTTTTGGGTGAGAAAAGTTAAGAGGATGATTACACACGACTGGTTTCAACGATGAAGTATGGTGATGGCATCAATCCCTCAGATCCCTTAGTGGAAGTGACATTTTGGGAAAATGAGACCAATTTTACACTGATTAATCGATTAAAAACCAATCAGGAAGTCCGTCTGTTTTAAGCTTATGAAACTGTGTGGCTGAGGAAGATACTGTATATTGCAACTTGCATCAGTGTGGTTTAAAATTAACGAAGGAATGTTCAACCAATTCAAAGCAACGTTATGTGGGGATCTCAGGGTCAACTAGCCGTACACTGAACACATTAAAGCCAACAAATGTTCTGAAGATACCAGATTATGTAGCAGTGAATAGTGCTGAAGATACCAGATTATGTAGCAGTGAATAGTGCTGAAGATACCAGATTATCTAGTAAAGAATGGTGCTAATAAATAGTGCATTAAAGTTCCGTATCTCCAGGCTCGAATGAAAAAATGTCGAATACTGGTGCCAATACACCATCGTGCATGTCCTCTGGACAGGGGCTGAAGTGAGAAAACAATATATCTTTGAAATACAAGATAATGTTGATCATCAAGGCATTGATCACATCCTGGGAAAGAATAAGACGACACCACCGGAAATAAACCCCAGTGGCTATTTTGAGTTATCACAGGTTAATTATCTAAAGAAAACATTCTTGCACTCGCCTTAAAAACATAGACTAATGAAAAACAGGTAAATATCAAGTTGAAATATGTTTCCCGGTAAGATACACAAGCATGAACATCAACGAACGTTACCTGCTGCTTTGTACGTAACACAATGATATATTCACAGCAGACTGACGTTACCTGCTGCTTTATACGTAACAATGATATATTCACAGCAGACTGACGTTACCTGTTGCTTTGTACGTAATACAATGATATATTCACAGTAGACTGACGTTACCTGCTGCTTTATACGTAACACAATGATATATGCACAGCAGACTGACGTTACCTGCTGCTTTATACGTAACATAATGATATATTCACAGCAGACTGACGTTACCTGATGCTCTGTACGAAACAATGATATATTCACAGCAGACTGACGTTACGTGCTGTTCTGTACGAAACACAATGATATATTCACAGCAGACTGACGTTACCTGCTGCTTTATACGTAACACAATGATATATTCACAGCAGACTGACGTTACCTGCTGCTTTATACGTAACATAATTATATATTCACAGCAGACTGACGTTACCTGCTGCTCTGTACGAAACACAATGATATATTCACAGCAGACTAACGTTACCTGCTGTTCTGTACGTAACACAATGATATATTCACAGCAGACTGACGTTACCTGCTGATCTGTACGTAACATAATGATATATTCACAGCAGACTGACGTTACCTGCTGCTCTGTACGTAACACAATGATATATTCACAGATTACTTTAATCTCAATTCTGCAAGGATTATATTTTAGTCGTAGGTTGGAGTGAAGCTACCCTACAAAGGGAGAAGGGGAGGGTGCCCTCAAGTTGGGCACGAGCTAACAATGGGCTGACAACCGGTATAAGATACCCATAACTTGATTAAAAAGATACGCGTGCAAACACAGCATATTTTAATAGGAAGAGTTCTTGTCTTCTTTTCTTAATCATGCCTGATTATCCGATGATGATAATACTACTACTACTAATAATAATAATAGTGACAGACAATATACACTGCGGCCGTGATGAAGGTGACTGGATAGGTCTGACAATAACACTAAACGCAAGTGACAGCCAAACAGACAAATGCTTTTTAACACTGACGTCTCTAAACATTTTATATATCTATGTACTCACCTATCTGCAGTTGCAGGAGTCGAGTCTCAGCTCCTGGTGCCGCCTCTCCGCTGGTCGCTACTTGCCTCTTCTGGCTGTGTGACCCCTGTCATATCTATTCTTAAAACTATGGACCCCGCCTCTACCACCTCACTAAGTTCCGCTTCCTGACCACTCTAAGGCTGAAGAAGTATTTCGTAACATCCATGTGCTCTTGAGCTACCTAACGTCAACATTAGACATTAGTCAATTAAAAAAAAAAATCATAGACGGCGTATTTAAACGCGAGTTATATGATTTGCAAAGGACCAGAATCATTTGGATATTAAGTGCTTTTAACTTGAAATTTGTTATCATTATTAGCTATCTCAATCACTATCGGTACCAATTTGATAGCTATCCATAATTCGTCCCAAGTCACAGGCTATAAATAAAAAAAAAATTGTTAAAGGGTAAATGTCCCCGCTATTTATACTGAAAAAGTGTTGTTACGTTCTTAAGCCTATAGGCCGCTCAAACCTCCCTATCTCGTGAGTTTAAAGACTTTGAAATCCATATTTTTTTAGATGCCCACAATCACCGGATATTTATTATATTAATGTGAAGCGGTAAACCCTTGTGGGTCAACGGAGTGTTAGAGGCTCGATCCACCATTCCCTAGGCGCTGTATGTCCCAAGGGTTTAGCGCTTATGATTAAAATAATATGTAAATTAAGCTAATGACTCTAATATTAATAATTATACACGTACAGCCATTGATGAACACGAATTTATAAACAGTAGCTTTAAAGCTGGTGAAAATTGTTAATGTAGGTGCCGGATCAACCAGGCTGTGATAAATATGTGGGTGTGCGGGCCACCAGTAGCAACAGCCTGGTTGACCAGGCTACCACCAGACGAGCCTGGCCCATGGCCGGGCTCCGGGAGTATAAAAACTAACGAAACTCATCAATGGTATATCACAGATAGGAAATCTATGAAAATCATCGTGTCAAGCCCTAATTTAAACATCTGAAATATGAAATAAAAACCGCCATGATTGGAATAATTCACAACTTGCCCATAAGCTGTAAATGAAACGTAGCCATTATTAACTTAGCGAATGTGGTTTAATTTCACCTATTTGTTTTGGCTGTAGATGTGAGCTTAAGGGGCACGTAAGTTCCTGTCTTCTAATAACAAGTTCATTTTTTCCACTATAATCTACCTTGTCCATAATTACTATCGCATTTGCTTTGTCTGTTTCGTAAGGTGAAGTCTAGAATCTGTCCTTAATTCTTGGTAATTAATTCATAGTAATTATGGACAAGGTACTTACGTGCCTCTTAAGATTTTACGATGTACTTCCTCAAACATGTGGAAGAACTATCACAACACTATATATAATAGTGGAAATTCACGGCAAAGAAGAAAAAGTCAAATGGTTACAATCATAACCATAATTTTTAAAGGTGTGGACCAGGTAAGCCAGTGGAAGGCCTCGGTCAGATGACCAAAAGCTCCAGCTGTGGGTCATCATATAACTAAGACCCGCGTCAGGAAACACTTGTCCTGTTTCCTGACGACCCTCACCTAACCTAGCAAAGAATATTTTATACGAAGCTTCACCCACTGGGGTAATGAGTCCCCGGTGACTAAAGTCATCTAAAAATAAAAGGTACTCTGCTATAAGTATCTTTCTCCCATGTTTGGTAAAAGGACACGTGCAACTAACACATTTTATTGTGGCAACGTTTCGCTCTCCAGAAGCCTCGACAAAACTGGAGAGCAAAACGTTGCCATAATGAAATGCCACATTAGTGCACGTGTCCTTTTAACTAATATATTTTCAGAAATTCTACCTACAATAGTTGACTTAGAGCCATTATTCATCAATATTATTCAGACCTGCTAATACGGACTGCGTCCAAATCTCCAAATTTTATTTCTGGTTTTATGCCAAAAAAAAAAAATACCACAATGCTCCCTACAGGGGCGGGAGGCCTGTTGGAGAGTGCACAAATGCCCCATTGAATAGCAAAGATGCAATAAGTGTGTATATAACTCCATAAATAACGAAGGCTCGAGAGTTTTTAATATCATACCGTCATATACAAGGGAAAATTACCCATAAACCCCTTGTTATGTACATACCGGAATTTATTATCTATTGAATATGTGTATTAATACCTCTAATATTATTATTATTATTATTATTATTATTACATTCATGGGGAGCGCTAAATCTGTAGGGGTCACAGAGTGCCTTAGGGGCGGTGGAAATCATTCAAGACTCGATTCAAGGAATTGGAGCATAGGTCCCAATTCCTCGGATCAAAAGCCCCCCTCACCAGCATAACGGAACCTCCCTTGAGGGGAATACCCCGAGTAGATTAAAAAAAATGGATAAATGTATGTGGGAGAAATTGTTTATGTAGCACTATCATCCAGTAGACCTACCCATTGTAAGTTTATTTAGGTACACATAAATACAGTCACACAAATTATCATACATAGTAACATACGTGCAAATTACCCACTAGAATAACCCAGAAAGTCAAAATGACTTATTCCCACCGGGGCAGAGCTGCACCATACAAGTGCACCACTGCCCACTAGTGAAGGAAACCTACCTTCAAGAATAACCATATATTAGGACAACGTTTCAATCTATATAGAGCGAAACGTTGTTTTAATAAAAGCTTCTTCAAGGTGTCTTTTTCTTAATTGTTGTGCTCCTTTATTCTTATTTTCTCGGGTTTGGCGCTTTTGTAATATAAAGCCAATGTTATGCTCTTTCTTATATCATGTTTTAAACCTGACACAAGTGTTGTAAATACTATCGCCTTAAGAAAAACAAAACAGTAAAGTAAATAAGGTCTATTGATCCATGCATGACAACTCCGCTTATAGTCTCATTCTCACTCACGTATCTGTACTATATTCGTACCTTGAAGGAAATGATTTATATAAAAAAGCATTTCCTTCAAGGGAGGGAGGTGTCTTGATGCCGGTGAAGGGCTCTTGATTCAATTTATCGGAAGTGCCCTCTCTTTTTTTTCCCTTGGATCAAATCTAATTGCCTCCCACTCAACACTTGTCAATGTTGATCAATAATTTACATGTAGTTATTAATCAACTTGAGAATATATATACATATTAAGTACAGCATTCATCACTGATACAGGACTTATCCCACATATCCATGCTTTCCGTTGAAAAAGTCTATCAAGATCAAGAACATTCGTGTCATTATCATAGTCATGGAGGAAGCGTTAAACCCGTGCTGTTTATTATTCATAGCATTAATGTAACAGGTTTTGGCAGTGTAGTACAACAGTTGGGTACTGGGAAGAAAGGAGGGTGTGTTTCTAAGTCTTGATGCACAAACTACTCTCAATTCATCCTGATAAACCCAGGTATTACGGGATTATATGTCTACGCTGATATATAAATGGTACTCAGGCATAAGGGTGTCTTTAATAAGTTTTACCCTGGCATGATACACTGCTACTGTCTTGGTACTTGACAAAACAAGGGTGTATTGAGGCTTGGGTGCCTGTGTAGCTTTCGTAACCTCCCTCTGGGGTATACCACACTAACAGGTGTCATTTAGGCTAGGACACAGCCTAAAATGTTTCCCAGGATAAGATCCAAAGGGAAAATCGGGCTGGGTTAGGGAGGTCTCTTGTCCCCTCAAAAATCGATGAGGCTGTGAACCTTCCCTCCCTTACATTCCCTCTCCACCAACGTGAAGTTCCACCTAAATAAGAACACCTTCCGCTTACCGTTGGCCCCGAAGATCCGCTCCATGGTAGAGATGTATGCAATCCTCGTCACTAGTTATTTCCCACTAACATGGTACAATAGCATTCACTAGTAATGAGCGCCGCTAGCACCCACCCTCTCACACTGTCTGGCCATCACTGAACTTTGTTAGTGTGGCTCCAGCCTCAATGTTTGCTTCACGGGTGCCACCTACTCTTATCCTCCCTCATTTCTCCTTCACCTTACGTATTATTTTACTCCTGAAATCTCAATATACTTGTGTGTGGCCTCCTTAATCAGTGGGAATAGTGATTATTTGCCTGATGGTGTGTGTGAGAGAGAGAGGCACAATGAGATGTGGGATGAGTTACCAGATGTAACGTTCATGACCCCCGAGAATGGGTAGAAAGGTGACGTCAGAAACGTTAAGTACGTCGTCAAATTCTTATGATGCGTCATTGTAAATGTTGTAAGCTTTTTAAAGCTGATCTCTGAGTAAGCTCATGAGGGTCTTCCTCTATACCTAATGTTTGCCCAGCTCTTTATTTAACTATGCTGCATAAATATGTATCCTTGCGAGAGAAGTATGTTTTAAGCTGGTGAAAGGCTCTTGATGTGGGAACTGAAGCTACATTTCTCTAGGATAAAACATGATTACCGTCCTTCCCACAGGAGCTATATGAGCCATACGGGTGATTGCTTCCATGTAATCAACCCTCACGTGGACAAAGACACTTCACAGAAAGAACATCACTGAGGTCAAGGTGCCCCAGAGAGGGCATCACTGAGGTCAAGGTGCCCCAGAGAGGGCATCACTGGAGTCAAGGTGGATACATCCCCAGAGGACTTCTCTGGGATCCAGAATAATGTATCCAAAGAGAAGACATCAAACACTACCATAGTGATGATCCACGTTCACCATGAAGCCTCACAGAGGATATCAAACACTACCAGAGTGGTGATCCACGTCCACCATGAAGCCTCACAGAGGATATCAAACACTACCAGAGTGATGATCCACGTTCACCATGAAGCCTCACAGAGTATATCAAACACTACAAGAGTGGTGATCCACGTCCACCATGAAGCCTCACAGAGGATATCAAACACTACCAGAGTGGTGATCCACGTCCACCATGAAGCCTCACAGAGGATATCAAACACTACCAGAGTGGTGATCCACGTCCACCTTGAAGCCTCACAGAGGATATCAAACACTACCAGAGTGGTGATCCACGTCCACCATGAAGCCTCACAGAGGATATCAAACACTACCAGAGTGGTGATCCACGTCCACCATGAAGCCTCACAGAGGATATCAAACACTACCAGAGTGGTGATCCACGTTCACCATGAAGCCTCACAGAGGATATCAAACACTACCAGAGTGGTGATCCACGTTCACCATGAAGCCTCACAGAGGATATCAAACACTACCAGAGTGGTGATCCACGTTCACCATGAAGCCTCACAGAGGATATCAAACACTACCAGAGTGGTGATCCACGTCCACCTTGAAGCCTCACAGAGGATATCAAACACTACCAGAGTGGTGATCCACGTTCACCATGAAGCCTCACAAAGGATATCAAACACTACCAGAGTGGTGATCCACGTTCACCATGAAGCCTCACAGAGGATATAAAACACTACCAGAGTGGTGATCCACGTTCACCATGAAGCCTCACAGAGGATATCAAACACTACCAGAGTGGTGATCCACGTCCACCTTGAAGCCTCACAGAAGATATCAAACACTACCAGAGTGGTGATCCACGTCCACCTTGAAGCCTCACAGAGGATATCAAACACTACCAGAGTGGTGATCCACGTTCACCATGAAGCCTCACAGAGGATATCAAACACTACCAGAGTGGTGATCCACGTCCACCATGAAGCCTCACAGAGGATATCAAACACTACCGGAGTGGTGATCCACGTCCACCATGAAGCCTCACAGAGGATATCAAACACTACCAGAGTGGTGATCCACGTCCACCATGAAGCCTCACAGAGGATATCAAACACTACCAGAGTGGTGATCCACGTCCACCATGAAGCCTCACAGAGGATATCAAACACTACCAGAGTGGTGATCCACGTCCACCATGAAGCCTCACAGAGGATATCAAACACTACCAGAGTGGTGATCCACGTTCACCATGAAGCCTCGGAGACTAAACAATAAACTGTTTGCTGATATGCTGTGTCCGCTATCTGGTTATTGATTTGTCAAGTTGACTTGTGTCTTAATTAAGAGAAAGATAATGTTACCAAGTGTCTGTTTACACGTAATGGATATCCCCCAAGAAATGCTACCTTTACATAGTCACTTGGAGGTATCCTTTCCAGAGAAATTCCTGGACCTCGTTGCTTGAGAAAGCACATGACGCTTCTGACGAGGGATTCGTTCAGACACCTAACTTAAGCCTCACTATCTGTTTGAAAATTACTACTTTTAGTAACCTGCTACCTACTCCACATATTTACAACATCTGCAACATTGTTTCCCTATTTACCCTATCATATGCCTTTTCTATATCCATAAATGCGACAAACGATTCGCTTCAATGTAAACATTTGATTTACACCCCCCCCCCAACTCTTTTAAGTCCTCTTTATTCCTTTGCAGTCTTACTTTTTGTCATGCCCCTGTCTCTTTCAATAATGCGGTACACTTATTATCCACAACACAGTTAGCCCCTTATAATTCTTACTCTCTTTTATAATTATTCACTTCAACAAAGAATCCACTCCTTTGGTACCTTTCTTTCATGCATATATATTGAACAAACACACCAGCCATTCCAAAATCATATGCTCGCCTGCTTTTTGCATCTGAATCTTAATCAAGTTTGCTCCAGCTGCTTTATCCTCTTTCATTATACTCACTGATACTCACTGATACTCACTGCCTCATACACTTTCTCCACATTCACCTCTGGCAACTTTATTGCTACAGAATCTTATCCCTCAGCGATTAAAACTTTGGGGTCCAGTCCCTGGTCCCATTATGTACCTCTGTAATCTTTTGACTACCACCCACACCATGGGTATGGGGTACATAATGAAGATATTAAATTAACTAAAACTCCCTGCCTAATACAAGAAATCACGGCCCCCGAAAGGGAGGCCATGAAAGATCAACTCTGAACAACTCCTCAAAATATTTCCTTTATCTTTCCAGTACCTAAATCTTCCCATGTGATATCCCTCTTTCGTTTTCAACTGACAAGTCCATTTACTCTACAGGCGTTCTCAGTTTCTCTCTCCAAAGCTGTTTCTTATTTTCAGCAAAATTTACTAACAAAGACACACCCATTCGCCTTATTATTCTACCAAGTATTCCTCTTTCCACTGTAGTATAACCCCAGACCTCTGTTGTGTACTCTAACTTGTTGTACCTCATTAAATGTAATCTCTAGTCCGCCTTTCTTTCAGAAATTGTTTATATCGTCTACTCGCTGCCTTCTGCTTTAGTTCATTCACTGTCGCTTTTCTTACCCACTGACACCATTCACTTTGCATTACATATGCCTCGTTCTATTTCTGTAGTTACCACTAAAGAATGACCTGACATATCGGTCACTCCTAAAAATATGCACATTCCGAAGTTTATCCATCAATCTTTGATCCATCAATCTGCACTTCGTCAAACCTCGCATACCGTTTAAACTCTTTTTCTTAAAATAGACATTATCTATTACTAAGCCTCTTTATATATAATTCAATTACAGGCTCCCCATTATCATTTACCCCCGGCACTCCAGTCTTACCTACTATGCCCTCTACAACGGCCTGTCCCAGTTCATCATTTAGGTCACACAGGTCACTCGTATTTGGATCAAAAATTATCTAAACAATCGCTTAAACCTTGAAAGCCCAATGCCAAACCATTTTCCAATTTATTGTGAATGTTTAACATGTTTTTGAGAAGGCATTTCTAAACAGTCTTCATTTAACCATTTTCGTTCATAAATGTAAAACTTGTTTTTGTAAACAATAATGCACAATGCTGTACATTATAGTAATACAAAACATGTGATCATATCTCAGAAAAATATCCGACATTATATGAAATGTAAAATGAACAAAATAAAATTGTATAGGAAAATTCCTTAAGTGGATTTGCCTTTTAGCTCTGATAAGAGAGAAGTAACCCAGGCGACCGTAAGAGAACATACCAGCCATCAAGTATATCCAAATCCTATTGATTTACCATCTGTGTTGCTTACAGCCATGATTTCCATAATGTGGAACCATGGTCGTATTAATGGTGATATTACTCGTCATCAAATATTTGACTTCTTCCCGAATGATTTATTTAGGTCAAAGTAAGGCCTTAGTTTTCCAAATTTCTCAGTAACATCTAGTTCATGATTTGTTTTGTTAAGCTACAGGTGTGTGACGCTGCTGCTGACAGTCTGGGGTGTGTGTGACGCTGTTGCTGACAGTCTGGTGTGTGTGTGACGCTGCTGCTGACAGTCTGTGACGCTGCTGCTGACGTCTGGTGTGTGTGACGCTCTGCTGACAGTCTGGTGTGTGACGCTGCTGCTGACAGTCTGGTGTGTGTGACGCTGCTGCTGACAGTCTGGTGTGTGTGACGCTGCTGCTGACAGTCTGGTGTGTGTACGCTGCTGCTGACGTCGGTGTGACGCTGCTGCTGACAGTCTGGTGTGTGTGACGCTACTGCTGACAGTCTGGTGTGTGTGACGCTACTGCTGACAGTCTGGTGTGTGTGACGCTGCTGCTGACAGTCTGGTGTGTGTGACGCTACTGCTGACAGTCTGGTGTGTGTGACGCTGCTGCTGACAGTCTGGTGTGACGCGTGCTGACAGTCTGGTGTGACGCTGCTGCTGACAGTCTGGTGTGTGTGACGCTACTGCTGACAGTCTGGTGTGTGTGACGCTACTGCTGACAGTCTGGTGTGTGTGACGCTGCTGCTGACAGTCTGGTGTGTGTGACGCTACTGCTGACAGTCTGGTGTGTGTGACGCTGCTGCTGACAGTCTGGTGTGTGACGCTACTGCTGACAGTCTGGTGTGTGTGACGCTACTGCTGACAGTCTGGTGTGTGTGTGTGACGCTGCTGCTGACAGTCTGGTGTGTGTGACGCTGCTGCTGACAGTCTGGTGTGTGTGACGCTGCTGCTGACAGTCTGGTGTGTGTGACGCTGCTGCTGACAGTCTGGTGTGTGTGACGCTACTGCTTACAGTCTGGTGTGTGACGCTACGCTACTGCTGACAGTCTGGTGTGTGTGACGCTACTGCTGACAGTCTGGTGTGTGTGACGCTACTGCTGACAGTCTGGTGTGTTTGACGCTGCTGCTGACAGTCTGGTGTGTGTGACGCTACTGCTGACAGTCTGGTGTGTGACGCTACTGCTGACAGTCTGGTGTTGACGCTACTGCTGACAGTCTGGTGTGTGTGACGCTGCTGCTGACAGTCTGGTGTGTGTGACGCTACTGCTGACAGTCTGGTGTGTGACGCTACGCTACTGCTGACAGTCTGGTGTGTGTGACGCTACTGCTGACAGTCTGGTGTGAGTCGTGACAGCTGGTGTGTGACGCTACTGCTGACAGTCTGGTGTGTTGACGCTGCTGCTGACAGTCTGGTGTGTGACGCGTGCTGACAGTCTGGTGTGTGTGACGCTACTGCTTACGTCTGGTGTGTGACGTCGCTACTGCTGACGTCTGGTGTGTGGACGCTACTGCTGACAGTCTGGTGTGTGTGACGCTACTGCTGACAGTCTGGTGTGTTTGACGCTGCTGCTGACAGTCTGGTGTGTGACGCTACTGCTGACAGTCTGGTGTGTGTGACGCTACTGCTGACAGTCTGGTGTGTGTGACGCTGCTGCTGACACTGAACGACTGACAGGTTCATTGTTGGCCCTCCAGTTTCTTATTTTTTTTTAACTCGCACTCACCTCACACACTGAGTGTCCGTGGTTCAATCCCCGGCATGGGTGGAAATGTTCAGATTCAGATTTTTATTTCTCTGTAAAGATTACAATGTGTCGTTTACATGTTATGAGACAATAATTACAAAGATAGCCACTAGCATGCCTAGCATGCTAGGCATGCTAGGCATGCCTAGCATGCTAGGCATTTCGGGCAGACTAAAAATAGTTCTTAATCTATATTACAAATTACAAATGATTAATTAGATTTACAATAGTGAGGTAGTTCAGAATATTTAGATTATGACAATTTATAAAATTAGTAATGAGAATGGTGAGGTCTTGGTATGATGTTACCACCTATTCATGCACACATTCCTTACACCTGCTGTTCCTGTTCACTTAGCAGTAAGTAGGTACCTAGGTGTTAGTCAACTGGTGTGGGTCGTATCCTGGCGGATAAGATTGAAGGTTCCCAGTATAAATAAGACTGATTGTCCTCGATGACGCACTGACTTCTTCGGGTTATCCTGGGTGGCTAACACTCCAGGTTAAAAATCTGACCAAATATTATCTTATCTTACCCTTTTGTAATTGATCTACATGATATTCTTATCTTACGCTTTTGTAAGTGATCTACACGACACTCTTATCTTATCTTACCCTTTTGTAAGTGATCTACACGACACTCTTATCTTATCTTACCCTTTTGTAAGTGATCTACATGATCACTTACTCAGTAAGTGCTTCGTCTTCTCCGTGTACAAGCACTTCATATTCTGTCAACAATTAGTCTGGCGTGAGGTGATTCACATTTCCCATGTTTTCTTCACCGGAGTCTTCAGCAGTTTTCTGACCATCCGCTGGTGAGAATCGAATGATTTCTTGTACATGACCACCCCCCTTATAATATTTTGCTTCACCTGGAAACTCAAACTGGAACAAACAATAATATGCAAGAGAAGGAGTGCCACCACGACGGTATTCCCAATGTCACCTGGAGGTGACAGGCTTTCATTTTATTATTAAAGAATACGTATTACCTCATACTGCTTGGATATTTGCAGGAAGCATTTTATTCCTTGTGTATATCATCATAACACTATACAGAAAGTAACTTACTTCCTTACCCACAGTTTTGTGAGAAGCCCAATTTGGTGGGGAACTCAAAGAATGTCAAAAAGCTGTGCACCACGTGCACTGGGATGCTGTGAGGAAACTCAACAAAGGAGTTTCCCAAACTCCAAAAAATAGAAAACGGAGAAGTTACACAATAGAGAAAACAAGATGTAAAGGTAATATAATAAAATTGAAATGTTAGAGCAATTGAAAACGTTACCTGTAGAGACACTAGACTGTGTGTACTCACTGAGTACACATCTGTTATTAGGGCAATAAATGCATTCCCTACAGATGATTATATTATATATATATATATATATATATATATATATATATATATATATATATATATATATATATATATATATATATTTCATTGTCTTCTATTTTTCATTGTTTTTCAGTGATTATTCATAATTTTACTAGTCATTCTATAATTTATTCCTTTTGTGTGTTCCTGCAATTCCAACAGATTGATAATTGATTTTCAGAGTGAAGTCTATTATAATTTAGTGTTCTTCATATTTTTTATATTGTCATAATTCGTGTATTCTGTTTATTTTATCTTTATCATCATATTATTCAATATTTTATATATTGTTTTGTGTCATTTTTATATAATTTCTTATCTGTCACTTCTGATTTTTATAATAATAATAATAATAATAATAATAATAATAATAATAATAATAATAATAATAATAATAATAATATCTTTATTTACTACAAGTACATGTACAAGGTATACAGGCCTAGCTGACATCAAGACATACTACTGTACAGAAAGTCTCTTGTTATGCAGAGTATTTTGGGCAAATTAGGTCCTTGTCCCAGGATGCGACCCACACCAGTCAACTAACACCTAGGTACCCATTTTACTGATGGGTGAACATAGACAACCGGTGTAAGGAAACACGTCCAATGTTTCTACCCTCGCTGGGAATCGAACGGAGAACCTCGCCGTGTGAAGCGACTGCTTTAGCGACCAGGTAACAAAAGGACCCCAATGGAAATAAGTCATTGTCTGACTTTTTTGGGTTATCCCAGGTTCTCTACACATATGCTGCTATGTGTGATAATCTATGTAATCGTATTTGCGTATACAGGAATTAGCTTACAGCTTTAGGCAATGATTCTTCCTCGTACATAGGAAAGCAGGATTCGATACGGTGTAAGCTGTCAGTAGCCATATAAACCCCCAACAAGAGGAACTGGTAAAGTGTCAGTGTTGGTGGCCCTGAAGAACCAACAACACTAGCAATAACTGGAAATAAACTTCTGCGCCAACGTTTATCGAGTATGGACGGAGCATCAGTGGCAAATTTCCACCGTTTTCTATAGAAAGTTTGTCCTCATTTTACTTACCCGCTGGGAATTTTAAAGGAGGGACATCTTTTATTGGCTCAATTTAAGCCAGTTCCATTTTCCCGCTCTGCGGATATTTTTTTTAGCGGTTTTACTGGCAAGCCGGTAGTTAAACTCAGGTGAGGGGTGTGGGTATCCTGCTCTGCTGGGGTTTGGTGGGAGGGTCCACCTGGTCTGTTTGGGAACTTGTTTCGGTTTTTATTTAAAAATGGACTCATTTTCCCTTTTCTTTCATTGACCAACTTTGGGCAATATCTCTTCTCCGTCTTCTTATTGCTGTTGGGTTTATAAGAGCTACTTGCAGCTTACGCCAATACAACACCAGTTTCCTGGTGTACGTAGAATATTACACAAAGCTGTGCAATGAAAGAAAAGGGAGCATGAATCCCTTTGTAAATAAAAACACATTAGAAGTTCCCAAACAGACCAGGTGGACCTCCTCGCCAAGCCCCAGCAGAGATGGACACCCACACCCTCACCTAAGTTCAATTACCGGCTTCGCACCAAAACCGTTAAAAAATATATCAGCAGAGGGGGAAAATTGAACTGGCTGAAATTGAGCCTATAAACGATGCCCCTCCTGTAAGGTGCCCAGCGGGCAAAATAAGATGAAAACAAGCGTCCCAGAGAGAACACGGAAAATATGTCACTAATGTTTAGACAAGAGCAAGACGTCCACACTCAGCGAAAGATGGCACGGTAGTCCATCTCTTCCCTATACACCGGGAAGAAGGGTTCGATACGGCGTAAGCCGTCAGTAGCCCTTAGAAACCCAACAAAAGGAAGAAGATAATTGGTAATATTTGGATGTATTTCTGTGGACTTCTGCGCCAGCCTTCGTCGGGTGTGGACGTCTCTCTCTCGCCTGAGTATCAGTGACAAATTTCCCCCGTTCTCTCTGGGACGCTTGTCCTCATCTATTTTGCCCGCCGGGCACTCTACAGGAGGGGCACCTGTTCATCGGCTTACTTTTAGCCAGCTCCATTTTTTCCGCTCTGCGGAAAATTATTTAACGGTCTTTGGTGGGAAGCCGGTTGCTGTACTCAGGTGGGGGTGTGGGGGTCCTGCTTTGCTGGGGCTTGGCAAGGGGGTCCACCGGACCTAATCGGAAACTTTAAAGTTTCTATCTATTTACAAAGGAACTTTTGTTCCTTTTCTTTCATGGCCCAGCCTTGGGCAACAAATCTTCCTCGTGCCATCGAGAGGTCGGGCTCGATACGGCTTAGGCTGTCAGTGGCCCAATAAAACCCCAACGAAGAAGAAGAAGAAGATGTATTTCTGTGAGTTATGTAAACTTATAACTTATAACACGTATACCAAAGAAGAAGGCATAACTCATATTGAGACATGTGTGTTCAGAATTGAAAGCCATTTTCTAATTCATTTGCAAATCACAAGTGACAAGAAATGTGAAGTTGAAAACTTTTTACTATAATACACAAGTAATAATAATAATAATAATATCTTTATTTACTACAAGTACATGTACAAGGTATACAGACCATAGCTGACATCAATGACATACTACTACTATATGGAAATCCCCTTGTTATGCAGAGCATTTAAGGCAAATTAGGTCAGTTTTATCCCCAGGATGCGACCCACACCAGTCGACTAACACTCAGGTACCCATTTTACTGATGGGTGAACATAGACGTCCGATGTTTCCACTCCTTCACTGGGAATCGAACCCGGACCCTCAGCATGTGAAGCGAGAGCTTTTGCCACCAGGCCACGGGGCACCGTAGAAACGGAGGACATGTCTCATGAGAACTTAAGAACAGTGGAACACTACAGCAGGCCTACTGGCCCATGCTAGACAGGTTCATCTCACACTTACACATGTACCTATTCAGCCTATATTTCAAGCTACCTCACTGACCTCACTCCCGTAGCTGGATCTCTAGGGCACTCACCTCACACACTGAGGTCCGGAGTTCGAATCTCCTCCGGTACGGCTGGAAAACATTAGGGACGTGTTTCCATAAGACACCTGCTGTCCATGTTCACTCATCAGTATAAAATGGGTACCTGGGTGTTAGTCAGCTGGTGTGGGTCGCATTCTGGGGACAAAACTGACCTAATTTGTCCAAAATGCTCTGCATAACAAGGGACTTTCTATATAGTAGTATGTCATTGATGTCAGCTAGGCCTGTATACCTTGTACATGTACTTGTAGAAATAAAGATATCATTTTTATTGCAACACTTGTACTTCTCTATATCTTTTTGACCCTTGATGCTGGAGAGGGGCTCTTGATCTAGGGAATTGGATCTGTGCTCCAATTCCTTGAATTGAAGCTGAATACCTTCCATATCCTCCCACAGGTGCTGCATACTCCCCATGGGTTTAATGCTCCCCCACGATTATAATAGTAATAATAATCTATATCTTTTTTAAACCAAAATTTTTCCAACATAAATCCATTGCTGGAAGGCTTGTCTTAGTACTATTTTTTGTAGAATTATTTCTAGGGGAGAAGAAACGTTTTGTTGTTAAGTTCCTTCATTGCATTATTTATATCTCCTTTATTTATTTATTCCTATTTTCCACTTTCATATCAAATCAAATTTTATTTCTTTGCAAGTTTACAATGTGATTGACATGTTGTAGGGAGTCCTATTTACAAAAGTAGTTTACAGTGTGTAATTACAATAATGGTTTGCAGTGCAAAGAGCCACTATCATGCCTAGGCATTACGGGCAGACTAAATTTAATGGGTTACAGACTACTTAATACTAGACAAATTGATCATAGTTTGTTAAAGTTGTACATCTGTTTTTATATATAGCAAACAGTAAAATTATTCAAATTACAATATGGGAATATTACAATGGGACAAGTTGAAAATAGTGTACAGGTTGTATATATCAACAGTAAAATGACTCAAATTATAATATGGGAATATTACAATGGGACAAGTTGAAAGTAGTTTACAATTGAGTATAAGTCAGAACAATTTTGTGTAGGTATTGATTTTATACAATGTAGTATTGAGTAATGTAATGAACTTTGAGCATTGCTTTTTGAAGTTTTGAGATTTAGGCGAGTGACACTGTGATCCTTAGCACAGTATGTGGTAATGGAGGTGAATTTGAAAGCAGCTTGAATGCTGATTAGTTTTGGGTGAGTAGGTGATTTCTAAGAAGAGTCTTGAACTGATTTGCAGACAGGGATCCTTTAGTGCTCTTTGGCAGTGAATTCCAAATCTTAGGACCCTTTATGTGCATAGCATTTTTGCATAGGGAGAGGTGGACACTTCTGTCACATGGCCCCTAATTCTATGTCTTTCCAGAGACTGCAGGTTCAGTATCTTCAGTTGCTTCTTGTAGGAAAAGTTTCTGGTACGTGGAATCAACTTCATCATCCTTCTCTGTACATTTGTGAGGACATTTTTGTCCATCCTGTAGCATAGTCTGAATGAGGTCTGTCTAGCCAAAGATAGGACTTCTGTTATTTAATACTTTGTGATATGAAGCCCAAAATTCTGTTATCTTTATTGCAGACATTTATGCACTTTTGTCTTGGCTTTAAATTTCTGCTGACCAGAACTAAATTTTTTTGCATTCATTTTCACTAAGATTTACATTATTTAGCTCATAAGTACCATAGTTATTTTCTTTTCCTAGGATTAGAAGCTTACATTTTTCTAGTAAGTCTTCTCTGTAGAACTTTATTGAATTTATACTTAAGTCCAATACATTGTATATTCTTCATCTTGTTCTACCACTTTGAATACCTTAGTGAAAGTGGGTAGTAAATTCGTTGGCCAAGAATACCCCTATAAAACCATGTTGAGATTCATTGCTCAAAGTGATTTTGAATTACATCTGCAGTTATTGATTTCATAAATGTTTCCATAGTTGAAGTTAGACTACTTGATCTATAATTTGAAGCTAAGGTTCTATCTTCCACTTTGTATGTGGGTATTGCATTTGCCATTTTTTATTTATCTGGTACAGTGCCCATTTGTAGTGACCAGTTGCTATGACTTCCTAATGGCTTACCAAGTTCCTCTTTACAGTTTGTCAGGACCTGGTGACTTGTTTGGTTTCAATCTATTTAGTTGTCTGAGGACCATGTTACTGTCTAGGCTTGGAGGTCTATAGCTCATACCTAAGATTAGATTTTCAAACCCTTCGAGAAATTACAATAAAACAGGTTACGTGTCTGTCCCTCCACCTTTGCATCATTTCTGATGCAAGAGTTCAAATTTTCCCTAACAAACACGGCATCTCTGGCCCCTTCCTGTTGACTCTTTCAGTGTGGAATAATTTATATACCCCTGTAAGTGGCATTTTTTCAGACTGAATTAGGTTTTGGTTATTGTAATAATATTCGTAGTTCTTGCACATGCAGTTAGTCTTTCTTTGTCTACTTTATTTCTTGCTAAGAATGTTTTGGCCTTGCCTCTTATCTTTGTTTGTAGATCCCATTCCTTCATTTTACCAACAACTGTAGGGTATACCAAAACATGTCAAGAATTTTTCAAATGTTTCTATGGTTATGTTCCAAAATTTATTGAAGAAATTTTTTTGTGAATATTAGTACCAAACTGTATACGTATGTATAAATCCCTATTTACAAAAAAGTAACTTTTATTTCCAGAATTGGTAACAAAAACAGCATCAAAATGTTGGGCATTTTAAGACCTATCAGCAGGTCAAGTCATCAATGTACTCTGCAGTTTCTCTCGTGGCTGTCATCCAGATGTAGTGGAGGAGCAAGGAGTTTGTCACCACATTTTATTCCTCCTCCAAAGTATGTTGAGTGTTCTCCTTAAACTTTCAAGTAATAAAAGTGAATATGTACTAGCTTACAATGGTTGTGTAGTCAGGGTTCGTTTACTCACCATGACTAAGGGGATGGACATTCATTTTAAAAAAAATCTGTAGTTAAAAACTAGAATGGTAATTTTTTAAAAATTTATCAATTCTTATGAAATATAACTGAAGAAAAGGCTTTGCTATGTAATTAATGTGACTGGAGATTTAGAGAGGTTGCATTAAAAATAGGTAAAAGTACGTAATTGTCTTATCTAAAATATATTGGCAGCCTCTCTTGATAAATGGGTCATTTAAATGTCCCACACAAAATTTGTGAATAACATCATTTGACAGTACATATATTATATCATACTCTAAATTTAACCATTTTGATTTATGTTCACTAATTGCAATATAAATAATAATTACTGCATCTCCATGTGGAAGTGGAAAAGAATTCTTGCACCCCAAGCCATGCGTGTCGTAAGAGGCAACTAAAATGCCGGGAGCAAGGGGGTAGTAACCCCTTCTCCTGTATAAATTACTAAATTTAAAAATAAAAACTTTCTTTTTCCTTTTTAAATTTAGGGTGACGAAAAAGATATTTTTTTGTTTTTCTTTTTAAGTCTTGATAGGATGCAGTCGGTGTGTTGAAAGAAAAAGAACAATTACTGCACTGTATAGCAAATATTTTATTGGAAATGTAACTATGATTGCTTTTAAAATCCTTTTCCTAGCATAATATATATATAATGTTACAAACATGAAATGTAAGTTAATTCTGTAGCAAGATCAGTGCTATTTTGTGTGAGCTGGTTTGTGTGTCGAGTGACAACACTCACTTGATGCTGAAACCTTTTTCCATGATATATATTTGTTAAATGTTATTCTTGTTGTTTTGGCTCTGTTATACATGCTTTACTAGTACTACAGTATTGTTTCATAATTTCATAACATATATACTGCCCATCACCTAATGAGCACATTAGGATATTACATACCATTGAAGAAGTGAAGCTGAGGCTTTTAACAGTTGCACTATTTTATCACTTGCTTCAAAATATATCCAAGTACAAAGAATAAAAAGTCACAATACCATATATGGAACAGTTCCTAAGTGCAATGTTTTTCTGTGAATATTTTAAAGTATTCAGCTTGGTTTCTATAGTAATGGCCTCTGTCTATGGAGCATTACATGCCTTACCACTTGATGGCCTTTTGAAGCCTATTTAGGATGGGGTTGGACATAAACTACTA
This sequence comes from Cherax destructor, assembly GCA_009830355.1. Taxonomy (NCBI): domain Eukaryota; kingdom Metazoa; phylum Arthropoda; class Malacostraca; order Decapoda; family Parastacidae; genus Cherax; species Cherax destructor. The sequence goes on along the minus strand of WNWK01000865.1, from coordinate 257,000 downwards.
GCAGTACCATGGGGTAGCTTGAGTCCTCCCATAATCTCCCATCACCCTCCATACCTACCATTGAACAAGTGCTGTGTATGCCAGATCTGCCTGGCTAATTTGGTGATCTTGAAGATTAACCAATTTGCCGAGTGGATTGTTCAAGCACTAAATGGCCATTTCTTAATGCAGCATGTACACTGTTTTCCTAAATAATAAGACAATGCTATTAAATGGTCTTTCATGTACTGGGGTTTTCTTATGCATTACAGTATTTTTAGGCCATTTTCATAATTTGTACTGTAATTTCCTTTACCATCCAGATAATATTTGTAGCTAGTCTAGACTATTCTATATTACTAGTACTACGTACATACATATTATATTTTTATAATTCAAAAAAATCTCCAATCTTAATTTCAAATGTTAAAAATATGTGTCTTGATTCTGTAGGTTAAGCTGCCATAGCCTTCACACAACTCGTAACATTGAACAGAGTTCAGGAAGGGACCCACCACCATCTAGAATGAAAGTGTTTTACATTCCAAATCCTTTCAAGTGGCTCCATAATCGTATGACTATTGGTACACTTCAAAGAGAATGGGATTCCAGTTTTGATGAAACTTCTTTTAAGTTTGGAGCTACACAGGTCAGTATTATTATTATTATTATTATTTATTCACAAACATTTGGCAAACCCACATGGGTCATACAGTGCCACTTGGTGAGGGAAAAGTCAATGACAGGAAAAAACGGGAGAAAAGGGTTATTGTTAAATAGGAAGATGCTCTTGGATGATAGTTTCTTCCTATTATTTTCTGAAAGTATTATGTACAGTGTATATTTATCAGCTACAGTATAAAGTCCTCACTTTCAATGGAATCGGGTGTAACAGATGTGAAGTTACAAGAAATTCAGTATAGTATTCAGGAAAAATATTTTGTAGCATGAAAGGTTGTTGAGTGAACGCTTTCAGCACTTTAATACCCAGTTTGTCTACATTGTATGTTATATGCCAGAGCCAGTGGCAGACCTACATTTTTGGGGCCCTGGCTGTCAGGCTGGTCAAGGTCTTTCCACCACATTAGTTGATATAGGAAACTATGAGGGTTGGATAATAGGTTGGTGAATGAGTTAAAAAAGAATATATTTTGTAACTAAATTTCAGAACACTGAATGAATATTAGGATGGAGTGGGGATGTTGTAACTTGGAGGGTTATTTGAAGTTTGATGTCTGTGCACTTCTGGCAAGACAGCTACCAGATGAATGATGATTGTTTCTTTTTTATGCATCACCCACAAAGCTGTATGACCCTTGTGGGTTTAGTGTTTAGTTCTGATTGTAATAATAATAATAATAATTATGTGGAGTTACTAAAAGTATTAGTCAGAGGGCTGAAGAGGGGTTATTGAGGTGGTTTGGTCATTTAGAGAGAATGGAACAAAGTAGAATGACTTGGAGAGCGTATAAATCTGTAGGGGAAGGAAGGCGGGGTAGGGGTTGTCCTTGAAAAGGTTGGAGGGAGGGGGTAAAGGAGGTTTTGTGGGCAAGAGGCTTGGACTTGCAGCAAGCGTGCATGAGTGTGTTAGATAGGAGTGAATGGAGACGAATGGTTTTTGGGACCTGACGAGCTGTTAAATGTGTGCAGGGTAATATTTAGTGAAGGGATTCAGAGAAACCGGTTAGTCGGACTTGAGTCCTGGAAATGGGAAGTACAATGCATGCACTTTAAAGGAGGGGTTTGGGATATTGGCAGTTTGGAGGGACTTCTAAACTGTTGTATCTGAGTGCCTCTGCAAAGACAGTGATTATGTATGAGTGATGGTGAAAGTGTTGAATGATGAAAGTATTTTCTTTCTTTTTGGGTCACCCTGCCTCAGTGGGAAACGGCCGACGTGTTAAAAAAAAATGTATCACCTTGCCTTGGTGTGGTTAAAAAAACAAAATAAATTCTTTGTAATTTATTTTACTTATAATTCAGAATGTTTCATGTAAAAATTTTATTTGCAATATCCAACATCTCCCTCGTAGCTTCAAACACTCATTATATGTATTCTCTTTTCAGGCTGTGTGTACCGTTACCGAGCTTATTAGTAGACGAGATTGGGGCGAACTCTGCGGACTTCTGAGTCAAAAAGCCATTGATAAAATTCGCAGTACAAAGTGGACTCATGACCAGGTATATCACTTGTATACAGTACTATGAGGAATTGGGTTGAGATAAATTGTATTTCAGCAAACAAAATTCAAGGGTTGATAGCAAGGTAGAATGTATTAGAAATTTCAAATTATAACATCATGGGTAAGAAAATGGGAATTCCGTGCTAAGACTGCTGCTTCACTACTCATTGACTCATACAGGTTTAGCACTTGATTATATAATTTCTCTCATTCATACAGGTATTTTCATTCTGTGTTCCTAATTATAATTAAGTAGTCAGTAAGTATTAGGTTAAGTCTGCTCGAAATGCCTCGGCATGATAGTGACTTTCTTTCCTCCAATCATATTATATGTACACACACATTGTAACCTTTGCAAAGAAATAAATATTTTATTTTATTTATAATAAAAATAAAAATTAAATATAATTAAAAATAAAATTAAAAAAATATTTTTATTAATACGTATAGTATTATTAATAAAGGGAAATGTGGAAAGCTTTTGTTTTAATGGTGAATATTCTTTCTTTCAACACGTCGGCCGTTTCCCACGAAGCAGGGTGGCCGAAAAGGAAAAACGAAAGTTTCTCCTTTTACATTTAGTAATATATACAGGAGAAGGGGTTACTAGCCCTTGGCTCCCGGCATTTTAGTCGCCTCTTACAACACGCATGGCTTATGGAGGAAGAATTCTGTTCCACTTCCCCATGGAGAATATATAACTACATATTTCAATGTCAGTTTTAGATTATACATTTGTATAACATTCAACATATTTAATAATATAATTTTTAATACACTGTATACATTGTCTTCAACAAGTATTCATGTATTTATGCATGAAAGTTTTACTGGTACAGTATGTAGTTACTGAATTTTTTAGCTTAAGAATGTGTATAAATGATCAGGTTTGTCTCCATAAGTACAGTATGTAGGGGAGAAGAAGAATAATTAGGAACACACAAGGAAAATACCTGTGTGAATGAGAGAAATTATATAATCAAGTGCTAAACCTGTAAGAGTCAATGAGTAGTGAAGCATCAGTCTTAGCACGGAATTAAAATGTTTAAATAGGATGTTTGATATGAATTAAAATACAACCTCTCCTCACTTAGCGACGTACTCATTTACCGACCACTTGGACTTACGACCAGCTCTCCAACCAGTATGGTAACCTAAATAATGTATGCTAGAGCTGATTTCCTCTATTCTGTTTATTACAGTATAGTACAGTAAACTACTGTATAAACATTTAAAAATATCCCAGAAATGTTATTAATGGTGGAAAGGTGACATTAAAAAATATCTGAAGATGGTTGACACAAACCCACTACAGTACCAGTATAGTATGCTCATCACTTAACGACCAATTCACTTACTGACCTACTTTTAGGAACGGAACCCCGTCGTTAAGTAAGGAGAGGCTGTATTTAAATAGGATATTTGATATTAATTAGCTGCATATTAGTATTTACGTATTTGGATTTCTAAAATCCTCATTAAAGGTCTTGAACAAAAATTGGATTTTGTATGGATTGGCAGATAGGAACAGAATAATCCTACATGCCTGCTGCATTAATATGGTAGGGACATAAATAAATATGAAGTCATTCAGGGAAACCTGTTAGCTGGACTTGAGTCCTGGAGGTGGGAAGTACAGTGCCTGTACTCTGAAGAAGGGGTGTTGATATGTTGCAGTTTTTTAACTGTAGTGTAGAGACACCTCTGGCAAGACACTGATGGAGTGAATAATGATGAATGTTTCAGTGTGATAATAAAAAATATAAATATGTTGGGATAAACCAGTATGAATGTGGATGAGTGATAGAACCATCATAAGGAAAAAAAAGGGCACTCACTGTTTTTCTCAAAGTGAGCAAGTGAGACCTCCTGCACTCAGTATCAGCTATGTTATTTTCTTGTTGGATCAGCAGTGTGTGTATGTATCATGTCATTACAGGTCAACAACCTTGTTCTTTCTACTGAAAATATTCAAGTGACACAAGTGAACAATGTATCGCTACAGACAGTTGTTGGTAAGTACAGTGCTTATTTAAGATTGACTTAGTCATTATTTATTAAGATTTAATTAGTTGGAGCAGCATTTCATTAACAGACAGACAGTCATGCGAGTTGAAAGTCCAGAGGCAGAATCAAGAGCTGGAGATCAACAGTAGATGTGTTTTGTTCAAAAACCTAGACATACACTAATTAAAGTACAGTGGACCCCCGGAGTTCGTACTGCTCCAAACTCGAACAATTATGTAAGTGTATTTTTGGGGGTCTAAGAGGACTAATCTAATTTACATTATTCCTTATGGGAACAAATTCGTTCGGTAACAGCACTTGAGCAGCATTCTGGAACGAATTAATGACGAACTCCGGGGGTCCACTGTATATGATGAAAAGTGTTTTAAGAATACCATACTATACTTTAAATCTTTCTTCTTTCAGCAAATCGGCCATATCCCACTGAGGCAGGGTGACTCAAAAAGTAAAACAAAAGTTTCTCTTTTTAACTTTAGTAATGTATACAGCCCCTTGCTCCCAGCATTTTAGTCTTCTCTTACAACACTCATGGCTTACAGAGGAAGAATTCTGTTCCACTTTCCCATGGAGATAAAAGGAAATAAACAAGAACTAGTAAGAAAATAGAAGAAAACCCAGAGGGGTGTGTATATATATATGCTTGTACATGCATGTGTAGTGTGACCTAAGTGTAAGTAGAAGTAGCAAGATGTACCTGAAATCTTGCATGTTTATGAGACAAAAAAAAAGACACCAGCAATCCTACCATCATGTAAAACAATTACAGGCTTTAGTCTTACACTCACTTGGCAGGATAGTAGTACCTCCCTGGGCAATTGCTGTCTACCAACCTACTACCAGGAATAATTAGTAATCAAAGTAATGGAAAAGTGAATATTGCTAATTTTAAAACTTTTACTCTCAAGTTTTTTATAAATATGGAATCTCTAGTTGGCTGCATCATAAGATCAGGAAATAAATATGAAAGGTATTATAACAACCTGTGTAACTTAGAAATGAGCCCAAAGTGATAACTTTCATACAGTTTTCCAAAAATATCACATTTCACAGTTTTGTATTTACTGCAAATAAATATATTTTTTCACTAAATATTTTTATAAATGTACAATTATTAAATTTTACATTTTTTAAGGTAGTAATACTATATTTCATATAATTACAATGTAACTTTTTTTCAGATCAAAAGTACTGTGACATTGATGTTACTATAATAGGAACTCGCATCCCTTACAACATTGAAAAGCATTCACTGATTGTTCTCGAATATTTTGCTAGGTAAGTTTTGACTTTTATCAACATGAATCTTTGAAATATTGTAAGCCCTCTTGTAATCAAGGGATACACTCCTGAAAATCTGTGCCTCATGGAAACAGCAGTATAAAAAGTGAAGAACATAAGGAAAAAATGGGTTATGTTCCAGAGACCTTCAATTATTTTTTTTTTTTTTTTTTTTTTTTTAATATGAAATACAAATTACTACAATGTATCTTGCATTACATTTTAGTTGTTGCTTGCTGACATAATGTGGAGAGAGTTGATGTGGCACTACTGGGCTGGACCCTTGACAGTTTAGTGCTTTATTTGATTATAATAATCTACTGGGCTGAGGTGGATGGCTGTGGTAGTGTTGATATACTGTAGATACAGAGTTGTCAGTAGTAAATGCAAAAAAGGATGCACTTTTTTTAGTTGTGTTTAGACAACATTGCACTATCTACTGTCATGTTATAAGAGTGTTCACTGTAGTATACAGTAAACCCCCTCACTTTAACTGACTAATGGGAGAAGAGTGGGAGTGGCTAGAGATGAAGCTTTGCTATGATCATAACAATAATGAACAATTCTGTAACCAACAGACTTTGTCAATTGTTTCAAAGTAAGAGGCAACTAAGGTGCTGGGAGCAAGGAGCTAGTAACCCCTTCTGTATAAATTACTAAATGTAAACAAAAGTGTTTCTACCTTGGTCGGAGACAGCCAGTGTGTTTAAAAGAAATAATATTATATTAATGGGGAAGTGCTAAATCTTGAAGGATTTTACAGTGGCTGGGGAATGGAAGGTAATCGAGTGGATCTGAGGAAGGGGAGGCATAGCTCCAATTCCATGAATGAAAAGCATTTTAGCATCAAGGCATCTCTTAAAGGGCATTACTATTATAGTACTACAGTAAAATTTATGTATGCAACACTCAAATGCAAATCCTTGAGTATTTAAAATTATAGGGTTATCATTCATGATATTTTATTTTTGCAGGTTTCATCGAGAATATACTGAAAGCAAGCTGCCTGAATGGACTATTACTGTATTTAGACTCCAGAACTTCCAGGCAATATCAAGAAGAGATACAGACAGAGAGTAAATGATTTTTTTTTGTTTTAGATCACTGTCTTTGAGGGATACACCCAATATGCTAAACTATGTACAGTGGACCCCCGAGTTTCGTAAAAACTTTACTCCTGAAGTCTGCTCAAGCACTATTACCGAACGAATTTACTCCCTTAAGAAAAAATATCACGTAGGTTAGTCTATTTCAGACCCCCAAAAATATACTTCTACATGCACTTAAAATATTATACTTACATAACTGTACGATTTCCGGGGTATTCGTTAACCGAGGGTCCACTGTACAGTGGACCCTCGGTTTTCATTCACCTCCAATGAAAACCGAGGGTCCACTGTACATATAAGATACGTGTAACATTTAAATTAAAAAATAGTGAGATGGAGAATTATTATTCTGAAAACACTAAAGCCATATGGGTCTTGCAGTGTAGGTGAAAATGTAAGTGTGATGTGCTGTGGGAAGTAAGTAATTGGTTAGGAAATTTTGAGCAAAGAGAATAACTGTTTAGAAAATAGTCTACTGTAGAAGTAGCAAAATGTGAAGAATGATACATACTATTTTAAGTTGTACTTGAACATTTTTAATGATTTTTTATCAGTCACAGTGTAATTAATCTACATTTTCTTAATGATGGAGAAGTGCTACATAAATAGGGAGGTCACACAGTGCCTGGGAAGCATTCAGGTTCAATCTAAGGGGAGGCTAAGTCCAGTTCCTTGGATCAAGAGAACCTCACCAGCATCAAGGCACCTTCCTTGAGGGGTAATCAAATTATTACAACTTACAATGAGTAGTAAAATAAAGAACCAGTAAGAACATTATTTTGAACATGTTTCTGTGTTTATAATGCACTATATAAAAAAAAAAATTAGTATTTTTTCTTTATTACAGTATGATTATTATAGTTTCTCACATTGTACTATAATTTATCATTACAATTTCTACATTATTTTGTGCATTATAAAAGTATGTGAGTGGTTAAAGCAGGCAGCATCAAGAATAATCAGTCTACAACACTGTGATGGGTAATGGTCTCTAGTTGACCCACCTTGACATTCCTGGGATGGTTAATGGTCTCCAATTGTCCCACCTGAATGTTGATTATCTTTCCCAGCTCACTATTAGATGGTTCCTCCTCCATTTGCTCCTCTTCCTCAGGCAGTTCCCACCAAGGGGCATCACTGTACAGCTGAGGCCAGGTTATGGGGTCAAAGGGCATGTAGTTTAGGAGAAGGCCTTGAGAAGGGAGGAAACAATAAGCTGAGAGGGTATGTAATCTAGGTGAATAGAATTGACTTTAATGTTTTAAGCTTCATACAGGAAGCTACTATAATCTACTACTTTTGGCCATATTACAAAATACACAAGCTTTGTTGTACTCCTGCAGCTACAAATAAGCTATAACACAGATAAAGGTGCACAGTTAACTACAGGCAAAGGAAATGCAAACATGGCAAGATGCCACACTTACCAGAAGCTCCACCAGCTGTCAAAGCCATCAGGAGGGTGATGAGGGTGGCCAAGCCCTGGTAGAATGCCTGTTTTTCTGCAGTGCGACCTTCACCAGGAGCCACGTCCTCCATTTCTGGTATGAGGGGGAGACTGGAGGAAATGTTGATAGCTGGGGCCATAACTGGGTACTGCAGGTACAACCTGTAATTAATAATAATAGCAAGACACAATATTTAGCCCTCAACATGGTGCATTAGAGGAAGATGGAGTCACAAAATAATTTTATATTTTTTATCTACAGTAAATCTATACTACTACTTTGAGCCAAGCAAGACAAAGACACAAAAGCACAGCAATAACTACAGGACCTGGTGGTACACAATGGTGTGGGACCAAGTGCTATATTAAGCCACAACCTAGTGATAAAGTAACCATGTGGGACCTAAAAGTATGCACAACTTTATTGAAAGTTTTTTTTTTTTTTTTTTTTTTAGCACTGGCTATCTCCACTGAAGTAGGGTGACCTGAAAAAAGAAGAAACACTTTCACCATCACTCATTCCACCACTATCTGGCCAGAGGCACATCAACATTACAGCTCAGATGCCCCTCCAGACTACAATATCCCCACCCCTCTTTCAGAATGCAGACACTTTCTAGCATGTAAGATGGCTAACTGGTTTCCCTGAATCCCTTCATAAATGTTATCTTGCTCATCTGGTGTTATACTTAATTATCCTGAAAAGATCTAGTGCCTGGTAGTAAACAAAATGTTAATTCTATGGGACTAGATAGTACATAAAATAATCCCTTTAGACTAGGCAGTGTACACAACCTCATGAGACCTGACAGCACACACAAGAATAATCTAGCAGGGTCTGGTGGTTTAGCACTTTCTCCATGAATGTAATAATAAGGAACAAATCAAACTCTCAGTACATACGGTTATAACGAAGAGCTCACTATGGATGCAGTGCAAGTAACAGTTGTCAAGTCATTTTTATATTTCGCAGTACTTTCACTAACCCCAAGGGAACTTGTACTACTCACTCTTTTCCATAGTTTGCCTCAGAGGCAAAGAAGGCAGCACCAATAGAGACCATAGCCGACAGGAGCCCTGGCATACCATGCAGGTTATGGACGCCACAGGTGTCGTGGAGACTAAACTTTTTCTGTAGCCACCCCTGTTGCCACACCATTGTTAGATACAATCCAGCCACCAGAGAAAGAGGGTGGGACAGGGAAGACAAAATTAATGTTTTTCTTTTCTTAACTTAAAGACAAGATAGAAGAGAAAAATATATAGCCCATTAATACTACATATACGTATTTGTATTTGATTTCACCGGAATTACTATCTAAATGAATTTATGGATGAAAATGAATAATAGTAGTACCTGGAGGTGGGTATAACCCAGGGTGGAGATGGCACCTGCAAAGTACCCCAAGAGGAGGGCTCCCCAGGGCTGGATCATGAGGCCAGCCACAGCACCCACAGCTACACCACCAGCCAGGGTGGCATTCTGAATGTGTACCATTGTCCACTTGTGTTGCCTGCCTCACCAACACCAGTAGACATTCAGTAAATACCACTTATCATCTACCACTCACAAGAAACTACTTCTTATCTACCACTTCATAAATCATTCACCTACTTCTCACATGACTAAAATTGCTCAGTGTGTACGAAACTCCAGTACTGATGGAAGTATTCAAGTATTAGGTAGAAGGTCAATATACAGTGTACTTCCATGAATATAATAATAATATAGGTTATTAATCTTCCTTATAACTCTTAAATTCTTGTAAGACAGTTTGATTTCCAATTTTCTTTTTCATTCATACAGTGTTATTACATCCCCCTCCATCCTTTCTCTGACAGGAATAATTTATTTTCCTGACACTTTATCTGCTTCATGTACATAATACTCGACCTGCATACTCCCTAGCTTCCTCTGGCTGCCTTCCCACAGCAGACAAGACATAGCTTACTTATGTGTTGAGGCAGAGAACATGAAGGCGGCCAGGGTGGAGGCTGAGAGGGAGAGGTATGTGTTTATAACCGCCCGTCCTTGACTTCTGCCACTCTCGACCACGCCGTTGAAAGATGGCCAGTACACCCACAGGAACAGTGTACCTACACAAGTTCAGCATTTCTGACAAATTGTGAACAATAAAAATCTAATTCAGCATTACAATAGACCATTATAAAGTAGTTCTCATCTTTCTGGAGGTGTAATTTGTAAACTAAGCTTCCTTAATGGGACCTTAGTTTATTTAAGGACTTAGAACTTCCCCCTTTAATTAAATCTGATTACAGTGGTACCCCGACTTACGATATTAATCCGTCAGAGAGGGCATATTTTAAGGCGAAACAATCGTTAAACGAATCAATTTTCCCCATAAGAAATAATGGAAATAAATTTAATCCGTCCAAGACTTCCAAAAGTAGTTAAATAAAATATTTTTTAGAACTTTTGGACATTAAATAATAAATAATTGAATAAAGAATACATAAATACACATGCAAATATTGTACAATAACATGTCACTTACATTTATTGAAGAGTTGTTGATGTGTGGAGGACGGGAGGAGGGGAGAAGGTGGAGTAGTATGCTAGTGTTTGGAAGGGGAATCCCCTTCCATTAACACTGCAGGTGGTAAGTTCTTTTCTGGGGTTACTTCCTTTTCTTTGAATGCCACTAGGACCAGCTTGAGAGTCACTAGACCTCTTTCTAACAACAAATTTGTCCAGGGAGCTCTGTGTCTGGCGATTCTTTAACACATCCCTGAAATGACACACCACTGTGTCATTGTACAGGTTGCCAGCACGGCCTGCAACAGCATGGTTAGGGTGATATTCATCCATAAATGCTTGCACATCACTCCATTTGGCACAGATCTCCCTAATCCTTGAAGAAAACACATTCTTCCATTTTTGTTCCACCTCCACCTCCTCCTCTGAACCATTGTCCTGACCTCTGCTCTCTTGTTCCAGTTGCTGTTGAAGCTCTTGCAGATCTTCAGTGGTTAGCTCTTCCTTGTGCTCCTCCACCAACTGTTCCACATCCTCACCACTCACCTCTAACCCCAAAGACTTGCCCAATTCCACAATTTCTTCCAAAACAGGCTCAGGCTCAGGCTCAGGGTTCTGAGGCTCAGCCCCAAAACCTTCAAAATCCCTCTCTAGGACACAGTCTGGCCACAATTTTCTCCAGGCAGAGTTCAAAGTCCTGGTAGTCACTCCCTCCCAAGCCTTACCTATAAGGTGTACACAATGCAGCATATGGAAATGTTTTTCCAAAATTCTCTTAGGGTTATGTTCATGTTAGGTCACATCAAAGCACTTTTGAAACATTGCTTTGGTATAGAGTTTTTTAAAGTTGGAAATGACCTGCTGGTCCATGGGCTGGAGGAGAGGAGTGGTATTAGGGGCAAGAACTTCACTTTGATGAATTTAAACTCCTCCACAATTTTCTCTACCAAGTTTGGAGGATGACAAGGAGCATTGTCCATTATCAGGAGGCACTTAAGTGGCAAATTATTGTCCAATAGATATTTCTTCACACTGGGGCCAAACACTTCATTGAACCAATCTAAGAAAATGTCCTTTGTGACCCAAGCCTTTTGTTAGACTTCCACATCACACACAAGTTAGACTTGCTGACACCGCATCTGCCAAACACTCGGGATTTTCAAAAGATACACCAGTAAAGGCTTCACTTTGCAATCACCACTGGCATTGGCACAAAGCATCAAAGTTAGCCTGTCTTTCATAGGCTTATGTCCTGGCTGTGCCTTTTCCTCCTGAGTAATGTAGGTCCTGTTGGGCATTTTCTTCCAAAACAGGCCTGTTTCATCACAATTAAACACTTGTTGGGGGAGGAATTGTTCAGCCTCTAGGTACTCCTGGAATTCAGGCACATATTTTTCAGCCGCACTTTTGTCACAACTGGCTCCCTCACCATGCCTCACAACACTATGTATGCCACTTCGATTCTTAAATTTGTAAACCAGCCTCTGCTGGCTTTAAATTCGCTCACTTCACTCGTGCAGGCATTTTCTTAAGGAGATCATCATGCAACTGCCTTGCTTTTTCACATATTATTCCCTCCGAAACAGTATCTCCTGCTAACTGTTTCTCGTTGATCCACACCAACAACAACCTTTCCACATTTTCCAGCACTTGTGGTCTGTGTTTTGTGATCACAGATGCACCTTTTGCAACAACAGCTTCCTTGATTTTACTTGAATATTTCTTATCCACAATGGTAGCGATGGTAGAATAGGGTTTACCATACAGCCTGGCCAGCTCACTGATACGCACTCCACTTTCATATTTTTCTATTATCTCCTTCTTCACTTCTATCGTACATATATTTCTGTTCCTCTTTGCCACAGGCTTAGCACTAGGATCTTTCCTTGGACCCATGGTAGCTTATTTAGCAGTTGCAAGCACTAAAAACAGTGGAATAATGACAATATACTGGTATGAATGCGTGGGTGTGGGTGGGTGGTCGCTCTCGCTTGTAAACAATAGCACTGACGCTCCCTGGAGTGCGCGCTCAGCTGGGCACCAAGCGGACAGGTCCGGTACGAATGTCGGTAAATGAAGCAAACATCGTAAGTCACAATCAAATTTCTTACGTTATAAATATCGGTTATCGAAAATAACGTAAGATGATAACATCGTAAGTCGGGGTTCCACTGTACTTCCTAGCATTGTATGACCCTTATACATTTAGTGCTACCCTAGGGATATAATAATGTATGTAAACTAAACAATGTCCCATTTGCAAGTCGAGGCAGAAAGGCATTTATTTACTATCATGATCATACTGGAGGTGTGGCATACCTATCATGGAGAACATGTCAGGGATGTAACCTGAAACCTCTCTTGGATGGTCCTTCACAGGAACCCTCCGTAACACACTCCTCGAGAACCCCAACCCAAAGTAGGCACCAAAGGTGTGGATAAAGATGGAACCTAAGAAAGATTAGCACTCATTACAAGTTGTGTTATGGTCATAAGGAAGTGCTGAATACATAAGGATTATACAGTCTGACTTTAATGGGTTATCCTAGATTACTCCTACATAATATGTCTATAACGTGTACCTTGAAGACCACTGTAAATAACATAGTCTAAATAAAAGCTTATAGCTCCTGGGAAATAGGAAGCAATCAAGTTTGATCTAAGAGCCATTGAAAATGAAAGCACTCCTATTACCCTGAAGAAATTAAAAATAGCAAATCCTTGGTAGTCATCATCAGCTTCATATTAGGAGGAGGTTCATGAGGCCATTGACAACTTATACAATATCGAGCCTGCCTCCACATTTTGTGTCGACCCGATGAACTGATAGTGGATAAGACAGCAGCCCAATTACAGTATAACCCACTTCTTTTTAGTGGTGCATAATAAGATACCTGATTTTTTGAGACTACTTCCATATTGTATGGTGTACATTAGCTATATGAAGTACAGTGGACCCCCGCCTAACGAACACCCCGGAAATCGTACAATTATGTAAGTATAATATTGTAAGTGCTCGTAGAAGTGTATTTTTGGGTGTCTGAAATAGACTAATCTACGTGACATTATTTCTTAAGGAAGTAAATTCGTTCGGTAATGGCACTTGAGCAAGCTTCTGGAATGAATTTTGTTCATTAGGCGGGGGTCCACTGTATATGCAGGTGGCCCGGTGGTCTGGTGGCTAGAGCTCTCGCTTCACACACGGAGGGCCCAGGTTTGATTCCCGGCGGGTGGAAACATTTCGACGTGTTTCCTTACACCTGTTGTCATGTTCACCTAGCAGGAAATAGGTACCTGGGTTGTTAGTCGACTGGTGTGGGTCGCATCCTGGGGGACAAGATTAAGGACCCCAATGGAAATAAGACAGACAGTCCTCGATGATGCACTGACTTTCTTTGGTTATCCTGGGTGGCTAACCTTCCGGGGTTAAAAATCCGAAGAAATCTTATCTTATCTTATGAAATGATTATTATTTTTTGCATTATTACTATGCCCAAAGGTATCTGATAAAGCACACAGTGTGACCTCTGTAATCCTATTTTTTTAATGCACAGGAAGAGCACTGGGTGCACAATAAATTAGCTACTCAATTGGCACGACTAAAATTAACCATCCCCAAAGTGCCTTGAGGCCTGTTGGAAGGCAAATGCGAGGGCCAGGATTTTCAGGCGATATCAAGTGCACTAAACCTGTGTGGGTCATGCAGCACTGTGGGTAAGGATGTGTGAGGGTAGGAATGAGCGAAGGATGGGAGCGTGCAAGTGGCAGGGGTGTGTGGGGGTAGGGGTTTAGTGTAAGTGGGTATTAATGCAAAATTAAAATTTAAATTATAGTTGGTGCAATAAGTTAGTTTTTTGTTTAAAAATCAAGAGTCTGCATCAAAGACTGGATCTTCAAGGTCAGTTAGTGTGTTCTGGCAATCAACAGAATCACACCCTTTCGTTACTGAAAAGGAGTGGTAGGGTCAAGGGCTGCACTTCTAAAGCTAGTTCAATGATGAAATCTAACGACAAAGTTTGTTTGTATTGGTGGTAAGTGTTTATTTAGACTTCATATATATATACTGTATTTCACGGCTTATAAGACTTGTTTTAGTTTCAATGGCTTGGCATCAGACGTACATAACTGGGAGAGCTACAGCCCACCCCACACCCCAAGCTTATAGCTCCCATCACTGACCTTCAGTTTATAGGACACAGGGTGGTTTTTGGAGGCATTTTATGGTAAAAAAAATGCGTCTAATAAGCCGCGAAATACGGTACTTTTAAATGAATTCTTCATCCCTAAAGCCATGCATGTCATAAGATGCAACCAAAATGCCGGGAGCAAGGGGCTAGTAACCCCTTCTCCTGTATAATTACTAAATTTATAAAGAAAAACAAAAATTTTTCTTTTTAGGTTGCCTGCCTTGGTGGGATACGACTGGTTTGTTAAAAAAAAAAATACTTTTAAACTTTTGCAGTGGGTTTATATAGTGTATTATATAGAGCTGATCCAATATTTTCAACTTAATCCTGAATTTATGAGTTATTTTCCTTTATAAAGTAACTGAAGATTTGGAAGAGTGTAGTAACCTACTGGAGCAACGTGAGAAGAGTTGAAATCATGACAGGAACTCCAAGTGATATTAAAAAACTAATACATATAAGAAATTGTAGCTGTCACGGCAAGAGGAAGGAGTTGATGAGGATTATCAGAATTGAGCGAAGTGCCATTTGAAAAACAGATTGTATAGCAATGATAGATTTTTTAAATATATTTTACTTGAGAGTTGGAAGATTTCTCAATACTGTATTTCGTGTCTGAAGCTCAACGAGTCTCTATAAGGTGCTTATATGGATGAATACATGCATGGATTACGAGTTCAGCGTATCCTCAGTACGTAGTTATTATTCTGTTCACAAAAAATAGCTGAACCATTCAGGGTCAATTTATCTCTGCAAGGCAAAGAGCTTATGTTAAGGGACAGGAATCAGCATTAAAGGGGAGTCATAGTTGGTATAATATGTCAAATAGAAATTCTAAATTAAATGTGGGACTTTTGAGAGAAGGGCAGTGAGTGAAGGTTCCAAAGATGCAAACGAAACTTATAAGTTGTATAGTCAATCATAAAATGTTTGTAAGCATGACCTGACAGTTGTCACTGAGATACTGGGCATCTCTCTGTCTCCATGAAATGCCTCCTGTGTCCAATATGTAGTCTTTGGAATGTCAACTATATGTTAATTACTGCCGCAAGTTACTTTGCACATAATGTAGAAATTGTTATGCAGCTGTGTAATGATGGCATTCAGGTATCTAACCTGTTATAGTACATACATCAAGTGGGAATAACAGCTATTTTGAGACTAAATATAATGGAAGCACAATATAACAAATGGGAAATGACCAAAAATGGAGCTGCCCAAACACGAGTACACGTAGATCAAATGCTACGTGGGCTTTAATGCCCGAGCCAAGGTTTTTTTTTTTTTTAATGTCTGGGGAGCCAGCAGAGACCTCAGGGAATTTTACGGGTCTTTTAACATTAGTTTTTAAAATTGTTAACTGATGCTGATTTTTGAAACCTAGCATGACTATATTTTTCTGGGAGACAAAACAGAATACTTGAAGCTTACAGACACTAGTGGCAGGGGAAGGAACAGTGATATGGCAGTGAAAAAAAGTCATATAGAATAGAAAACTATACAAAACATGAGGTGGCAAAAAAGACATGCGTGAACAGAAGCATTTGGCGTGAGGTGCATGTTGTTTTTATCAGTATCCACGAGGTTCCAGTCAATTCATAAAAATCCAGAAAGTCAATGGTGGGTGCAGGGTCTTACCACCATGGTCGACGGCAGCCAGGATATGGTAGCCGATGTAGGCATTGATCTGGTAGATGGGCACTTCCAGAAGTGTCATCAGCAACAGTTGTGTGGGGGAGGTAGTGCCCAGTGTGGCACCCACAGAGATGAGTACAGCAGCGCAGGTGAAGGTTGCTTGAACCACGCTGATGATGATAGTTTTATTAAAAAAAACCATACTTATTGTGGGTGGTAGTCACCCCATATTTATTCTGTAGGTGGTAGTCACCCCATATTTATTCTGTAGGTGGTAGTCACCCCATATTTATTCTGTAGGTGGTAGTCACCCCATATTTATTCTGTAGGTGGTAGTCACCCCATATTTATTCTGTAGGTGGTAGTCACCCCATATTTATTCTGTAGGTGGTAGTCACCCCATATTTATTCTGTAGGTGGTAGTCACCCCATATTTATTCTGTAGGTGGTAGTCACCCCATATTTATTCTGTAGGTGGTAGTCACCCCATATTTATTCTGTAGGTGGTAGTCACCCCATATTTATTCTGTAGGTGGTAGTCACCCCATATTTATTCTGTAGGTGGTAGTCACCCCATATTTATTCTGTAGGTGGTAGTCACCCCATATTTATTCTGTAGGTGGTAGTCACCCCATATTTATTCTGTAGGTGGTAGTCACCCCATATTTATTCTGTAGGTGGTAGTTACCCCATATTTATTCTGTAGGTGGTAGTCACCCCATATTTATTCTGTAGGTGGTAGTCACCCCATATTTATTCTGTAGGTGGTAGTCACCCCATATTTATTCTGTAGGTGGTAGTCACCCCATATTTATTCTGTAGGTGGTAGTCACCCCATATTTATTCTGTAGGTGGTAGTCACCCCATATTTATTCTGTAGGTGGTAGTCACCCCATATTTATTCTGTAGGTGGTAGTCACCCCATATTTATTCTGTAGGTGGTAGTCACTCCATATTTATTCTGTAGGTGGTAGTCACCCCATATTTATTCTGTAGGTGGTTGTCACTCCATACTTATTGTAGGTGGTAATCACCCCATGCCCATTCTATGGGTAGTATTCATCCAATATTTATGAATAATGAATTAAAGTAAATTATGAACAAGTACTAATCCTGTAGGGGCCACTAACGCCTTAGTAATGAAAATAAATTCGATCCGAGGAAGGGGAGGGTAGCTCCAATTCCCAAAATCGAAGACCTTCAGCAGCCCTCGTGAAGGGCACTGCCACTAGAGTATAAGCCAAGGCTCACCTAATAACATTTAAGGTGATGTATCCGTCACTAGCGGTGGTGATGCCGTCAGCCAGCAGCGCCAGCTGTAGGGTGAGGGCGGTGAGGTACAGGGTACAACCCAACCCAGAGTGACCGTACCGTCTCAGGAAGGTCATCAGGAAGCCGAACCCAATTACCATCATCACCCCAACGTCCTGCAACACTGATCAGAGTTGGTGTGAGGGTTGGGTGATTGTAGAGGGATTGTACTCTCTCAGTTGTGGTTGCAGGGGCTGAGTCACAGCTCCTGGCCCCGCTGTAGAGGGGTTGGGTGAGTGTAGAGGGGTTGGGTGAGTGTAGAAGAGTTGGGTGAGTGTAGAAGAGTTGGGTGAGTGTAGAGGAGTTGGGTGAGTGTAGAGGGGTTACATATAAAGGGGTTGGGGGTGAGGGTTGAATGTAGAGGGTTCGGGTGAGGGAAAGGGGGAGCGTAAATCAGCGGAGCTGAATGAAGGTATGTAGTAAAAAAAAAAAAAATACCTGTAGGGTTAAGTCAGTGTGGGAAGGTACAAAGGTATGGCAAGACACTACCATGTATGGGAAGGTACCACCAGATACCTGGAGGTACCAGAAGACTGGAAAGTTATGGTGATACCCACAGTATATAGATAAAGATACATATGCACAGTTCAAGACATTTATTGAGCAAACGTTTCTCCACCAGTGGCTTCAGTCCTGAAGAAGCCATTTGTGGCGAAACGTTTCCTCAATGTCTCGAACTGAGCACGTATGTCTTTATGTACATACAGGTATCAGGTTTCGAAATGTAGCAGCAGGTAAGAGTTTGAACGAAAAAAAAATACAAAAAAATCTGTCAATATTGAATTTAGCAACTCTGCTGAACTCAGGCACTTGTTTCTAAACATACAAGCAGGTTATCACTACCCAGGCAAAAACTATTTTAATGTAAATCAATCAATCTCAATTTTGCCAATAAATTTAGTTACGATCTAATGCAAGTACAGAGAAACCAGTTGAGGTTTAGTATACATGTATGCATGTATGTATGTATGTATGTATATATATATATATATATATATATATATATATATATATATATATATATATATATATATATATATATACACACACACACACACACACACCATGGTCGGAACAATACCCAACTAACCACCAAGTTAAAGATGAGAACTAAACGATTTAGTTCGTCCTGGACTTTACAGTGTTCCAAGAAAAACAGGAACATTGTTTTGTTTCCATATTATCCCCCCCCAAATGCAAATGAATGTTTACTTGGATAAAATGTTTGTAGATTGGGAGTGGAGTGCCCGTGATGGCTGGTGTAGTTCCATTTGGTACCGTCGTAGAAAGTGTCGTACCGTACAAACACGATGAAGACCAGTATCACTGCGAACTCTATGAGAGAAGAGTAAAACACGAACCATCCAACTCTTCTCACTAGGCGCATCATCATGCTGCAAGGAGAGTGATTACCATGGGTCAGGGAACAGTAGTTACCATGGGTCAGGGAACGGTAGTTACCATGGGTCAGGGAACAGTAGTTACCATGGGTCAGGGAACAGTAGTTACCATGGGTCAGGGAACAGTAGTTACCATGGGTCAGGGAACAGTAGTTACCATGGGTCAGGGAACAGTGGTTACCATGGGTCATGAAACAGTAGTTATCATGGGTCATGAAACAGTAGTTACCATGGGTCAGGGAACAGTGGTTACCATGGGTCATGAAACAGTAGTTATCATGGGTCATGAAACAGTAGTTACCATGGGTCAGGGAACGGTAGTTACCATGGGTCAGGGAACAGTAGTTACCATGGGTCATGAAACAGTAGTTATCATGGGTCATGAAACAGTAGTTACCATGGGTCAGGGAACAGTGGTTACCATGGGTCAGGGAACAGTAGTTACCATGGATCATGTAACAGTAGTTACCTTGGGTAACTTCATAAGGTTAGCTTAGGCTAACCTTATGAAGTAGAAAGTCATGGGTCAGGGAAAATCAACATGTAAACAGGTATTATATTATTAATGGTTTACAATACGGACGAGCTGATGAATAAGAGGCTTGTACAACACTTTATATATTCATTGCAGAAACATTTCGCTTGCGCATCTGGCTTCTTCAGTTGAATAAACGTAAATATACCACTAAAGACAGTATAAGAAGTAATTTTGAGGTGATCAAGCCGTCAACTTTGATAGGTGGTTTGTTCCTGAACCTAAAGCAGAGGCAAGCGGCCAGGTCTTATATACTAAAGCAGAAGGAAGATGTAGCAGCTGAAGGTGTCATCACGGGTGAGCGTGCCCCCCAAGTGGAAGCATATCATGCTAAATAATAATAATCTTTATTTTTACAAGTACATGTACAACTTATACAGACCATGGCTGACATTAATGACATACTATATAGAAAGTTCCTTGTTATGCAGAGCATTTGGGCAAATTAGGTTAATTTTGTCCCCAAGATGCGACCCACATCATTCGGCTAACACCCAGGTACCTATTTACTGCTAGGTGAACAGGGTCAGCAGGTGTCTTAAAGAAACACCCCTAATGTTTCCACCCGTACCGGGGATCGAACCACGGACACTATGATTTGAGTGAGCTACCAACCGAGCTACGGGATACCTTAAGTAGTTATACTGTCTCGTTATCGCTTGTATATGACTGAAGAAGCATGGTATGCAGGCGGAACATTAAGGATACCCGAGTGTTGCGAGCACATGTGTCTTAGTCAACATAAGTACAGCAGCAGTGTGAGAGGCGACAGTAATAGTAAGTTAGGTTAGGTACAGGTACACATAAGTACAGTTATCATACCTAGTAACATGTGTAAATTACCCAGGGTAACCCAACAAAGTCAAAGTGACTTATTTCCATTGGGGTCCTTGTAATAGCCTATTATTAAAAGCCTAGCTGTTTATACTATTTTTCAAGTGCATAATAAAGATATTAAACTAACTCCAGTGGGCTTGTGACTGGCTGCCACGATTAGCTAGCCACTGCAGCGGCTGCTCTTTCCAGGTTAGATCTTTCAGGGAGAAATAAACCACATTTAAGGCTGGGGAGAACACTAAGCTGGGTCAGTCAAGAAGCCATCAGGACCTGAACACTTCTCCAGGCTGAAGGACTGCACCTCAAAAACTATTTCTACAAGTCTGATAAACTAATTACATCATTTTTACCTCACTACTACGCCTGTAGCCTCTAATTTATTCTCCTCTGTATTTGACTGATTCTAGAAGCCTGCTGCGTAGGCGAAACGTTTCAATCAACATTAAGGATTCCCTACTGTTGCACATGTATCTTGTGTACTGTATCAGTGACTACCGGGGAAATGATACATTTTTATGATCTGTGTAATGTGTTTGCAAGGTGTGCTGTTCCTATTTTGGAAATATTACCAGTGGCCTCTGATTAAGGTTGTCACTGTTACATTAATGTGTTTGGTTTAAAAAGACACCTGAGCAAGCACTCTAAGACATATTTGTTAGAAAACGTTTAGGAGGGTGCGAGGATAAAGCTAGGTTACAGGTCAGCACCTGTCATGAAGTTATAAGCCATAGATAGCAAAGGATAGGTTGTGTGAAAAGGAGTCAGGATAGGACGTGGGGGGGGGGGGGTCAGAACGTGACGAGGTCAAAATACCAAAAGCAGATTAGTAATGACTCACGAAATCGTAATGACACGATTGCAAACAAACCATACCACGGGTTGGGTTCGAACCCGCGGTCAGAGAGTCTCAAAACTTACGCGACGGTCTGGAGTTTTGAGTTGCTCTGACCGCGGGTTCGAACCCCACCCGTGGTATGGTCAGATTAGTAATATTATTTAACAAAATTAAGAAAAAGTCATTATTTCACAGACAAGTATTATTATAATCAAATAGAAGCGCTAAACCACAGGGGTTACACAGACAAGTAGTTCTCATATATTCTGTTCCAAATTTTGTAGCCTGTTCACTGATGAATGATACGAAAGTCAGATTGATGTAGTAAATGAATTTTATTAGTAGTTCCAGTATTGCTGTAATAAATATATTATGTTAAACCATACCCGTGGTATGGTTTGTTTGCAATCGTGTCATTACGTATTTCGTGAGTGATGTTATGTTAGGTTAATCTCCCCTCCCCTTCCTCCTGGCCCGGTGCTTAGACCGGTCCTAAACTGTAAGGGGAATGTAAAGGGATTAGAACTATTAAGAAACACACAGGAACGTAAAGGTGGGAAGTACATATTGAATGAAAGTAAAATTTTTAGGATTTACCATATAGCTTACATGTTTATAAGACAAAGAAAATATCAGGCATCTTGCCACAATGTAAAATATTTAACAGGCTTCAATTTCATATTTATATTTCAGAGATGATTTCGCCCACTAGAAACTTTAGACAATAAAGCTCCTGGTGGGAGAAACGTCTCTCAAAAAAGACGCAGGTGTTGTACAAGGACGGCAGTTCCTGAGGGGGTGCTCATTATATGTAGTTACCTTGCTCCTGGTCATGTAAAGGCACCTGCTAAATCAGCTTGAAAATCTTAGCAACTGGGGACCTGAGACAACTAGTAACTGACACGTACAATACCGTGGAGCAGATGCGCCAGCACTGGACCCGACACTGACGCTCCACACGTCTCTGACCTCACTAGATCGACCGTGAACTGGTGCAGCGGGGATGGTGATGATGGCTCCGTGATCATTGGTGTCACTACTCTTACACAATACTACATTATGCATGACCTCCTCCTAAATCTTGCAGTCGTAGTCAAATCGTTCTTACCATTCTGATCTTCGACGCTGTGCTGACCTTAGTTGTGAAAAAAAACTGCTAAAATGTGTTTGACCAGAAGTTATTGCCTTTGTAGTGCATTCCTTTAAATTTTAAAATGTTTAATTTATTGTATGGCTAATGGCGCGAGTAATAGCGATGTGCATAAACAATGTAAAGGTTTGTAATATGAAAGCTGGCCTTAGAGCAGACTTAAAAAAAAAAAAAAACTAAAACCTGTCCTGACGACTGTAGAGAATATTTTTTTTGTTAACACATCGGCAGTTTCCCACCTAGGAAGTGTGACCCGAAAAAGAAGAAATACTTTCATCATCACTCATTCCATCAGTTTTGCCAGAGGCGTGTCTACACTACAGTTAAAAAATTGCAACATATCAACACCCCTCCCTGATTAATTACATTTGTAACTTGTAACTTCATTATCTTTGTACCTTGTTCAGTTAACAAAACTTTGGGGTCCAGTCCCTGGACCCATTATGTACCTCTGTAATCTTTTGACTACCGCCCACAGGATGGTATGGGCTGCATAATAAAGATATTAAACTAAAAAAAACTCCCTCGGAGCGCAGTCACTGTACTTCCCACCTCATAAAAAATATGAGAATATATACGTGAATAGGGATAGATTGATGGAGAGACGAGAAAAGAGAGTTAGGGCAAAATAGCTGGCGCAAAGACGCCCACGAGGCTTGGTGAGTGGCACACACTAGACCAACAACAACTGACAAAGGTGAATGATATACTCAATTTCAAGAGTAGGTATGATTACGCCACTAAGCCAATTAAGTAAAATAGGTCCATAGGAGTGAAGAGGCGGGTCCCAAGAGCTGTGAATCGAACCCTGTAAGATTAACCGTGCACACACGCACACAGGTAAGGGAGGTACTCGTGCACCAGATCAAAACACTAAATAATTACCAGTAAAAGTGTTTGAAGTCAGTCTCTGAAGCTTCACATGACTTCTGCAGCTGGTGCCGGGTCCTCGGGACACCAATGTACCCACTTTTAAATAAATAAAAAGTCAGTCTTTGCTGCGTTCTAGTTCACCTACACTCGAGTCCCACTTAACCCTACACTCAAGTACTTACCTGGAGGGTGTTTCAGGGGTCAACGCCCCCCGCGACCCGGTCCATGACCAGGCCTCCCGATGGATCAAGGCCTGATCAACCAGGCTGTTACTGCTGGTCGCACGTAATCCAACGTACGAACCACATCCCGGCTAGTCAGGTACTGACTTAGTTCTAATCCCATGGACTCGTATGGATACTGAACTTCCCTCAGTGTCCTCTTGTCCCCACTTTCCCGTGAAGGATTCGTAATCTTGGGAGAGCTACTCATCCTTCATCAGCTCTAAACTAAATACCCCCTTTCCTTTCCCCACCCCGACCATCTTGCAGACTCTGTATGACCCTGATGGGTTTAGCGCCCCGCCGTCACGACACCCCCGTGAAGGGTATGTATATAATAGTCCGACACTATTTTTGAGTATCGTACACCGTGATCATGTCTCCTCTGGATCTTGGTTCCTCCAGTGAAATACTTCCAGGCATCCCACAACCTTACCGTGTTATGTTTACCTGTTTGTAGTTACATAAGCAGAACTATGCTGTAGTGTCCTATTATCCAGCACGTCCTGTTATAAGAAGGGTGAGAAGGGCGTGGCAGAACAGGACCGTAGGATAAGAGGGTGTGACAGCAGGACAGGAGAGTGTGACAGATCAGGACGGTAGGACAGGAGGGTTTGACAGAATAACGGTAAGACAGGAGGGTGACAGAGAATAACGGTAAGACAGGAGGGTGACAGAGAATAACGGTAAGACAGGAGGGTGACAGAGAATAACGGTAAGACAGGAGGGTGACAGAAAATAACGGTAAGACAGGAGGGTGGACAGACGGAAGCATAAAAATCGGTAAGACAGGAGGGTGTGACAGAGAATAACGGTAAGACAGGAGGGTGACAGAGAATAACGGTAAGACAGGAGGGTGTGACAGAAAATAACGGTAAGACAGGAGGGTGACAGAGAATAACGGTAAGACAGGAGGGTGTGACAGAAAATAACGGTAAGACAGGAGGGTGACAGAGAATAAAGGTAAGACAGGAGGGTGTGACAGAAAATAACGGTAAGACAGGAGGGTGACAGAGAATAAAGGTAAGACAGGAGGGTGTGACAGAAAATAACGGTAAGACAGGAGGGTGACAGAGAATAAAGGTAAGACAGGAGGGTGTGACAGAAAATAACGGTAAGACAGGAGGTGACGAATAAGGTGACAGAGGTTGAAGAATAACGGTAAGACAGGAGGTGTGACAGAAAATAAGGTAAGACAGGAGGGTGTGACAGAAAATAACGGTAAGACAGGAGGGTGTGACAGAAAATAACGGTAAGACAGGAGGGTGGACAGAAAATAACGGTAAGACAGGAGGGTGTGACAGAAAATAACGGTAAGACAGGAGGGTGGGGCACCGCAGATAACCAGAGATCAACACCAAGCTCTCGTGATCACAATTTTTACATGCAGTGTTGACTTCCACGGTGGGCGTGTCAGGTATGGATCTTCCAATAACGACCTAGTCAACCTATGCAAAATAAATGAACTTATAAAGACAATGAGTATATAATCACCAAGGTGTCGAAATTAACATCAATGTGCTTCAACAAGTGCGGTGAAGCGGTAATTCTGGCATGACGAATCATTTAACACCACTACACATTAAGGATATTCACACCTGCATTTTTTTAACGTACTGGCCGTCTCCCACCGAGGCAGGGTGACCTAAAATGTAAAACGAAGTTTCTTCTTTTTTACATTTAGTAATTTATACAGGAGAATGGGTTACTCATGGCATTTTAGTCGCCTCTTACGGCACCCATGGCTTACGGAGGAAGGATTCTTCTCTTCTTCCCCATAAAGTAAATATGTGTATTATGAATAACGTTCGGCTAACGTAAACTAACCCATGATAAGCATCAGTGTGGGGAACACTTAACAATAGCGGGAACCAACTCATAGGCAGACAAAAGACAGGGGAAACAAAAGTTATATTTCAAACTCGGTCTGAGGTCGTCTTCAGCAGAAACCTGTTCTCTTCTGCTGAAAAGTACTTAAACCGAAAGTCGAAATATATCAGACTTGACAATAACGAAATAAACATATAGGGTCGGCTTACACCTGACAGCGTAAGACGTATACATATTATTATTATTACTGTTATTAAACATGCCCAACGTTCCACCTGTGGCGGGCAGCGATCCTTGGTCTCCTGCAGTATACCTCCTAATGAGTTGAAAGCTCTACCAACAGAGTCCCTCTGAGAGAAACGTCCCAGAGAGAAAAAAAAAATCGACAATGATGCTGAAGGCAGAGCAAGACGTTCCCACTACAACAGCATCACAGAAGTGCCCCACACCTTTCCCTTGGGTTAAAGTAAACATAGCAAAGATAAGAATAAAAACAAATAGAAAATTCCCAGTCTGCCAGGCGAGCACTTGAAGATATGAAGAATGGAGTAAGTAAGCTTATATAGGCACAGGCACACGTAAGTACAATTATCATTCATACTGTAAATTACCTAGGATAACCTCAAAAAAAAGTCAAAAGTGACTTATTTCCACTGGGGTCCTTGAGGAACAGGTGGCGCTGTACCTCAAGACTTGCTGTTATGACTGCCCATCCCCGCTCATGATTAGGGCATTTATCAAAGCGAATTTATTTTTTTAAACTGAAGACACTATAAATTTTCCTAAATTGCTAGACACAGTGACGAGCAGGACAGAATTACTTGGAGGTCCGGACATGGCCCACGGGCTTTATTTTGCCCACCCCTGCCTTGAAGATATAGTAAGTCCAAGCTCACTGCTTATATTGGAGGACGGTTAGGACGGGATGTCATATGGCACTGTCAGGGAATAACACGTCCGTCTTGTTTGTAATGCCAAGGGAGTTATTTGTGAGCGTGACGTCACGAGGCTACAGTGGTGTCAGTGGGGGCCCAAATACCATCACCTTGGCTGCCTCCTCTATATTATGCTCTATTTATATCCACGTTATTAATTTGCATCGGTTGAATAAAGTTGATCTTTCTTAAATTTGATATATTCTTTTAATTAGCGGCAAATTGCCTGGATTCAGCAATATGCTTCTTGAAGCTGAGATTGCAGGAAAGCTTTCTATAGTTGTGTCCTAGCGTCTACAACCTTGTTACAGTGTCTTTAATTAAACCCCCAACATAAAACAACGTACACACGCGGTCCCAACACCAATACAATAATAAACACCTCCGCTATTACTAGTGATTTAAATGATTTAGAAAACTGACAAGTTGAGTCACTTGTGTAAGATTCCCAGATGTTGGGCAAGTGTCGTCACTAACTTGTGTTGAATAATAATATAATAATATCTTTATTTCTACAAGTACCAGGTATACAGTCCTAGCAGACATCAGTGACATACTACTATATAGAAAGCCGTTTGTTATGCAAAGCATTTCGGGCAAATTACATCAGTTTTGTCCCCAGGATGCGACCCACACCAGTCCACTAACTCCCAGGTACCCATTTTACTGATGGGAAGCACAGACAACAGGTGTAAAGAAACACGTCCAATGTTTCTACCCTCGCCGGGAATCGAACCCGGACGGTCCCCATGTGAAGCGAGAGCTTTAGCCACCACGCCACGGGGCACATAAAATGAAATTGCATGTGCAACTCACATGTTGGTGTCACGTTCTTTGTACAGTGGCTCCAGATTTTAACTCTGGACGCCCGAGAACACCAGTTTTTTTTTTTAACCTCATTGATTGGTCTTGATTTATTGATTGTTCTCAAAAACTTATGTATTTCATGACAAATGGTGAGATGAAGACCAACTGCCTAGTTGTGCTTCTTCACACAATGTTCACACAGGTTGCTTTGGTGTGTTGGGTGTAAAACCTATCGATATATATATATATATATATATATATATATATATATATATATATATATATATATATATATATATATATATATATATATATATATATTGTCATTTGACTGCCAATTTACCTTTTTGTATTGACGTTCCAAAAAATGATCTAAGAGTTGATAGTTTTATTGTACTGAACATTCCTTCAGAACTCAAGTTATTGATATGTCATCCAGTCATACTTTTTATATATGTCCAGCAGTCGCTTCTTTACTTCCTCCTTATTTATTTCATTAGATTTGAAATAGGTTTGTTTTCACCCGTGCTGTTATTCCTTTCCATTTTAAATACTGTATATCTGAACACTGAGAAGTTAAACGCATTAAAAAAGCGCTAAACCAGCACGGTTCATGCAGCAACTTGTTTCACAGACAAGTTCTATCCAAGATATACCAATAGTCTTTCAAAAAGTAACAAAAATAACAAGGTAAACATTAGTCAAGAAACTTACCAGGAGGCGTCTTCTTGAACCTGGCAGCGGGGGCGTTGACCCCCTTCAGGCACGTCTCCCCAGCTGGGGAATCTAACCTGAGTCGAGATACAGCTCCTGGCCCCGGTAGGAATGGTGTGAATAAGCAAGAGCGGCTACACAGTGGGAGTGACATAACTCGAAGGTACGAATTATCATGTCAAAATTGAGTTGACGAGGCTGCAAGAAATACCATACAGACACAAGCAGCTGGTTCATCTTTGACCAAGTGTATGGTTGTAATGCGGTGATTCTCTGGCTACTGTATCAGCAACGCTGTCCTCAACTACCCTGTAATGGCTTGTCTATCATTACTGCCCCACTCTGCTGGGGTCGTCACTCTCAGAATATAAGTAGTATTTCCCAACAACTGTCAAGCCTAGCCCACACATCAACACCATACACATCTTTAAGGATAGGCTTTATTATTATTATTTTATTATTATTGCTGTCATTGCTATTATATTCTTCATGGGGTCATACAGCGCCTGAGAAAGCAGTTTTGTGATGGGTGTGGTAGGCAAAATTATTTTTTCAAGGCTAGACCTAAAGTCGGTACCTGACCAGCCAGGCTGTGGTTCGTACGTTGGACTGCGTGCGGCCACCAGTAACAGCCTGGTTGATCGGGCTCTGATCCAACATGAGGCCTGGTCACAGACCGGGCCGCAGGGGTGTTGACCCCTGGAACTCTCTCCAGGTAAGACCTGTAGCGTAGCCGCTTTAAGATTTTTTTTTTTATTTTTCTCATTTTGTTTAGCTCGTAATTCAGCTGAAATGAGCTATTGTAATATAAAATGGGAAGTATGAGATTAAAATACAATGTATTTTATAAAAAATTTGATTATGTAATTACGTATTTTAATTTATTAGGATGAGTTCCAACTCCTGGACCCTTCCTTCTCTTACCATCTTCTTGATTGACGTGATTTAATTGTGATATATATAGAGTGCGCACGCACTTATTAGGGTATGAACGTGATAGAGGGGTATGGGTATGAAAAGTTAGGTGCTCCATATGACGTGTGGCTGGAGTTGGCATGATCTTGAGCAGTGCTGTGAGTGCTTGAGGGGGAGATGGAGGCACATCACTCTCTTGGCCTCACCTGTACCCACACTGACCTCAGAGCGCACTTGGACACTTGCGTTGGTGGAAGATCTCATCAATGGGTCGCAAGACGACATATTAAGACGCACAAACCATGATCTCGCTGCAAGGATATTCTCCGAAAATGTGAGCAAAGTAACTTGAACAATATTTACATATTGTTCAGAATGTTTGTTCTTGACTCGATCAAAGATAACAATCTCCTTAAACATCTTAAGTCTTCAGATTACAAATATAAGATCTTGGACAAAGGAGGACATCACGTGTCGGACCATCTGTGGAGGTAAAGAGATGGTCAAGAGTGAAGGGAAGGGGCACGGAGGTTCTTATGGACCCCCTTTCTTAGTACCGTCTAGTGACAGAGATCTTCGGGGAGACAGTTACCATGGGACGTCAAAAGAAGAGATTCTAACACCGCTGACCAAGTACAAATCTGGCGGCACTAGTAATACCACACCCACCATACACACATTCCTACACGAGACACCCTCACCACCTCCATTACCGAGGACGGCAGTAATCACCCACCGGCAAAACCAGCTTCTTCAGATGTGGATAGCAAGCCTTCACTGACATCAGTGACAGCACTGGCCAGTGATCCTCTGCTTCAACACCCCGCTACTTTCCTCCCCGTGCAAAGTGATGTCTAGGTCTACGACTCCCTCCAGCGGCAGCATCTCTCCTGAGGTGTTTTTCGACGCCCCTGACACCCCACTGCTCAACACACTCCTCCCAGACGCACTCGATGTTCCCGACACACTGCCTCTCAACACAGTCAACTCGAACGTATTCAACACCGACGAGTACCACGAGTGCTTAGAGGACACTCAGGACTCGCGAGTGGATGAAGACAATATAAATGGTGGTAAAGACAAGGTTAAAGATGACATAGTTGTCACGGACACTCACACGAGTTATGGTGTCAAGAGCTCAGTGTATCAGTGGAAAAATGGAGATTCTAACACAGAGGGGGAACACATGGAAGACACAGTGGGCGGTGACAGTGAGGGAAATATGTGTTGTGCATCTGTACAGAAATTGGATTTTTTGGTAGAATACAAACATAGTGTTGAAACTGCATTAAAAATTGACGATGACCTTAAGAACAAAAACATCAATACAAATTACAGTGCTCATAACGGCCTGCCCAATGAAAACGGGAAAATAATAAATGTGGGTAAACAGTGTGATGATATTTGTGAAAGTAGGCTTATTGAAGTGGGAAATGTGGAATCAACACAGAATGTTTTATCAAATCAGACAAGGACCTGTGGGTGTAGCTGGGAAAACAGTACATCCTTAGCTGCAGGGAAGTGCCATAATACACATTATGGTGATGTATCAGATACTGGAAGTGAGGCAGCAGGCCAGCTGCAGGTGGTACCAACCTCACTCGCCCCTGACACTGGCCACATCAACAGTGACGACCACTTCAGCAATAAACCCACCAAAAGTGTCGTCCCTGTATCGCTGTCACACTATCCCACCAAGGCAAGATCATCCTGGTGCACCACACAGACGCATCTATTCAATATCGCCACAGCACACAGCTCAGCTCTTTGTTTCCTTGACCAGAGAGACACACAGTTAATACATGAGTATCATAGGCAAACACCAATAGCTGAATACTCAAAACACTTCCATTTATCTCATGGCTTTCGAAGTGTGTGCCGCAATGAAGCTGACGAGACGACAGCCTCACGCCTCCATCTCTTTCCTGAGTTTGTGCCAGTACAAAAATTTCCGGGGAGTAACTTGCGGGAGGAAACTAGGAAGATTGTGATGATGCTGGACAACGATAAAGCATGCAGAATTCCAAGACCCAGTTTAGGTCTGCAGGACAGAGTACGAAACTTAGTGCAACAATCTGTTAAGAAGCACGCTACCTATATTAAAGGACCAAGATTCTGCAGCACCGTTGTTAAAAGCATCGTCAAGCAGTCTCAAGACAGACTCCAGGGTCGCAGAGATTCGTTTCAGGACTTTATACAGAGACGCAAGGAGAAGGCTACCCAGAGATTATTTGTTAAACCATTGCCTTGTTATGGAAGTATTGGCACGAGTTCCTACACAACTACAGGACCAAAAAACGACTATGCCAGTGATATCAAAAGTGTTAGCTGCGCTAATGATCCAGAGGCGTTGTATGAGGAGTATTACAATAAAAGGAATATAGATACAACCACAAGTGTATGTAAAGCTAGCACAACATATGTTGGAGACGAGATGACAGCTCAAGCAAACAAAAAAAGTCCTTGTAAGCACATCTTACAAGACAATGAACATGTTGAAACTCAATTGCTGGTCAGTAATGAAGTCCTTATAAATTATGACATAAATATTGCAAGTCTTGATAAAACTGTAGAACCCCAGACAGAAAAACTACGATCAAACAACCCAGATGTTTTGCAGAGGAACACTAACAGTTTCAGAGACTCTAGCATGCTGTTAGAAAATTCAGAAACCAAGAACCAAGCCTTCACTTCCGTGCCAGCCGCACCAACAACTCAAGTTAATTCCAGTATCATTCATCCGACGAATACTTCACAAACAGAAAAATATAATAATGTTGACACCAAATGTGAAAGAGACTACAGAGGAAATAAAGAGGCTCATACAGACTTGAATGGAGGAAGCAGCAAAGTGGAATTGCGGAACAACACTGTGACACCGTACACCTTGCTTGACGACCGTAATCACCCTATGGAAAGTTCCTCTTCTACAAACCACCCCACTTTAAACAGAAACGCAGAGGCACATGTTGCCTCACTAAGTCAAGCTTCTCTGACATCAAGAAATCAATTTCCCGAAGTTCAGAAGGATGAGAATAATTGTCAGAACCCTTACCTGTGGGAAGAGGCTAGAAAAGTGAGCTCTCCTAGTCATTTGCCTACACCAGTTTCCCAGCAAGGACTATGTTCTCTGGCCAGAGCTCCGAAGATGGTACAAAAATCCCAAAACGCATCATCGCAATCATTACAGGAACAGAAACAATATGCAGAAACCGATAAGTTGTCTGTAGATTACACACACGAATCTATTGACACCAATGAAAGTTCAAAGTTGACAAGGAAAAAGGTATATATGGGGGAAACAAGTTTAGCAAAAGAGGAACCATTACGTACTCTACAGCCCTGGACATTCATAGACGACATCACCAAGCTTAAAACTGGCAATCTGTTGGCTCGATGTGGTGGTATTAGGTCCCAAATGCATCCCATCTCGTCTGCTTCCAAGCAACCTCAGTCCCCAGTGTCCACTACTGGACGGCAGCCAACTCTGGCTACAATGCAAAATAAAATGGAGAAATTATTTAATGATAAGAGTGATATCATTATTGATAAACACCTCATTCCTTCAAGGAATGAAAAAGGCAACAATGATGAGCACCTTCCTCTTCCAAATAATGAATATGAGATTGATGGGCACTCTTCTCTTCTAAATAACGTACAAGATTGCATTAACGAACACCCTCCCCATTCACAGAATGGACAAGGAAGCGTTGATAAGCACCCTCTTTTTCCAAATAGAAAAATTAACAGTGAAGAACATATTCTTTTTCCTTCAAATAGTCGACAAAATAGCATCGACGATCACAGTTCTCTCTCTTCAAATAATCAACAAAATAGTTCTGACGAGCATCCTTCTCTTCCTCCATATAATCGGCAAGGTAGCATTGATGAGTGTGGTCCTCTGAATAATAAAGATAGCATCAACGAATATCTGTATTCTCAACAAAAAAGTCGACAGAGCAGCATTAAAAATCTGACAATTTTATCTAAAAATTGCCACAAGAGGAGCATAGATGATATAGGTTTCAGTCAGAAATATGATCCTAACACTGGTCAAAATGTTGCAAATGATCTGGCAATATTTCAACAAAACACATGTCGTAGCAGAACCAACAGCAGTCAAAGAGGCAGCAGACAAAGCGGCATTAATTGCGTATACACAGGCAACAGAAACAAAAGCATCAACATTAATTCTGGCAGTACACGTGATAGTAACAATGTTCGTAATTTCTGTGGCTCTAGATCTGGTAGCAGAGTCAGCTTTGGTCAGGACTTGTTGAGGAAATGTCTGGAGGTTGCTGTTGAAAAATACAGCAATATGGAATGGGAAGAGAACCAGATACAGCAAACAGGTGCAGTAGAAAAAAAATTGTCGAATGAAGAGCTAAATAAGTCCTTAAGTAATGCAGTGTGCTCCCATGATGCAGAGAAGGCAAGATCATTGTTGCAAATAGGTGCTGATGCAAATGTGAACTGCGGTCATTTGCCAGCTCTGCTGCGGGCAGCAAATGACGGAGCACTGTACGTTGTGCAGGCTTTGCTGGCCGCAGGAGCAGACTTAGATGCACGATGCGACCAGGGTAATAGTGCACTGCACGTGGCAGCACGTGGCGGACATAGTGAGGTGGCCCTACAGCTAGTGCACAGTGGCGCTTTTGTGGATGCTATAAACCGCTCAAGTGTAACACCATTGCAGATGGCACTTGCTCATGGACACCTTGAGGTAGCCCGCACGCTTCTCCGCCTCAATGCTGATATCTTTCTTCCTAATAAAATTGGCGAAACTTCTTATGAAATGATGAAGCATTTAGGCTACTTGGGGTTGTGTGAATGTCCTCGCGAGGTGCGCAGAGACTCTGCACCAGGGACCCGGGTGGAGCAACCCACGATGGAAATTCCGGTGACAGTAAAGATGATACTAGGTGTAGAAAATGGGTGTCCAGTGACTGTAGAGACATGTTTGACTGAGGGTGCCCCACCAAATGCAGTAGTGCCCTTGGCACTTCACTGGCCAGCGCAGGCTACCGTCCTGCACCGTGCTGCCCATCATGGTCATGACCTTATTGTGCGGCTTCTGCTGGCCGCAGGTGCAGAGGTTAACAGACAGGATGTAGTGGGCAACACGCCACTCCATGCCGCTGCCCAGGCTGGCCACAATCGTGTAGTGAAGATATTGTTAAAACATGGGGCACTTCAGGAAGCCACCTCACGGTCAGGCATGACACCTTTGCATAGAGCCGCGTCCAAAGGCAAAGAACTCACCTGTAATCTGTTAGTGAGGCGGGGCAGCAGCCTCCAGGCTCAGGACACTGCTGGTCGCACTCCTGCTGACTGGGCCAGAAAGAGGGGCTTTAAACTCTTGGCCAGGAAACTGTTATACCGTCGTAAAAGTAGTGGTACCTTGTTGGGTGACTGTGAGCGTCATTACTACATGAACCACCTTAAGCAGTTACATGAAGCAGCACTGAAAGAGGCACAACACACAAACATTGTGAATTGTCAAGAATAAAATTGTAAAATATATTAATTATTATATTATAATTACAAGAAAGTGCTAAACCTTAACATTTTATGATTATAATAAGACCTAACTTTAACTTTGTACTTTCTATGCCCTTTGCGATATGGTGTAATGAGAGTGGGTCCTCCCTGGCCAAGCTCCAGGATATTAACATTGTCACTATTTATAAAGTTATGGTTAGAGGCAAAGCTGCAACTAGTGGATGGAGGGCTGAGTCACCTCCATTCCTGGCTCTGAATAATCCACACGGGTTTAGTGCTTCAAATATATCAATTGTATTGTTACAATATAATCAGGAGTAAGCACTAAACCCTTAGGGAGGTCATACAGCACATGGGGAATAGGATGTAGTAAGGTTTAATCTAAGAAAGGGGAGAACCGATTCACTCTCCTGAAGCCAAGACCCTCACTAGTATTAGAGCACCTCCATTGTGGGGTGCTTCACATATTTCAAGTCAAATACATTTATTCTGTCCATCTACCTCCAGTACAATTGTTCAGCTCTGCA
This sequence comes from Cherax destructor, assembly GCA_009830355.1. NCBI lineage: Eukaryota > Metazoa > Arthropoda > Malacostraca > Decapoda > Parastacidae > Cherax > Cherax destructor. The sequence goes on along the minus strand of WNWK01000865.1, from coordinate 222,265 downwards.
TGGTAGTCAAATTTTTTAATGCATTTCCTTACATATTAATGTCACTTAATTTATGAAATTATTATTATAATAAAAAAATGAAGCGCTAAACCGACAAGGGTCATACAGCGCAGCAATATGAAACTGTTAAGGTGTGAAAGCTACTAAAGATTCCTTTTAAAGGGTCCCTTCCCTAAATGTTATAGGACCCCTACAGGTATTGCACGCTTCCCTGGATGTGTTAAATTTTAGTTTCCTGTCCAGGTGTATCCTCAAGAATTTACTCTCGCTCTCACTGTCGATTGGTGTATTGTTAATCCTTTCAAGTTGTGTGTTTAGTGTTGAGTGCAGCTGAATCAGCATTTGAAGTGACAGAAGCTTTGTCATCTGCAAACAGATTTGGTTTAAGTCCCTGTGAGGTATTTGGAAGATCATTGATGTGGATAAGGAATATTATTATGTATAATCAAAACTAAGCGTTAAAGTGAATATGGAATAGCAGAGGGGCCCAACACTTACCTTGATCAGTCAGATTGCTGAAGAATTCATTAATGGTCACATACTGATGTCTGTCCCTCAAGATTTCATGTACGAGAGGGCATGTCCTCTTACTCCTTATGTTCTAATTGGAGTAGCAGGATGTTGTGGTTTACTGTATCAAAAGCTTTTTTTAGGTTGATAAAGAGGCCCATTATTTATTTTCAAAAAGGAATAGACTGAGCCAAGCATTTTTAATTCCATTTTTATTATTCCTTCATCCCACGCTGAAGCCAAACTGACGAGTTAAGGATAGTGCGTTTGGCTGTGAAGTCATATATTATTATTATTACATTCATGGGGTGCTAAACCCTTTGGGGTAATACAGTGCCTGGGGGAAATGGGAGGTAATCAGGGTTAATCCAAGGAAGGGAAGCACAGGTCCATATGAAGTTTGTTTATATATTATTTTTTCAAAGAATATAGACATTAGTGGCAAGTTTGAAATTGGTCTTTAATTACTGACTTGTGTTGGGTCCACTTTTTATAGACTGGTGTAACTCTTACTAACTTTACTATGCTAGGGAAAGTTTTGGCATCACTTGATTTATTGACCAAAGATGTAATAATTTATCAGTGAGGTAATCTCATAACTTGGGCAGGAGGAGTTTGGGATGTTGTTGGCTAGATTTGTACTAATAATTAACAAGCCTATTATTATATAATAAATCATAACTAAGCACTAAACCCACAAGGGTCATATAGAATTAACAAGCCTAATTATTACTCTCATGGGAAAGTGCTAAACTTTTAGGGGCCACACAGTTTCTGGGGAGTGGGAGGTAATTAGGTTTGATGCTAGTTAAGCCATGCTTGGTTATTTCTCTATATAAAAATGAAGACAAAGTTGTAACCTGCTGTTGTGCCATTGAACATTATTATAATCAAAACTAAGCACTATACCCACAAGGGTCATACAGCATGTGCCACTGAACAGAGAGACCCTTGTCCCCTGGAAAAAAATTATTCTCTCAAAGAAATGGTTTTCAGGCTCATTAGTAGTACTAAAAACTTAGGGGCTACTACTTTCCTCTTCCAGCACCTCAGTGTGGTGATCCAAAGGTACAACATGCTGCATCCTGGGTCGCTACTTAGCATCAGAGATCTTTAACTTATTTGTATTGATACACTATCTTTGTATGATAGGGTAACTTCAACAAAACTGTACCTAACAAAAATAATCCTTAAAGTGGGAATGGAAAATACTCAAATGCTTAGGGTGAACACAATTTGTTTTCTTGAAGTACGTACTGTACTTTAATTCTGCTCTATAGCTGAATAATTATGGAGGAAAGTGGTATAAAATACAGACACTGGAAAAAAAACTAAAAATAAATGCAATATAATGCAATTTTTATTAAGTTTCTTCCAAGCAGTGGGCTTGTAAGTCACAGACCTAAATATAGTGCATTTGTTTGTTTTCCTGAGTAATTATAAAATTACCATTAGTGGAACTTCTACTAATTATGCCATGTCAGGCTTTTTAGCCAGAATTTGCAGTCATGGCAAAGATCGTTTTGCCAAAGGTCTGGAAATTATAATATTTATTCATTAGTGTTTACTCATGAAAATACACTTGCGTTAGTGCTATATGACAGACATGAGAATAAAAAATCTTCTATAAAACATCATGTACAAGAATATTCCTGATTCAAAGCAGCATTTTGTGGCCCAGTCTTAGACCAGGCCAACTAAATTTGAAAGGAAATGTTATATGGACACTAAGACAATTATTTTTCTTGCTGGGGAAGGAGTGGGAGTGCTAAACTTGCAGTGGTGGGGAATGAGAGGCAATTTTAATTCAAGGAAGCGGACATTATTATAATCAAAGCTAAGTGCTAAACCACCAGGGTCATACAGCACTGCTGGGTAGAGGTTGTAAGGGGTGTATAAACAAATGTGTATTTCTCATATTTTTCTGTAGATGTTTGGCAATATGACTTTTCTATATTTTAAATGCTGCTCTATATTTATTTTTAATTTTCATGTAGCAGGTAGTATCAGCTGTTGACTCAGTTTAGTTGTGTCCAGTAATCCTACCACAAACAAGGGGCAGGACTCAGTGTGGTTCTACTCTGGTGGCCTTCTCAACCCTCGAACACAACAGCAGCAGCTGCTGTGCCAAAATCAACATACATATACAAAAGTTTTTTATTTAAAAAGTTTTCCAAACTTTTATCACTTTGTCACTCTGCCTTAGTGGGAGACGACCGACGTGTTGAAAAAGAAAAAAGGAAATAATCAACAATTGTATAAAACTGGCTAAGGTAGGTAAATGTGCAATTAGAGTACAGTAATTGTGGGTTATCAGTACATAACATTTCCCACTACGCCTCTAATACTGCAATATTTTTTTTTGAGTGTGTGTGTGACATTTGTAGCATCACTAGTATTACTCTTGAGTGCCATAGTTAATATTCAGACAAAATGGGGCAATGAAAAGACTGAAAATCAATTGAATAGGAAATGCCTCAGTAGGTGGATGTACAGTCCTATTGGCTGTATTGGAAGTTCATCAATGGCAATATTAGGTCTCCCAGTTGAAGACAATGGACTCACCTGCAGGTAGAGATGCAGAAGGAAAAAAATGTCCCGTGGAGTGTTCTAGCCAAACTTGGCATGTTATCTGTAAGGCTTATTTTCCCCCAAATTTATTACATGCTGCAGCTTGCAATACCATTTTTTCCTGTTCATTGTGGTACTAGTAAACAAAATTTCACTAGTTACATTGATGTGCAACATGAATGTGCGAGCATCTACTGTATTTCAGTTATACAGTGGTACCTCGAGTTACGATATTTTTTCGTTCGAGAATGCTGTTCAAGTGCCATTACCAAACGAATTTATCCCCATAAGGAATAATGTAAAATAGACTAGTCCTTTTACACCCCCAAAAGCATTTAAAAAAATAAACTTACATAAAAGGGCGATTTTGGGGACCATCGTAACTCGAGGTACCACTGTATATGGTTAATGAAAGGCAGTAATTTCTTGAACAGGGCAAGGAGAGAGAAAAAAAAAAGAGGAGGCAGGAGCCAATGGCAAGGGCAGAGGAGGTGGGTAAGTCGAGGTTAAGGTCATAAAGAAGCAAGGATGACTGAAATCAAGGAATAATGCTAACCACATGAGGAATGAGAAAATAATGCAAGAACTAACCCAGAAGGATCTGGATACAAGATAATCAGGTTTAATCCAAATGTCAGCTCCAATTCCTTAGATCAAGAGCCATTCACCAGTATCAAGCCTTCCCACTCCATTTCCAGTGAAGGCCTTGAAAGGGCCAGAAAAGAACTGCGTAATATTTACTGTACAACATTTGTTTGAAAGAAGGAAACATTTAAAAGTGGAAGTCCTTTACTTTCAAGGATATGTAAATCTGATATGATTCTGCGACCCAGTTAAATAGTGGTGCATGTACATTTCTGGAAAGACAGTTAGGGAAAAATGAAGGTAAACATGCTTGCTTTTTTCAAGGCCACTCAACCCTAAATGTGATATGTTATATAAAATAAAAAAAAATTGATGAAATTTAGGTCAATAAATCATGATGCAGTAGTCGAACCACCAAATTCATGGGAGGGTCATCACAAATTATGTTTACTATAATAAGTTTGATTTAAAAGTGGGCTCATTTTGTTTCAAGAGGCCATATCTCATTAAATACTGCTCTACCTTCATTAATCATATTCACAAAATTAATGGAGAAATTTGGAATGGGTTAACCTAATGAGCACATTTTTAACTCCTCCAGTTGATGTTAAATTGGTTGTACAGCAAAAGAAAATGAATTCTGCATTAAACATGCAAGTAATCTAAGCTATTCATTAGACACCCTTCGGTAAGTTAGATAACTGAAGCTCGTGAATTTGGGGGTTTGAAAAGAGCACTTTCTAATAGCCATTTATTGATTTTTTTTTTTAATTGCTATATATTGAATTATGATTTTTTTTAATAGCCAGATATTGAATTATCCTTTCACCCCTTTTATCTATATTTCTTTGCATACACTTATTGAAGCTTTATGTTATTCACTTTATTTTGACCATGATTAATGGGATAAATGAGAAAGCAATGAAGTCTTCATGATTCATTGATGAAAACTTACATTAACATTTACAATATTTTATTAGAAAAAAAATAATGATAATGTTTGGCGAGTTGTTTTAACAGAAGACACAGCTCAGTGCATCAGGAAAGTAAAGTATGATAAAGAAATGTTCATCTGGGAATGATACAAAAGTGTAGCATGAAATATCTGCTGCTGCCATGCTCATTACAAGTTGTCAGCACCATTCAAAAAGCTGTATACATTGCACAACCATTGGTCAGATACCATTACAGTGGTGTAGTAACAAAGGAGATAATGATTGGACGACTCCTAGTTTGTGCCCACACTTATGTCCACCTGACACCTATTGGTACTACTACGAGTCAAGTTTGTGAAACAGCCACCAGATACAACACACACACACACACGCAAGCATGCACTCAAATACACCTAGCCATTTATGTGCAAATAATCCCCAAATTCAGAACTTCTTCCAAGATCATGACAGCAGCAGCAGTAACATTGGCTGGACACAAGCTTGTCATTGTAAAGCTTTAAACTATTTACTATAAAGTGGGTTCTAGCACAGCTTCTTGTGATACCAGAAGTCCTGTCCCAACTTTACGAGAACATTTACCAGTAGAACAATAATCTGTGTGAAGTGTGACTCAGGTACGGAGTTTTAATTTTCATACGAGGACTATAGTAATCTAGAAATATACATTTTTCCTTTCATCTAATTCCATTCATAACTGTTATGATGCACAGAGTATATGCTTCTTGTATAATAGAAATTATTCTTAAAAATCATTATTTACTGCCCAGTATTTACATCATACATGTCAAACTGGTAAAAAATAATATACTATCTATAATTCTACAAATAATGATAGAAAATAGAATTAGTTTTTCGTGTAGAGTCGAAGTTTTCTTAAAAAAAAAAATTATATATTTGGTATCACAACTTTTTTTCCTTTCAATATATTTTTTTTAAATAGGTCCTCATCTGTACAATATACAAAACCCCCATTTACATCTCTGGACCTTGTGCTGGCACCCGGCACCAATACCCTCAGCTGCCTCTCAAGCATGTGTACTGGAGGAAATTTGTCTTTAACTTGCTTTTAGCAGAAAAAGTGGTTTAAACTACAATCTACATGTACAGAATTTATTTTCTTTATACACTGTGTACAAAATTTACAAAACTGTGCTTACAGATCCACTTCCTTGCTAAATTTGTCATAAAAGAGCTTAATTTAGCAATATGAGATTACTCATTAAAATATAATGACCCTTTAAAGTAGCATTTACACAGCATTCAGACAATATCTACATAAGCTCTCAAACTTAAAAAATTAAATGTGCTAATTAAAAAATAAATAGTAAAAATTATACCACAGACTTGAACCTTGAGTTCTATACAATGATAGGTTTTTTATATCTAAATGCAAAAGTCTAACATAAGGAATGAAAAAAACTACAAGGCAGGTCTCCAACAAGCAAAGACTTCATCTTCCACCTAGTCACTGGCACAATATAAATACCACTCACTAATGTTCTCAATCATTCTCATTTCATGTCAATACTTAAATAATTGCACTATTTATGTGTCCAAATTCATGGACCTGATATATTACAATCTAGTGTACCATCACACATGGAGAATTAAAGAGTTCACAAAATGTACTATGGACAGCATAGAACACTTCAATTGGCCCTCAAATAATGTGTACATGATGCCACTTTTAAGTACCATCCCAGGATCAGGAATATCAGGGAGGTAATTTTACCCTATTATGAGAGGATTCCAATGTCACTATGTTCCCTTTGTGAAAACCTCACTAGACTACAGATTTTGGTGGTCAGGAAGTCGAATGTCGTAGAGGATCTGTGCAACTGTTCGCGAAGACTCCATTGTACTGAGTGCTACATTTGCTAGCTCAGACTCGTATGCTCGTAGTAATCTGCAAGTAAAAAGCCACATTTAAAAAACAGTCAATGATTTATGCACCTAATATCTTCCAGAATGAGGGACGGGGAAAGGAGGTAGAATGGGGATCAAGGGGAATGGGAAGTTTCACATATTTACCTTGATTGGTAAATCTGTGAAATTTATTTTCATTTTTATTCATAGGCTTCACTAATGCTTACTTTTTAACATATCAACCATTTTCTACCAAAGGTATGGTGACCAAGAGAGAAACATTAACTATCACTTACTTCATAGCACAGGCATAATTAAAATGATCACTGAACTGTAACAGCCCCATCTATCCTACAAAGTACAGGGACAGTACCTCCCACCTGCCTTACTCCTTCCTTTCTAATGATTTAACCCTCTCAACTACTATGCTCTCTGTATTATACCTTTCTTACCAAATCATCTAATTTCTGCACTACTTCATTCTCTGCATAATATTCAAATTGGAGATGATCTTAATACAGTCTTCACTGCCTCCAGCCTCTTCTTCAGACACAAAGACACTTATAGAAAAGTGTGACATTACAATACATTCCCCATTTTGAATATCAAAATAGTATACAATACCAACAAGTTGGTAAGTAAGACACATACGCAACATTTAGGCATCTTTATTCCGAAACGTTTCGCCTACACAGTAGGCTTCTTCAGTCGAGTACAGAAAGTAGGCAGGAGCAGTAGAGATGTGAAGACAATGTAATCAGTCCATCACTCTTGAAGATGAAGATTTGAGGTTGTCAGTCCCTCAGCCTGGAGAAGAATTCTGTTTCATAGTCTGAAACAATATGAAGAACAAGCGGCAGTGTGGAGACATATAAGCTGTCGGCAGGAGAGGTGTAGAGTAGTAGAAGAAAGAATGTAATTACTGAGAGGTCACATCCCTCTCAGATCCAATCATTCTCTCTTGAAAAAGTTGTCCAAGGTCTACATCTTCATGGTTGATGGGCTGATTACATTGTCTTTACATCTCTACTGCTCCTGCCTACTTTCTGTACTCGACTGAAGAAGCCTACCGTGTAGGTGAAACGTTTTGGAATAAAGATGCATAAATGTTGCCTATAGTGTCTTACTTACCAACTTGTCAGTATTGTATACCATTTTGATATTCACTCTGTCAGACACTGCAACACAATGTCATCTTGGTACAGAAGAAGAAAACACCTTGGACAACTTTTTCAAGAGAGAATGGTTGGATCTGAGAGGAATGTGACCTCTCAGTGATTACATTCTTTCTTCTACTACTCTACACCTCTCCTACCGACAGCATGTGTCTCCACACAGTCGCTTGTTCTTCATATTGTTTCAGACTATGAAACAGAATTCTTCTCCAGGCTGAGAGACTGACAACCTCAAATCTACATCTTTAAGGGTGATGGACTGATTACATCGTCTTCACATCTCTACTGCTCCTGTACTCAACTGAAGAAGCCGACTGTGTAGGTAAAATGTTTTGGAATAAACATTCCCCATTTTGCATATATTTACAAACTTGCCACAGATTTTTTAATAATGCACCTACGTACTTTTTTCTTGTATATTGTATGATTCGCCTTGTCTTCATCAACCATTCATCTTACACATCCACTCTATAATTATTATTCATTGGAAGTGCTTAAACCTATAGAAAACATACAGTGCATGGGAAATGGGAGATAAACAAGATTGGTTCATATAAGGGCAGGGTAACTGTAATTCCTTGGTTCAAGGCACTTCCACTGAAGGGACAACCACTATCAAATATCTAAATACCTCTACTTCATTTTAAAATCCCCCTCTTCAATAAATTCCAATCTTTTACTAACTAGACTTCTTACACTAATGACCTTGCTCCTTTCTGTATTTACTTTTACTTTTCTTCTTTTGTCCACCATTCAAAGTCACTACATGCTAAATTCAAGCAAGTCAGTTAGGTCATAAATACATAAAATACAGTATATTTAATGGCTTTTATAAACTTCAGAGAATGTACTATATTTGAATCTATATAATGAAAGGCTATGGGATTTTTTTTTAAATCCAAATCATTATGTGGGTACTGCCTGTATTTATACTGGCCATCTACAGGATACGAAAAATGTGAACATCAGGTACATAAAAGTATCATACAGTATACAGTGGAACCTCGATTTTCGTATGCCTTGGTTTTCGTAGAATTCGGTTTTAGACGACTTTTTCGTTGAAATTTTGTCCCAGTTTTTGTACATCCGCTCGGTTTTCGTAGAGTTGACAATGGTCCGTCATACCAAATGCGTCTGCCTGCCCGCGCCCACACGAAGCATCACTCAGTCTGGCTTTGTTTCTCGTTCATCCAAAACATTTCCTAATAATCCATTGTTTTTTGGTGCTTGTTTATTGAGTGCGACTGCTAAATAAGCCACCATGGAGCCAAAGAAGCCTACTGTGTAGGTGATAAAGAAGGCCAGAAACATGATAGAATTCAAGAAAGAACTCGTAGCAAAGTACAAAAGTGGCGTACGCGTGGACGATTCCCCTTCCAAACAATAACCTCTCCTCCTCCCTCTCCCCTCCTCGCAGTCTTCCATCGCCAACAAGTCTTCAATAAAGGTAAAAGTGATGTTAAATGTTCATTTATCCATTTCATTAGTCATTTATATTTATTTCTCATTGTTTTCTGTATGTAAATCTATAGTTATTATCAATAAAAATGTATTTTTTGTTAATATTTTTGGGTGTCTGGAACAGATTAATAGGATTTACATTATTTCTTATGAGAAATATTGCTTCAGTTTTCATAATTCAGTTTTCGTCAGACTTTCTGGAACGAATTAATCATGAAAACCGAGGTTACACTGTATTTAACCATTATTTCCATTTTGATTTACTTGTATGAAAAAATACTTTGATAGTTTTAGTATGCATAATTTGGATATGGAAACAATAGCAATCTTACACAATCCTGAACTGCCACAAAAGCATTAGGGTGTAGCTTACACGAGGCATTAGGCAGCAAAAATGAATAAGTGCCACCACGGCCAAACTCCAGTTAGCGACCAACTCTATTCCTTAATGTTTCGTTTATAGGAATGTGTAGATATTGTCTTCTGGATCTTTAAGTTAGGCTCGGAGCCCCAAATAAAAGAAAGGTAACTTGACCCTCATACCTCCGATATCCCCATAGAGTGTAAGAGCTATTTACAATAGGCAAAGTTAGGTAATTCCATTTTCTACTGTGTTAATTTATGTAACTGTTGTTTTCAATGACTGTCACTCAAACAGTAGGAGTGAAACTGAAAGCAGTAGGAAATATATTCAGCATATACTTACTTTTTCCCTGTATTAGAATATATGACTAGGTTTCTAAGGATCAAAGCGGCAGTTAAGCGAATACTTTTTGTAACAGGACCTTCCTTTTCCTGCAAAGAAATAAAAACAGTAATGAGTATGTAATCTAGTAAACATTTATATTATGAATTTTTAAGTTAAGTTTGCTATTCTAATTGGCAGGGAAGTAAGAGATATTTCATAATATGTACATGTATATAAATAATGGAAACTATATCACCAATTAAAATGAAACCCATTTCTGATGGCAGGGTAATTAAGCCTGGTAATAATGAAACAGTAATGAGACAATAAGGTTGGTAACAGAATCTAATAAGACCAGTGACAATAAGACGGTGAACTGGCATAATAGTGAAATAACAGAACTTGCAACATTAAGTCAGATAATATGGTAACAAGACAAGGCAACATTAAAAAAGCTGAAAATTAAAATGTATCACTGTCAGGAAACATGCATACAACATATAACTGAAAGGCTACTTACCACCGCATCTCTCTGATTTATGACTTCAAGAGCATGTCTCTTGATGGCATGAAATGCTGCATTCGGCGCATATCCTGGATGTGGCGGTGGCGTCTGAGGGATTGGGATGTCCGTCTTCCCTGTCGATGCTAACTGTGATCGTCTAACTGCCAGAATCTGTAGGAGCTGCAAGATTCTTAAATCAATAATAGGAAAACTGAGGTTAAAATAGAGGTGCAATGGACCTAGAGAAAGCACATGATTAAATTAACATTTATCCAAGACTGTGGGACACGGTGAACATACATGGCATTTATTATATTCATGAAGCACCAAACTCATAGCAAGTTGTGCTGTGCCTGGGAATTGGAGGTGATCAGGTCAAATCTGATCAAGATCCTTTCACCAACATCAAGGTACCCCCCTCCCTCCAAGGGTAGGCCATTTGGAGCATGAAAATGTTTTCTTTTTTGCTTCCACTGACAGGGCCATTCAACATCGTGAAAATTTTTATGAAGAAAGAGTATTTATAAGAATTGATGCTATTAGTTACTGGTTTGATCTTTTTTTTTTTACATGTCGGCTGTCTTCCACCAAGGCAGGGTGACCCAAAAAAGAAAAACACTTTCATCATCATTCACACATAATCACCGTCTTTTCAGAGGAGCCCAGATACGACCAGTTGACATGCCACTGTAAGCAGCCAATATCTCAGACCCCTCCTTTAAAGTCCAGGTATTGTATTTCCCACCTCCAGGACTCAAGTCCGACTAACTGGTTTCCCTGAATCCCTTCACAAAATATTACCCTGCTCACACTCCAACAGTTCGTCAAGTTTGATAATATAGGAGAATAATAATATTGTTCAATGTATGGATGTTAAGGTTAGAGTATTAAAGATGGGTATGAAATTAATGAATGACATAAATAATTGGTTTATGTTATGATACATGGTAACAAGTTCTGCTGGGAGAAAGAAAACAAAATGATAGTTGAAAGTTTCAACTGGAAAAAGATGTCCAAAAATTATGGTAACATTAGTTTTAAGTACAGTTGTGTATCATTTTTGTACTAGCTTACCTACATGTGCCTTCTCCAAGGCACTCTAAGATATAGTACAATATATTAATGGATGGTTTCAGAGCCCAGATGCTGTACAGTTTTAGAGCTGCTGACTGGTCCTGATGCCAACATTTTTACTTTACTGAAAACTTGCAGTAATTGAAAGCTCCAAATTTCATTGCTTTTGGATAGTGTTAGACATGTCTGTCTTTATGTATCATTTTTAAGCTTGTCACTGTAGTCTGGAATCATAACAATTGTTTTAAATGCAATGTTGGTATTGTAATGAGGACTAAACAATGGGAATTGAAGAATTAAATGAAGCAAAAAATATGGAAGGGGCAGTATATTTCAGTGTTTGAGGTTTCTTCAACAGATCTGCTGATTCTCTTTCCTCTTTCCATCATGACCCAATCTCACACCAAGCCTTTAATTTGTCAGGAAATATTCCATGAATAAGAACTACTGTATTTAGAAACACAGATAAGTAAAGCTAAATGTATATTGAATGACAGGAGAAATTTAAAAGATTTACCTGTCATCATATGTAGCCACAAAACAAAGACAAGATCATTAATCCTACCAGCCAGCAGCCATACCTCCCTGTATGGCTGCTGTCTACTATCCTGCTGTTTCATTGTCTATTGTTAAGAATGTTCTCATAATCCACATTAACATTTTCCTGATCAGTGTATTATTATTACTAGTACATTCATGGGGTAGTGATAAACCTGAAGGGTCATACACCTCTTGGGGAAATGGAAGGCATTCAGACTTGATTCAATAAATTGGAGTACAGGTCCAATTCATTACATCAAGGGTTCCTCACCTGCATCAAACAACCTCCTTTCCGGTCATTTTCATAGAAGGTTCTGACCATTCTGTACCCTGTGCTCATCTCATCCTTTCAGAATTGATAAAGGTTGGATTTGTCACCCATCAACTTCATCCCCCCTCCCCCAACTCTTTTTTTTTTTTTACACTATTTAATTTACAAGCTGGAGCTGACTTTTCAAAATCTAGCCATATCTAAGGTATACCACCATCCCACAAGGATGTGAGCCACAACACCACAGGTACCAATTTACTGCCATGTGAAAAGGGGCAACAAATATAAGGAAATGTGCCCATTTTCTCAATCTGCCCTTGGTTTGAACCACCAAGCTTTGCCTTCTAATGGGCCAAAGCTGTCATTTGAGATTGACTGTGATGAAGATGAGAAAATTAGTGTACCAAAGTAGTGCTTTACAGAATTAAGCATCGTACTATCCTCACAATGAATTCTGTTTACTGTCATTATCAGTTTGAATAGTTGTGTAATGCACTTTTCTACTATACAGTATTCCTCTTGACCTCATTTTACATTAAATCCCTCACATGGTCACATTCATTTAGAAAGAAGGGAAGGGGGTAGGGAAAAGAAAGTAGAGAACGGATAAGGCAAAGGAGTACAGGCATACCTCGTTAATACGATACTTGCTCTAGAGTGATTTGCTAATAGGATGCTTTTCAATTATAGTCACGTTTATTATTTTTGGCGCTTGCCATCCTCTTAATGTGGTTTTCGGCAATTTTCATTTTTATTATTTTTACTTTTGCAGGCTTATTGCTATTGTGTACTTAATAAATAAGTGTAAACATGTTTTTAGGCTTTTATATGCACTAGTAAGTGAAAAAAATACTGATTCACTTTATAGTGGGAGTCTGAAACCTAACCCGAAAGCATAAAGGGCAGAAGGTGGAGAAAGGAGAGGACTGGGAAAAGAAGGAAGGAGGGAAATGGGTAAGCAAGTTGTATCATTTACAAATTACTGAAACTGTTTGGTTGTTCATTACTTCTACAAGTAAATATTGCTATATTTTATTGCCATGATTACCATTTTTTACCATCTCACCAATTTGCTGCTATTATGATCAATTTTCTACCATCAATTTATTGTCAAATTATAGATCATAATATAATTATAGCAATTTAAGTCCATTAGTTGCAGTCCAGACTACTGTATATCCAAAATATATTCCAAGACAAACCAAACATTTACAAATTTTGACAAAAGGAAAAATCCCCCCACATTTTAGGCCGAAAACTGGGTTGCTGGGTTCTTAGTCAGGCACTGAGGCCGCTCAAACCCCGCCACCACGGTAAGGTGACCCAGCGTCGGGGGGGAAGGACAGGTAAGGGACTGGGGAGCAGGAGAGGGGACAAGGGAAGGATGGGGATGGGTAAATGAAGGAGGGAAGGAGAGGGAAAGCCCTTACTCTCAATACCACAGTTACCACTTATGCTACAGATAATGTCTTAACAGATAAATTGAGGAAAGAACATGAGGTACTCAGGAAGGAAAGGGGAGAGAGAATCGGGGACTAACAGGGGTCCACACAATACTGTTACATTTCAATGCTACACTACTGTATAGCATTTAATATACCCATTCCTTATAAGAATTCTGGTATGGTAGCAATTTCAAAATGGCTAACAGTAATTTTTCATTCTGATAAGTAAAAAAGTAACTTTGGATATATCTTTGGAAATAATTAACTATAACAGAGATCTTCCAGAGAACAATAAACAAAATTAAGAATACTGTATGAACACCAAGGGAATACTTAAGAAGTTCCCATAAGAACAGCAACCTGTTAGTACACTACAGGCTCAGTGGCAGCATTTTTGTCCCACAGCAATGAATCCTGAGTTCAAATCTTGGGTTCACCTAGCAGTAAATAGGTTCCAAGGTTTAGTTGACTGTTGTGAGTCACATCCTGTGGTGGAAGTCTACCTTAGATAGAGATAAGCTTAGAAATGAGTTAAGAGAACAGCTTGGTCAGTCACTTTAACCACTTTTCATCAAGTTAAAACTTCTTCTATTTTCCCTCTCCTGCTCACCTGGGCGGGTTCAAAGTATAAATAAGCTTCCTAATTTGGTAATGTAAAGACCCTGTATTATTAATGAGAACATTATTCAAATAGTAGATATAATTACTCCTCCAGGTTTGAGGGAGACCATCAACATGCTTATCCTATATAGGTTGTGTGAAGGGGATAACTTGCTTAATGCACATACTGTAAAAACAATGCATTCTGGTCATAATGGAAAATAATTTATGGCACACACTGTCGAGTGTTGGCAATTCAAGTACATAATCACTTCTGATGCATATTGGTATGCCAACTCTTAGGAAAAAGTTAAGTAAATGCCCTAGTGTTACCCTGCAACTCCCACATTTGATACTGTAATTTAAAGACAGGCTTGGACCAGCTGTTAGCACCAATGCTGACTAACCAGCATACAGGGTTCTTCCCCTTGAATAATTTCAACTATAATTGTGGGAAACTGGGCCAATCATGTGTGCCACACAGTTTGAAAAAAATAACCTGTATGATGTATGGTATGAAGGCAAGGCATCTAGGCTTGATGACTGCCTCTCTCTCTCTCTCCAATCTCTTTTCCTTGTGCAGATACATATGCAGGTTTTAAGACATTAATTATAGGCATTTTTATCTTATCTTACCTTACTCTTGTCCTGTTTCCCCATCTCATAATACACCTTTACCCTACAAACCTAATTAAGATGAGGCTGCAATGACTCTCCACTTTCTGGTTAAGGTTAATTTGATTAATACAATAAATTTGGGAACAATGACAATGAAGTTTGATACGAAGAGCATGGAGAAGTTGGTGAAATCTGACAGGACAATTATGAGAGGAAACATTTCACTACGAGTAGCAAAATGTTTCCTCTAGAAAAATCCTGATAAGGAAACCTCCCTTAGTCTTAAAATTATGTTGTGATCCATAGTGTATGAAAATTTTTTTTCTAGCTGGCTTACAACTAACTTGTAATGACAGAGAATTAGTATGAGAACATCCAGAAACAGGATTTTAGTTTTTTTTTACCAACACGCCAGCTGTCTCGAAGCCAGTGTGACCCCAAAAAGAAACACTTTCACTATCATTCACACAATCACTGTCTTTGCAGAGGCACTCAGATTAGATGTCACTCCAAGCACCCAATATCCCGGATTGATGGGTCAATGCTGCTGCACTTGTCTTCAAAGTGTAGTATATCAAGTTGAATGGTAGTTTTTTTTTTTTTTCAACAAGTCGGCCGTCTCCCACCGAGACAGGGTGACCCAAAAAGAAAGAAAATCCCCAAAAAGAAAATACTTTCATCATCATTCAACACTTTCACCACACTCATACATAATCACTGTCTTTGCAGAGGCGCTCAGATACGACAGCTGAGAATAGTCCCTCCCAGCTGTCACTATCCCAGACCCCTCCCCTTTAAAGTGCAGGCATTGTACTTCCCATTTCCAGGACTCAAGTCCAACTAAATCAATTAACTGGTTTCCCTGAATCCCTTCACAAAATGTTACCCTGCTCACACTCCAACAGACCGTCATGTCCCAAAAACCATTCGTCTCCATTCACTCCTATCTAACACGCTCACACATGCTTGCTGGAAGTCCAAGCCCCTCGCCCACAAAACCTCCTTTACCCCCTCCCTCCAACCTTTTCTAGGACGACCCCTACCCCGCCTTCCTTCCCCTACAGATTTATACGCTCTCCAAGTCATTCTACTTTGATCCATTCTCTCTAAATGACCAAACCACCCCAACAACCCCTCTTCAGCCCTCTGATAAATACTTTTAGTAACTCCACACCTTCTCCTAATTTCCACATTCCGAATTTTCTGCATAATATTTACACCACACATTGCCCTTAGACAGGACATCTCCACTGCATCCAGCCTCCTCTTCGCTGCAGCATTTGCAACCCATGCTTCACACCCATATAAGAGTGTTGGTACCACTATACTTTCATACATTCCCTTCTTTGCCTCCATGGATAGCTATGATCAATATATTACAGACATATCTCATCCAAGCTATGTTACCAGGAGCAACGTTATCTAATTGATCAGTTTCCATGTCTTCCCTGCACACTGGCAAGCACAGCACTACAAAATTAATCCACTGCATAAGAAATCTTATATATGATGATAGATCGAGAGCCCTGAACCTACATTCTTGACAGACACTCACAGGAGATAAGAGTGATGCATACAAGTGGAAGACAGGTTTTAACAAAGGAGATATAAATAGGGTCCAAGAATATTTAACCACTAAGAAAGTCAGAACAATATGCTGGGTAAACTCAAGACTCAGAAAGGATGTAGGAAAGTACTGATTTAGCAATAGTGTTATAGATGTGTGGTACAATCTCCCCAGTAGTCACCTATGCTAAAACTTGGGGTAACTTAAAATAAAGGTTGGAAATGTAAGTGAGAATGGTAAAGTTTGAGAATGATGTACCTAACATTGGCCAGTAGGCCTATGCAGTACTCATATCCTGGTTGTGTGTAAAAAGAGATTAACAGGACATAAGGATTGTTATAAATATTGGTAAACTCACCTGTTCATTGCAATGTCTATCGTGTAGATGAGTCATGGCACTAAACCGTCTTCTAACCATGGGATCACAGCCTGCCCATCCACACTGTATTTCTGTAAAATGTGGAGGGCAGTGCACTTTGCAGGCATGGTGGTACACTTGGCCTGCACTGTTGAACACTTGGCTACATCCCCGCCATTCACATAAATATTGTAAGCCACTAGCTTTTCCAGGGCGTCGTGCCACACCAGATGAGAGAACCTGTGGGGCAGGAACATGTGGTGTTTGAGGCCCCTGACTCACTGAAGTTTGTGACACAGGAACAGCTGTAGGACCAGCAGGAGCAGGAGCAATGGCAGTGGGCAAAGTAGCTGAAGTCTGAGCACTATATGTTGGCGCACTATTACTGCTATTGTTGCAACTACTACCACTAGAACTTTGTATCTGGACAGGTGGAGGGGTAGGTGTCACACGCGAGTCTGTCATAGGGGATGCCGCATGCACAGTTCTCTGTGCTGTACTGACAGTAGCAACTGGTACAGTTGTTCCAGACGACACCACTTGTACAATTTGCTGTCCAGCCACTTGACGTGGTAACACTAACTGTTGGCCCTGGCCACCTTGATGCTGGTTACCTGCTAACACCATCTTGGGATTGGGCAAAATAATTAATGTCTTTGCCGTGGATCCTTGTTGCTGAGGAGCCAACAGTACTGTACCACCCACATTACCAGGCATCACCACTTGACCACCTTGGCCTTGTTGTCCACTCACTACTACAGGTTGACCTTGATTACCTGCAACAAACATAGTTTGACCTTGGGCACTTGAAACTACCACTTGTTGTCCCTGACTGCCTGGGACCACTACGGTTTGACCCTGGTTACCACTCATAACGAATTGGTTTTGTGAATTATTTCCTTGCACAAAAACTTGTCCCTGACAATGTGGAACACCCTGCATAATTACTTGTCCCTGAAAATTATTCCCTCCCTGTACCAAGACCTGGTGTTGGCCACTACTATTTTGTGAGAGAATCATTTGGCTTCCTAAAACCTGCCCCAACTGTCCCTGATGTAGGATAACTTTTTGAGTTTGTCCTGACTGTCCTTGTTGAATAACTTGCTGAATAACTTGTCCAGCAGTTGTTCCCTGAATTATATGCCCACCCTGCTGCATTATCACACCAGCTTGCGTGGCAGGCCTTTGAAGTATCACCTGACCTTGTGGTGTAACAACAGTTTGAGTGGGTGTACCCTGTTGCTGGCCAGCTAATACTGCCTGACTCACTACCATTTGCTGTGAAGCTGTATTATTTGCAGACGAGAACTGCTGCCCTTGACTTAACACAACTTGATGTCCTTGCGAAATTACTTCCCCACTCTCACTTCCATTCTGGCTCACATACAAAGTGATACGACTGTCTGTTCCTGCTCTTGGATCCTCCAGTGCTATCCTTTTTGCAGGGGCATTATCTGGGGTAGCAGGTCTTTTCACTCCCTGAGCAGATTCAATACCTGTTTGGCCATTAGTGGTTACTGGACCATTAATCTTTAGCTGTTGGCCATGGGTAACAAATTCCAGCCCTCTATCACTAATTCTTAATTCACGATCAACTACACCATTTAATATATCTCCACCAACAGTCTTTTCTAAAAGATCAGCTAACACATTCTTTTTTGTGTTCTTGTCAGGTTCTTCTGCAGACTCGTCTTTCATGTCCATATCAGACTTTATCCCATTTTGTAAGATGCCTTCAAAACTTGTTACCTTCTTGTCGTTCAGTCCAGAGGAAAGAAACGAGTTTGAATCCTCTTCACATCGTTTTATCTGGGAAAAAAAAATACAACATTATAGACAAATACAGTAACCACATTAAATACATATACAGTGGACCCCCACCTAACGAGCAAAATTCATTCCAGAAGCCTGCTCAAGTGCCATTACCGAACGAATTTACTTCCTTAAGAAATAATGTCATGTAGGTTAGTCTATTTCAGACCCCCCAAAAATACACTTCCACAAGCACTTACAATATTATTCTTACATAATTGCACGATTTCCGGGGTGCTCGTTAGGCGGGGGTCCACTGTAATACCATTTTCAATTTAAATCAACCCATTAACTACACAAAAGAAATCAACAATGAGTGAACAAACTGTCATCTTTCTCTGATGTCATCAATCATAAACACTCCTACCACACCACACTAGAATGGTACTGAACATATTCTGTTTTCCTAAAAAAAAAAAAAAAGTTAGTTTGTTTTCAATTATCCAGTACAGTACATAAATTTCCACTGATTATAAAACATATCTGCATGAACAGCATTCAGAGAAGAATGAACACTGAAATGGGATTTTTTTAAAATTAAATCTTTGAACAAACATCTTTGACCTCTTAACAGTGGCATACCTAGAAATTAAAATTCATGCGAGTGTGGGGAAAAATTTAACCCATTAACTGTCCAAATGTAGATCTACGTTCGCTTGGCCAGCACTCTGAATATTTAGAAAAAAAAAAAAAAATTAGGACCAGTAGTTACCAAGATATAAGACCATGAAGCTGGTGCTGGTTGCTCATCTGACAGCAACATGGAGTCCTGCCGCTTGCAGAAGTGTTGCCGATATACCTTTTTTACTCGTTTTTATATTTTATATAATTTTTATGTTCTGATAATTACAATTTATAGTACAGTGGTAACTCGGGTTACGAGCTTAATTCGCCCCAGAAGGCTGTTCGAGTGCCGATACCGAACGAATTTGTTCCCATCAGGAATAATGTAAATTAGATTAAACCATTTCAGACCCCTTTGATATACCTTCGAAGAGTTTCGAGAGTTTCTCTACTCTCTGAGCCCGGCCATGGGCCAGGCTCATCTGGTGCTTGCCTGGTCAACCAGGCTGTTGCTGCTGGAGGCCCGCTGCCCAACATATCCGTCACAGCCTGGTTGATCTGGCACCTGGTGAAAATACTTGTCCAGTTTCCTCTTGAAGGCTTCTACACTTGTTCCAGCCATGTTTCGGATATCTTGTGGTAAGATGTTGAATAGTCTGGGACCCCGGATGTTGATACAGTGCTCCCTTATTGTCTCCACAGCACCCCTGCTCCTCACTGGGTTTATTTTACACTTCCTCCCATCTCTCTCACTCCAGTATGTTGTTATGGCAGTGTGCAGATTTGGGACCAGGCCCTTGAGTACTTTCCAGGTACAGTGGACCCTCGCTATTCGAACACCCCAAAACTCACCCTCATTCCAGAATGCTGTTCAAGTGCTGTTACCAAACAAATTTATCCCCATAAGGAATGATGTAAATTAGATTAGTCCATTTCAGACCCCCAAAAATACACTTATAAAAGCACTTACAATAATAAACTTACATAAAAGGGTGAGTTTTGGAGTGTTCGAATAGCGAGGGTCCACTGTATATATTATCATGTACCTCGCTCTCCTCTGCTCCAATGATTACATGTTCAGGACTTGAAGGCATTCCCAATAATTTAGATGTTTCACTGGTTCAATGTGAGCCATAAACGATCTCTGTATTTGTTCCAGCTCTATTGTCCAGGAAAATATTCAAAGTATTTATAGGTCCCAGCAATGTTTTAGACACACTGGAGTATATATGAAACTCCTTGAAGCATGGTGTTAAGACAAATGTTACTAAACTGCTGACAGGGTAAGCAGTGGAGTGACACTTGATCATGCACTGCTGAATGGAACCCTGGCTTTATTTGTTTTCTCTGTTACACATAAACATGTCTGTCTGTCTAGCTATGTCTGCCTGTGTGTGTGTGTGTGTGTTAGTTACCATTTTGTCCTAGGCACATGTCAATTAGACACTAGGCCTGTTGTATATGTGTGTGTGTATGTGTATGTAAGGAAACACTTCAAAATGTTTCTGCCCCACCGGGAATTGAACCCGGCCCCTCCGTGCGTGAAGCAAGAGCTTTACCCACTAGGCCACCGGGGCTGTGTGTGTGTGTGTGTGTGTGTGTGTGTGTGTGTGTTAGTTACCATTTTGTCCTAGGCACATGTCAATTAGACACTAGGCCTGTTGTATACATGTATATGTGTGTGTGTATGTGTATGTAAGGAAACACTTCGAAATGTTTCTGCCCCACCGGGAATTGAACCCGGCCCCTCCGTGTGTCAAGCAAGAGCTTTACCCACTAGGCCACCGGGGGCGTTTGTGTGTGTGTGTGTGTGTGTCTTTCTGTCTGTCTGCCTGTGTCTCTCATGTCTCAGAGCTGCTCATAAACCAACTGGTATTACACATGATCACGTCTGATTCCTGAACAAGTGAAAATACGTATTACTTGCCAGTCATGCTTATTATGCATTATATTATCTACAAGCACAGTATAGCACTGTCTGGATTTTTTGGGTTATCCTAGGTAATTTACACTATGTATAATTGTATTTACGTATGTGTACCTGAGAGATACAGATATACAGACAGAGAAAGAAATAGACAGAGATCGATACAGACAGACAGATGGAGATAGACAGCCAATCAGCCAGCCTGCCGAACACGTATTATATGTTCCAGAATTATTCCTTTTTACTTAGGGCATAGATTATAGGACATTCTGGTAGGATGACAATACCGTTGGTACCAAAAACTGAAAGGGTGTTGCACAAATGTTGAACATGGGTTATTATCAAGGTTTTTGATATTTCCGTGACCACTTGTGGCCACATCCACCTCAAAGCCACTAAACTTGGGGTCAACATTACTTTCCTCTTAAAAGGGGTGTTAATACGACATGACATCAGTGAATTCTTAATGTTTGCCATGCTGTTTGCTCTAGTTGCCGCTCAATTGAACTGGTGTTCCCACAAGGTACTAAAGTGGTCCCAGATTTCTTTAATACTGCACACACAAAGTGTTAAGACCCATTCTATGCTGACCAGGCATCTCAGGCCAATCATGCCAAATTTGGAGGCAGGAAAAATAAAACGTAGATCTACGTTTGGAGTGCCAGCGGTAAGAACGTAGATCTACATTTGAACAGTTAATAGGTTAAAAAATGTATTAAAAAAAAAAACTCACTAGCAACAGCTGCATAAAGACACCAGCAATATTTACGTTTTACAATTTGATATCAAATTAAGATTGGTTTTTATTCTCATTTATTTGTCCAAACAAACAGAAAGCATTCTTACATTTTTACAGAAAAATTTTGTATACATTAAAGAGACCTTATCTTATAATTTTCATTCATTTTCTCAATGTAATTTAGTACAGTCTCTGGAGAATTAGATATTCCTGCTAAAAAAGTCTCCAGACAATATGAAAAATTACAATAAAAAATGAATAAAATTTATTTTACTCATTACTACTACTGTACATATATGAGGTTGCTAAATTCTATTCAAGCTACGCTGTTTCATAAATAAAAACTAAGAAAATCCTACCTCATTACATATTCCATTGAAGGAGGTAGTTTTTCTCATTTGAGAGTCACTACTGCTGTCTTGACTATTGTCAGTGTGCTGCAGCTGCAATTGTTGCTTCTGAATATTTCGTGATACCTGTAACAATCACAGCTGTCATTACTGTTAAAAGAAAAGCATTATGAATAGTATGAGCATAAAAAGTCCACAAGAAAGAGTACTTGTATAGAGTTACATTCAGAAAATTTCATTTTATTTACTAAATTTTGTGGCTGACCTTAGGTAGCGTGAGTTGGATTAAGCTACATTACGTGAATTTTAGCAAGGGTAGGTTAGATTACTAGGTTAGTTCTGGTGCAAAAATAAAAAATTTGCATTCAAAATTAATTCTCATGAATATACTCTATCAATGAATAAGAAGAAAATTACAACATTTTCTATTTTATAACAGTGGGTGCTCTCTCAAGTATACAGATATTAACACAATGTCACTGTCAGTTGGACGTCCTCACAGCAGCCAAAAATAAAGACAGGCGCATTTGTTAACTGTTCTGTGAAAAGTATACTACTTTTTTTTTTGTTAAATGACAATTCACAAAACATACTTAATAAAATCATGTATAATATAATACTATACAAGATCATAGTGTACAAAAAAAAAAAAAAAATTCTGGCTAAAATCCACATACTGTATCCAGCAGTTTTGAAATACAGTGGAGTCAACCTTCTTGTAAAGCAACACTGCTTTAAACGCCCCAAATTAAAAGCCCCCCCCCTTCTGTTGACATTTTTAGAAATTTTTCTTCTATCTCAGCTTTCTCTAAAATGCAATGACAGAAAAATGCAAAACATGATGTAATACTCACGGAAGTTGTAATACTCATGTGAAGTTGGAGGTTGGGGAGAATATTACGAATTGGAGATTTCGCCCAATTTAAGGGCTATTTTTTGCTAATTGCAGTGATCAAACTGACCCAATTCCTGGATATTTTGCTAGCGTGAAGACTTAGTTTTGGCCCAAAATTAATGAAGAAACCTTGCTAAAACTAATGCAATTTTTTAGCTAAATTCTGTTATATATATCGTAGGTCAATTTAAATTGATTTATATTACTTAAAATCTATCATATGTAATTTCAATCCATTGATCACAAGAGCTGCCCATTATCTATCAGAACTACCCTACAGAACACTCAAAATTCAGTAATTTGGCCAGTTTTATTGTATTTTCAACAAATTCCAATTTGAAGTCTAAAACAAAATTCTAGGCATTCAGCCACTAAAGCAACCTTTCCTCTTTTCATTAATTGCATTCTCAGGCCTCTCCTATATAATTATTGCCCTCTATTTTGAATCCATCATTATAATTAAATAATGTGTGTTTTCCCCATTTCTCGGCTTACAAACCATAACCAAGAATGCTTGGTCGTTGTTAAGATGTCCCAATACCAGACATAGTAAACGGCCAGAAAACACACTGCGGGGAATTATTTCCACCTCTTTAAGGCCCATTTCAAACAACTCTCGAGTATGTATGTACATATGTACAGCCCCACCCCACCAAGCCAAACACAAGCAAAATACACACAGTAAAAGCCCAATTATGTATGAGTGTGGTGAAAGTGTTGAATGATGATGAAAGTATTTTCTTTTTGGGGATTTTCTTTCTTTTTGGGTCACCCTGCCTCGTGGGAGACGGCCGACTTGTTGAAAAAAAAAAAAAAAAAAAAACAGCACTAACAGACATTTCTTTTACTGGGCTGGACAACATAAGAGAAACATAGGGTCAAGTTTCTTGAATCTTCAAAAGACTTTTTTTTTTTTTTTAATAGGCTGGAATGTCAACAAACAAACTGTACCAAACATATAGGAACTTGTCACACTTGTATACAAAATTGTACCAAACATATACGAACTTGTCACAAATATATACAAAAGATAAATACATTTGAGACAGTAATAACCAAGAAAAATGTAGTTGTACTGTAATAAAATGGTGTGGGGTGGTGGTTGTTCCTCTGTTATAGAACTCGAACAAGTTAGTAGGACAAGATCTGGCATCCCTAAACATGCTGGTTATTGTTTATGAAACAACTTTCCCGTTAAGTTACTCCATTACCTTGCAAGGTATGCTTGTTAGAAAAACAGATTTGTACTTTAATACCTCCTGTCTCCTTTGTTGTATATAGGGACTACATTTACTATCCTCCAGATCACTTGTTGCTGTTCTGTATCCATTAACTTACTGTAGATCATAGTGGTCTAGGCAATGCTTCTGCAACCTCTCACAAAATTTATTGGGACAAGTTTCTTTAACTCTTTCCCTGTTGTGTGGATGGCATCCAGTACTTTGTTGGTACCCCATACTTCATTTAGTCTCTCTGGTACTGCCCCAGTTTCTACTGAGACCTTGCCTTTGCCAGTGTCATGGTCAAATTGTCTCTCAGCCTCTCTCCTCACCCTAGCATATTTGTTTCTGGCCAATGAGCTCGCTTTTCTTTTCTCATCCGCCTTTCCTTTCTGTTTTTCTTCCACTCTTGTTTTTCTTTCTTTTTTTCCTCCTTGCATTTCTGGTTAAACCAAGTGCTATCTTTGTTTTTATTTCTGCATCTTCTTGGTATGAAGGTCTCCTGAGCTTCCCAGCATTTTCAAGCTAGGTACCCCATCTCATCCACTGACTTACTTTCTAATTTACTGTCCCAATACACAACATTCAGACCTCTTAACCTCTCAAAATTTCCCATTCTAAAGTTCGGGACTGCATGTTCACTAGCACCCAGAGGACTAATATTGTCAGATGTACCTGCGGTAAATACTAGGTCGGGTCTTGCCAGCTCATCTTCTCTCTCCATTGTCATGTCCTTAACATTCTGACTCAAAAGTTTCTCCTACTCACTTCCATCATCTTAGCCCTCCACATTTCCAGTATCCCAGTTTTCCCAATCTATTTCCCTACGATTAAAATCTGCCGGTATATGTAGAAAACATGACATCTGATATCATATCTGTCAACTTTGTCTCAGTGATAACTATGTCTAGTGACCTCATATGTTCTTTCCTTCAATTTACTGCTCATTAGATAAACTATCTGCATTAATGTACCACAGACTGATACTACATGTACTTTCCCTTACCATGCACTGGTTTATGTCTACTTCCTCTTCATGATGCTCATCAAACAGGAGTATGGGAGGTTGGGCTGGAATTGGTGTGGGCCTCCCTACTGGAGAAAGGGTCAGGGATAGTGTTAAGGGCAGGGAAGGGGATGGGGAAGGGCATAGGGAGAATGGTGAAGAATGGAAAGTCAGTGTTAGTGATGGTGCTGGCTCAAGAGTTGGTTCAGCTAGGAAAGGGGTTGAGTTTACATCTCAAGGAGTTCCCACTCTCTGTCTCTCTCTCTCTCTCTGTACATGGGAGTTTATAAGTGTGTGTGTTACTGCACGTGTACATGTGTTTGTATGCCTGAATTTGACGAGTTCTACTATTTTTCCATTATAACATGGCTAAACACATCATGTAGTATTATTTATATCTGTAGCCATGCCTAATACTAAAAAATATTCCCACCTAAAACAATTTTTTTTTTTATTAACACATCGGCCGATTCCCACCAAGGCAGGGTGGCCCGAAAAAGAAAAACTTTCATCATCATTCACTCCATCACTGTCTTGCCAGAGGGGTGCTTTACACTACAGTTATAAAACTGCAACATTAACACTCCTCCTTCAGAGTGCCGGCACTGTACTTCCCATCTCCAGAACTCAAGTCCGGCCTGCCGGTTTCCCTGAATCCCTTCATAAATGTTACTTTGCTCACACTCCAACAGCACGTCAAGTATTAAAAACCATATGCCTCCATTCACTCCTATCAAATACGCTCACACATGCTTGCTGGAAGTCCAAGCCCCTCGCACACAAAACTTCCTTTACCCCCTCCCTCCACCCTTTCCTTCAACAAATGATCCTATATTAATGGGAAAGGATATTAATTTTTAATCCCTACCGAGGGCTCCCAGCCCACTACAATTACTAGGCTTCCAGGGAAGCGAATTTTATAGCAGCCAGTTAATGGCAGTTATAAAATGCCAGAAAGGACCTATTACTAACCAGACCTACATGGACTCTGACTGCTGAGATACTCCTACAACTGTCCCAGTGACAATAAAACTCCGAAGCCCTGCTGGTGGCTGTGACCGTACATGCACGCGCTCATTTGTGCACGTGCATGTAAACACATACTCATATATATGTATAAAACAAAAGCAGAATTTCACTTCACTACATTAATAAAGGCTGCATTCATTAAGAGAGCATTACAGAAGAAAAAGAATTTCTACAGTTCTTTTAATACAATCACCAACCATTCCTGTAAACAGCAAGTCACAATTTCAAACACTTTGATTAGCATACCATTCAAGAAAAGTAGTAAGTCAGTTAGTGTTAATGAAAAGTATTTACCAAAGGCGTTATTCAGAGATTCCAACTATATCAGATACACATGCAGAGCGCACACAAAATTGTTCCCAAACCACCGCCGCCGCCACCATTCCTCACATCACAAGGGAGGAACAAGACCAGACCAGAGACAGGCCAGCACCAGGCACCAAAGCTGCAGTACAGCCACAGGGGGCAGGAGCACCAGGTGAGCAGCAGTAGCGTAGCTTCCCTTCACCACCAGAGCCTGGCTCTTCTTGTTAATGGGTAGACAACAATAGTGTTACCTGTACTGGTGATGGTGGTAGCTGGTGTGGTCCGTGCTGGCCCCCAAGACCCCCTACAAGACCCCCTGACACAACCTGCATCCCAGGGGAGGATCCAATGCCTGTAGGACTCAGCATGGGTCCCAAGGGCCCTGGAGGACCCTGGGATAGTGCTTGTACGAATGATACAGCACCTGTGGTCCCCCTGGGTTGCTGTGGTGTGGAGGAAACAAGAAGGGGTCGTGAATGGGGAGACTGGTGGGGGTGGAGAGGGTCCATGCTGCCTGCCTGACCTACTCCCACTGGGGTTACCTTGTTGGCCAAAAGACTCTTGATAAGAGCAGAATTATCTGTTCTGCTGCCTGCTTGAGCTTGTTGTGACTGCTGTGAGGATTGTTGTTGCTGTGTACTGCTATACACACCTTGAGACATGGTACCACTCACCATGCCCTTCAATGCAAACACAAGTCCCTTATTAGTCACTTGACCTCCGGTATGGAACAAAATAACTATAAAGAAAAATAGAAATAAAAAACCAGTCTTACCTGTGGTGGCCTGACAGGTGGTGGTGGGGACGGTCTGAGTGGTGCAGACAGCTGAGCTTTCAAGATAGGTGACGATGGGGATATGATGGTATCAGTTTGAGCTGTAGTGGCTGATACTAACTGGGGAGAGCCTAAAATGGACCCAAGAGTTCTTCCTTCAGTAACCTGAGCATTAATTGTATTAACAGCAGGAATTACTGGAGTCGGTGTATATACAGGAATACCACTATTTAGTCTTATGCCCTTCCTCTTATCAGGCATGGGTGGAACAACAATGCCATCCCGTCGTCTAATGCCATTATAGTGCCACTTTTCTGACCCTTCGTCCACTGGTCGTCGACTGGGCCCAACACCAGTCCCAAACACTTTCCTATTGGCAGTGGAAGAAAAATAAAAAATATGTACACATACTTTCTTTACCAAAGTTCAACAAACAAGGCTAGCCACTGAATCTATATTTACACTACTTTATTCACTCTTCTATCATCAATACATCTTTCTTTAACTGTCAAAAACAAACTTACAAAATACAACAAATTATGCCTGCTATTTCTAAGGTAATTTATCGTTAGATTCAACTACACATGCACTGCAACTGCACTTGTACTAGCTCAATTTTTCTTTATCTTTTAAATTTACTTAAATATTTATGGCAATCAATAAATGTGATTGTAATAAGTATGTTTAGATCAAAAGATAATTGAATGAAAAGATAATTTAAAAAAACAAAATGATGAACAAGCAGTACACACTTAGAACTTGTCCTTAAAACAAGCTGTGACTGTCAAGCCTTCCATCATTGTTCAGAAATGATTTGTCATGCCTGCCTTAATTATTTAGGAATGACTGTCATGCCTGCCTTCATTGTTTAAGAATGACTTTGAATTCTGTTCTGATTATTAATGATGTTCATGGATATAATCTTAACAGCCATCCTTAGTCTTCTAGCATAGATTATTCGAGGAACATTGTTAAGTCACCTATGTAATTTGTAAAAGAGCTTCCAATACTGCAGTTAAAATTAATTGAAAAAATTTATAGATATAGATGCAAGAAAAGTATCTGGAATATAAGGTACATTTGCTGGAGAACAACAGGAATTTGTTGAACAGTAAGAATATAAGTACATTTGTTGGAAAATAGATGGAATTTGATCTTTCTGATTTACTTGAATTGCCATATGCACTCGCGCATAGTGTGACGGAATGTATGGGTCGTTCCCTTACTGCCAAAAAATCCTTCATTTTTCATATATAGTAAGACCTCTCATAGTGCATGCCTATTTAATGCACGTTTAACAAAATGTTCATTTTTTTTTTTAACATGTCAGCTGTTTCCCACTGAGGCAGGGTGACCCAAAAAGAAAGAAAAAACTTTCATCATTATTCAACACTTTCACAATCATTCACGCATAATCACTGTCTTTGCAGAGGTGCTCACACATGATAGCTTAGATGTCCCTCCAAACTGCCAATATCCCAAACCCCTCCTTTAAAGTGCAGGCATTGTACTTCCAATTGCCAGGAC
This sequence comes from Cherax destructor, assembly GCA_009830355.1. Lineage (NCBI taxonomy): Eukaryota > Metazoa > Arthropoda > Malacostraca > Decapoda > Parastacidae > Cherax > Cherax destructor. The sequence continues at coordinate 193,325 of WNWK01000865.1, read as the reverse complement.
TCAAGACCAGCTAACTGGTTTCCCTGAATCCCTTCACAAAATATTACCCTGCTCACACTCCAACACCTCGTGAGGTCCCAAAAACCATTCCTCTCTATTCACTCCTATTTAACACACTCACGCATGCTTGCTGTAAGTCCAAGCCTCTTGCCCACAAAACCTCCTTTACCCCCTCCCTCCAACCTTATCCTACAGATTTATACGCTCTCCAAGTCATTCTACTTTGTTCCATTCTCTCTAAATGACCAAACCACCTCTTCAACCCTCTGACTAATACTTTTAGTAACTCCACAACTCCTCCTAATTTCCACCTACGAATTTTCTTGCATAATAGTTACACCATAAATTGCCCTTAGACATGACATCTCTACTGCCTCCAGCCGCCTCCTTGCTGCAGCATATACAACCTATACTTCACACCCATATAAGAGCGTTGGTACCATTATACTCTCGTACATTCCCTTCTTTGCCTCCATGGATAACATTCTTTGTCTCCACAGATACATCAATGCACCTCTCACCATTTTTTCCTTCATCAATTCTATGGTTAACCCCATCCTTCATAAACCCATCCGCTGACAAGTCAACTCCCAAACATCTGAAAATATTCACTTCTTCCATATTCCCTCCCTCCAATGTGATATCCAATTTTTCTTTATCTATTTACTCTTACCTATGTTCACTTTCAACTTTCTACCTTTACACACCCTCCCAAATTTGTCCACCAACCTTTGCAACATTTCTTTAGAATCCCCCAAAAGCACCTCCCCCACACTCGCATCCTGCTCTTCTTCACTCCTAAAAGATGTAATACCTCCCTGACCAGTGCATGAAATTACTGCCTCCCTTTTGTTCACCGACATTTAAAAGTTCCTCAAAATATTCCCACCATCTACCCAATACCTCCAGCTCCCCATCTACTAACTCCCCTACTCTGTTTTTAACTGACAAATCCATTCGTTCCCTAGGCTTTCTTAACTTGTTTATCTACAAAAATTTTTATTATGAGCAAAATTTCTTGACAGTGTCTCTCCCACTCTATTGTTTGCTCTCTTTTTGCACTCTCTCACCACTCTCTTCACCTTTCTTTTACTCTCCATACACTCTGCCCTTCTTATATCACTTCTGCTTTGTAAAAACCTCTAATAAGCTACCTTTTACTCTTTTATCGCACCCTTTACCTCATCATTCCACCAATCCCTTCCCTTTCCTCCTGCACTAGCCCACCTTTCTGCTAACAGTTGCTTATATCTCACCCTAACGTCCTCCTCCCATAGTATATAAAGTTTTACCTCTTACTTACTGTTGCCATTTTCCTTTTGTCCCATCTACCTCTTACTCTTAACTGTAGCTACAACTAGATAATGATCTGATATATCCGTTGCCCCTCTAAAACATGCATACATCCTGAAGCCTACCAATCAACCTTTTATCCACCAATACATAATCTAACAAACTACTTTCATTATGTGCTATATCATATCTTGTATACTTATTTATCCTCTTTTTCATAAAATATGTATTATTTATTACCAAACCTCCTTCTACACATAGTTCAATTAAAGGCTGCCCATTTTCATTTACCCCTGGCACCCCAATTTACCTACTACTCCCTCTACATTTTTTACCCACTTTAGCATTGAGATCCCCAACCACCAGTACTCTCTCACTTGGTTCAAAACTCCCCATGCATTCACTCAATATTTCCCAAAATCTCACTTTCTCCTCTACACTTCTCTCTTCTCCATGTACATAAACACTTACTATAGCCCACTTTTCAGATCCAACCCTTATTTTACTCCACATTAAAAAATATTAAAATATTAAAAACTATAAGTACAGTAGGGCCCTGCTTTACGGCGTTCCGCTAATACATTCTCTGTGAGGACCACGTCTCTCCAATTGTCTGGAAACTCCAAAATTTCAAGTATTTTAAAGTTTTTTAATGCTTTATACATACAGTAGTACTCTGATATTATGAGGCCTGGTCACAGATCGGGCCGCGGGGGCGTCGACCCCCGGAACTCTCTCCAGGTAAATTCCAGGTATATTTATGTGTAATAAACTTACACATAAATAAGTAAAGTGATGAGGATTACAAAAAGATTAGGTGATGAAAGATTGGATATCAGAATGGAGGGAGAGAGTATTCAGATATTTGGGAGTGGACATGTCAGCAGATGGGTCTATGAAGGATGAGGTGAATCATAGAATTGATGAGGGGAAAAGGGTGAATGGAGCACTTCGGAGTCTGTGGAGACAAAGAACCTTGTCCATGGAAGTAAAGAGGGGAATGTATGAGAGTATAGTTATACCAACACTCTTATATGGGTGTGAAGCATGGGTGATGAATGTTGCAACGAGGAGAATCCTGGAGGCAGTGGAGATGTCATGTCTGAGGTCAATGTGTGGTGTGAATATAATGCAGAGAATTCGGAGTTTGGAAATTAGGAGGAGGTGCGGGATTACCAAAACTATTATCCAGAGAGCTGAGGAGGGGTTGTTGAGGTGGTTCGGACATGTAGAGAGAATGGAACGAGACAGAATGACTTCGAGTGTATAAATCTGTAGTGGAGGGAAGGCGGGGTAGGAGTCGGCCTAGGAAAGGTTGGAGGGAGGGGGTAAAGGAGGTTTTGTGTGTGAGGGGCTTTGACTTCCAGCAAGCATGTGTGAGCGTATTTGATAGGAGTGAATGGAGACAAATGGTTTTTAATACTTGACGTGCTGTTGGAGTGTGAGCAGAGTAACATTTATGAAGGGATCAGGGAAAACGGCAGGCCTTACTTGAGTCCTGGAGATGGGAAGTACAGTGTCTGCACTCTGAAGGAGGGGTGTTAATGTTGCAGTTTTATAACTGTAGTGTAAAGCACCCCTCTGGCAAGACAGTGATGGAGTGAATGATGATGAAAGTTTTTCTTTTTCGGGCCACCCTGCCTTGGTGGGAATCGGCCGATGTGTTAATAAAATAAAAATAAAACTTACACACTGTGTAGGTGTGCATTAAAATCACAAAGAGTGTCTTATTAGTCTTGAAGATGTCATAATAATGATAATACGTAAAAATAATCACTCAGAGACGCATTAAATGTCGTATATTACGTTAATATAAACATTTTCATTAATCCATCTGATATTTTTTTTTGAAAATTAAATACTAAACACGCTACGTAACGTATAAACATGATAAATATACCTCACAGTAGAATAAATTAACATAAATATGAGGTGTTACAAGTAGATGAACGTGTATGAACCAAAACCAGACACGTTCGTCTGCTTGTTTACATACTAAGCGTATCTCTCCTTTCTCATTTACTAGTTCTCTCTCTCTCTCATTTATTCGTTTTACCTCGTTTACTCACCTCTCACCCTACCTTAAGACTACAAATATTTTAAGGTAAGTAATGAGTGTACTGTGTGTGTACTTTACTTTTTATTGTTTTTAATGCCTAGTTCATATTAATAACTTAATATATGTTAGTGTAAACTTGCTATCCGTCACTTATATGCATTTATAAGCGGGAAAAAATGGCGTTCTGCTTTCCGGCGGTAGCCTGGAACTTAACCTGCCATATAAGTGGGGCCCTACTGTATGTGGTTTTTGCCTTAGTTTATATTTAACATAATTAACTTTACCATAACTTTATTGAACCTAACATAAAAAAAAAAACCCTAAGGAGGGAAGATTACAACTTTGCCCAAACAAGACTCCCTGGAGCCTGACCAACACAAATAAAACTAATGACGAGCTGTTGGAGTGTGAGCAGGGTAATAATTTGTGAAGGGATTCAGGTTAACTGGTTAGCCAGACTTGAGTCATGGAGGTGGGAAGTACAATGCCTGCACTTTAAAGGGGAAGTTTGGGATATTTGCTGTTTGGAGTGACATCTGAACTGTCATATCTGTGTGACTGCAAAGAGTGATTATGTGTGAAAGATGGTTAAAGTGTTGAATGATGGTGAAAGTGTTTCTTTCTTTTTTGGGTCACCCTACCTCGGTGGGAGACGGCTGGCGTGTTGGAAGAAAAAAAAATGGTTACCGAGTGTGATTTTTGTTCTTGATACACCATGGAAGTAGAGATTGAGTATGCAGTAGGCGTTGAATGTGAACAAGTTGACTTAGTATTTTTTGCTTAAAAAATTTATCCTAAAAAACCTCAACCCATATAAGCACATATGGTACAGACAGGCCCCGCTTTACAGCATTTTGCTAATGCAGCGGCTTTCATTTGTATCCATTCTTTGTTTATTCAGACTTCCTACAATAAATATATTCACCACTCATTATAAGCTAAGGATGAAAATATGTTTAAGCAAGTAATGTGTGCACTGTGTATGCCTTTTTGGGCCTAGCTCTATTGCTCATTTAATATATGCAAGTGTAAACATGTTATTAGGCTTTTATATGCATTTGAAAGTGGAAAAATGTTACAGCAATTTTTGCTTTACGACAGTAGCCTGGAACCTAACCTGTTGTATAAGTGGGGCCCTCCTGTATTTCTATTATAATTGCACTTAAACCCTTGCATATGCAGTATTTGGTTCCTGGCATCAGTCTAGCTCATTTCACATTACTGCTCTTGCTTTGGCTCTGTTTCTTGTTTGGGTGCAATTTTCATTACTATTCTTGGTCCAAATGCTCTCCTGGTAAAGGGCCTGTTCTAGTCTAATTTGTTTCTGCCTTGGAATATTTCTGGTTACAATAGTAACCCTTCTGCCTTTCTGTGATGGTTTGGTTATGTAAAAATATCCTGGGGCAGAAAGTGAAGATATTATGCAAGATAATGTTGTAGAAACTAGATTAAAAAAAGAAAAAAAAGTTAAAAGATGTGCAAATTTACCTACTGAATGTTAAGGATTTTGCACAAGATTCTGCTATGAAAAGCAGTTTTTGGCAAAGTATTCTGAGACTTGAATAAATTATAGGTCTCACCTAAAGAATCTCCTTAGCAAGCATAGTGTACAATGTAGTGCTGAAGCTGTTAGAAGACTATTTACTGTATTTCAATACGACACTGCAAGTGATCCATCTCATATCTTGTGGGAAAGCAAGAACAGATAGTAAACAAAGAGGAATGGTAAACTGCAATCATTTCTGGATTTCAAATGTGTTCTTTCCAAAGCTATATATATTATCTCTCCTCTGCATAAGGCTCATGTTTCCCACAATCTAAATTACTGTATGTACTGCAGCTCTTACCTTACACAATTTGAAAGGAGAACTGGATTCAGTCCCTGTTTGCGGCCCATAGAATGCATAGAAGCTGCAAAATGACGATACACTATTGCTTGTTCTATGGCATTTCCTTGACAAGCTTCATAATTCTTCATAACCCATTCTTTAACAAACTCTTCAACTTCTGGTGGAACCTGTTAATTATATTTCTTTCAGAGTTCAATAAAAAAATATTACTCTGGGCAAATTCTCACTCAGACTTAATTTTCATTAAATTCCCAGATTTATTCAAATACAAAAATAGATATTGTAGCAATTACTAATACAAATGACATCAAAATAAGACCACAACATTAAGTATTACTCACTATTCTAGCTGCAAGCTTTTTTGGGTCGCCACCAGCAAGAGCAGCAGCCATGGTAGTAGTAGTAGTAGCAGCAGCAGCAGCTGTTGGTGAAGCAGCTACAGGGGTAACAGCTTTAGTGAGGGGGGTCTTGGAAGCAGCAGTGTCAACCGGTGTAGTAGGAAGTGTGCTGCTAACAGGCACTGCTGCAGTGACAGGGGGAGGGGTTGGTGTTGATACTGTGGCAACACTAGTAGCTGGAGCTGGGGCAGGAGGTGGAGGCGGCGGTGGAGTTACTGGTTCCGGTTCACTTACTACTCCAGTTACCGTTTCTACGACCTAATGAAAGAAAAAAATATTAAGTATTAATAAACATTAATCAGTCATTTAAAACAATCAATATCTTATTTTGCTTCTATCAATTTCTCTCTCAACTACACAAAGATCATCTCCAATACTTTAGTAACAAGTGTAAAACAAAATTCCTATGCACAATACACAAGTAACTGATGCCAAAACACAAGTATTTCAAATTCTTAGGTTACTTTACACACTTGTAAAAGAAGGAAAAAAAATTAAAGCGTGTTAGTATGTCATGTCTAACAGATACCATACTCTCAAAAGACACATAATAAACAAAAAATGCTGGTATCGATATTACAATGAATATTTTTCAGGCACATGAAACCAGCCCTAGAACTCCAAAGCCTTAAAACAGTTCATTAAATTTTACAGATTCAAGCTTCTGTAGGAAATCTGAAAATGTTTTGAAGAAATCTAGCATGCCCATAAATGGAATACAATAAAAGTTTTTCCATAACAAATATCTAGAAAATATTTATTTTAATACCTAAAAACTACAAAATGCTTGTGATGCTTACCTTCATACCAATACAAGCTTCAGGACCATAACTTTGTGCTTCTACAGTGAGGAGAGAGATGAGTGTATGAATGGATCCTGTTGCACGAACTATAGCATTGCATGCTTGCGTCCCCAATGATGATAATGAGTAAAGACACTCCAAAGTGTATATCAAAAGCATTATGTCATGGATTGTAAGATATCTGCAGATTTGCCCATATACCTGCAAAATTTTATATTTAGTAAAAACAAGTAAAAAGACAATATTAATGCAATGTTGAATTTATGCCACATTAATACCAAATAATTTTTGAAGTATGTAACAAAAATAGAGAATCAAGATTTACCGGAGAATCAATATTGTTACTAAGAACTTCTTCATTGGGATCATTCATGGCAAGCTTGTTGAGGACTTCCAGGCATCTTAGAACAAAGGCTCGGTCTGGTGAAGACACACCTTCACATATGTGCGCTAACAATGAAGCTGAACATGAATCAATTTTAGGGTCACGCAATTGTACCTCCGGGGCTATGTTACCTAAAGTATCCAAAGCATTGACTGCCAGCCCTCCCCATCTTGAACATATGCACAAAACCAGAAATCTGAAATAAAAAAAAAATATTAATCAGTACATATACCATACACAGCAATTCCTTGAGTTATAATGGTCTTGAATTATGATAATTCTCGAGTTATGATTTACCCTCATACAGGAATTTAGTGTTGAGTTGCGATGAAAAATTTGAGATACAATATCCGTACAATGGACAATGGAGTGCATGGACAGGCCTTGGCCCAGAGATAAGATAGGGTGATGAAAAGGTCTTAAATAGAATGATGATGGAGGGTGAAAGGAAAGAAGATTGAAATTGTACCAGATGTGGGAAGTGGGAGACTGTGGCAAGTGTAAATATCAACTGCCTGTCTGCTCTGGTCTGTCCTGCTCGGGCCTGTCCTGACCTGTCCTTCCTGCTCGGGCCTGTCCTGACCTGTCCTTCCTGCTCGGGCCTGTCCTGACCTGTCCTTCCTGCTCGGGCCTGTCCTGACCTGTCCTTCCTGCTCGGGCCTGTCCTGACCTGTCCTTCCTGCTCGGGCCTGTCCTGACCTGTCCTTCCTGCTCGGGCCTGTCCTGACCTGTCCTTCCTGCTCGGGCCTGTCCTGACCTGTCCTTCCTGCTCGGGCCTGTCCTGACCTGTCCTTCCTGCTCGGGCCTGTCCTGACCTGTCCTTCCTGCTCGGGCCTGTCCTGACCTGTCCTTCCTGCTCGGGCCTGTCCTGACCTGTCCTTCCTGCTCGGGCCTGTCCTGACCTGTCCTTCCTGCTCGGGCCTGTCCTGACCTGTCCTTCCTGCTCGGGCCTGTCCTGACCTGTCCTTCCTGCTCGGGCCTGTCCTGACCTGTCCTTCCTGCTCGGGCCTGTCCTGACCTGTCCTTCCTGCTCGGGCCTGTCCTGACCTGTCCTTCCTGCTCGGGCCTGTCCTGACCTGTCCTTCCTGCTCGGGCCTGTCCTGACCTGTCCTTCCTGCTCGGGCCTGTCCTGACCTGTCCTTCCTGCTCGGGCCTGTCCTGACCTGTCCTTCCTGCTCGGGCCTGTCCTGACCTGTCCTTCCTGCTCGGGCCTGTCCTGACCTGTCCTTCCTGCTCGGGCCTGTCCTGACCTGTCCTGCCTGCTCGGGCCTGTCCTGACCTGTCCTGCCTGCTCGGGCCTGTCCTGACCTGTCCTGCCTGCTCGGGCCTGTCCTGACCTGTCCTGCCTGCTCGGGCCTGTCCTGACCTGTCCTGCCTGCTCGGGCCTGTCCTGACCTGTCCTGCCTGCTCGGGCCTGTCCTGACCTGTCCTGCCTGCTCGGGCCTGACCTGTCCTTCCTGCTCGGGCCTGTCCTGTCCTGCCTGCTCGGGCCTGTCCTGTCCTGCCTGCTCGGGCCTGTCCTGTCCTGCCTGCTCGGGCCTGTCCTGTCCTGCCTGCTCGGGCCTGTCCTGTCCTGCCTGCTCGGGCCTGTCCTGTCCTGCCTGCTCGGGCCTGTCCTGTCCTGCCTGCTCGGGCCTGTCCTGTCCAGCCTGCTCGGGCCTGTCCTGTCCAGTCTGCTCGGGCCTGTCCTGTCCTGCCTGCTCAAGCCTGTCCTGTCCTGCCTGCTCAAGCCTGTCCTGTCCTGTCCTGCCTGCTCAAGCCTGTCCTGTCCTGTCCTGCCTGCTCAAGCCTGTCCTGTCCTGTCCTGCCTGCTCAAGCCTGTCCTGTCCTGTCCTGCCTGCTCAAGCCTGTCCTGTCCTGTCCTGCCTGCTCAAGCCTGTCCTGTCCTGCCTGCTCAAGCCTGTCCTGTCCTGCCTGCTCAAGCCTGTCCTGTCCTGCCTGCTCAAGCCTGTCCTGTCCTGCCTGCTCAAGCCTGTCCTGTCCTGCCTGCTCAAGCCTGTCCTGTCCTGCCTGCTCAAGCCTGTCCTGCCTGCTCAAGCCTGTCCTGTCCTGCACTATTCTGCAGGCCTTGACCTACCTGCCCATCACAGGCCTGCCCTGCCTCGTCTACTTGGCTCTATGAAAGACAGGTTTGCTCTACTGTTGGGTGCCAGTGCCTCTGGAGATTTCAAGCCGAAGCCTATGCTTAATTACAACTTAGGAAAACCCCAGCGAATCTAGTCAAAAAGTATTCAAGGGCAGATTGATGCGTTCTAGCATATTGAAACAAATTACCATAAAATCGTGTATTTTTGGGTTTGTGTTACGACAGATTTGAGTTATGACATGTCTTCTGGAACAGATTAATATTGAAACCGAAGAGACCATTGTATATGCATAAGTTTTAACTTTTTTTTTTTTTTTGCATATTACAATTTCCATACATTGTTCCTCACAGAACAATGACAATAAAAGTGTTCATGCTGAAAAATCCATTCGTGTAGATAGTGCATATTTTAATTTTCTTATAGAGACTAGAAAACACTATGGGGATAAAATCTACTTATCTGTAACTATCTCTGACATCTAGCTGCACCTGGAAACTCCCATTCTAGGAGTTAGCCATGAGGAAAAAACTTCCTGAAGCAATACTAGAACACATCTTTGCTGTCTATACAAAGATGTGCCATTCTTCAATAGTGATCTTTTGATCACTCTATAGTGATTTATTGATCACTATTGCCATTGCATCACATTTGAAAAATTGTGTAATAAAATATCACATTCTGAATTAACTATCTAAAAACTACATTACTTGAGCCATGTCTACATCACACCACTGCCATGGTTAGATAAAAATGAAAAAGCACTATCATTTTCCACTATCAAATACAAAGAAATAATATACAAGAAACTAACCGGAGGCATGTCTGAGACCTAGCAAGGCTTGGTACATTCTGCTCTTCAAAGGATAAATTGCGAATTATATGAAGAATCTGGCTGATCCGTGTTCCCTCAGGATCCTGAGTGCCAAGATCCCGTCCTAGGTGAAGTATCTCTCCATCCTCTTTTGCCAGTTTAAGGTCGTTACCTTCACATTCTAATACCTGAAAAAGAATGTAGTTCATCAGTGATATGTTGAATATAGAGCAAATGAATTCAACTAAGAAAAACATATATAGTACTTCTTTACTTTGACAACTTTCTAATGGAGTTCAAAGAAAAACCGTTTGGGTGTTACCACCAAAAAAATAGGTGTTGAGGTTAAAAATAAACTATTGAAGAAAATCATAGAGCAGTGACATAGAGCAACCCCCATCCAAAGAAAAAAGAAACACTTTCACCATTACTTACTCTATCACTGTCTTCCCAGAGTTTTGCCGATAGCACAGATGCCCCTCCAAATCGCAATATCCCTACCCTTTCTTCAGAGTACAGGCACTGCACTTCTCACCTCCAGATCTCAAATCTGGCTAACCCATTTTCCTGAATCCCTTCATAAATGTTACTTTGATCACACTCCAACAGCACATCAAGTCAAATCCCACTTTCCTTCACACATGCTTGTTGCAAGTCCAAGCTCCTTGCACACAAAATCTCCTTTACTCTCCCCGTCCAGTCTTTCCTAGGGCAACCCCTTCCCTTCCTTCCCTCCACTCCAGATTTATACACCTTCCAAGTCATCTTATTTTGCTCCATCCTCTCTAAATGTACAAATCACCTCAACAACGCATCCTCAGCCCTGCACCATCACCTAATCTCCAAACTACATAATAAAGCCTCAATTTAGCACATCCTGATTTGATGTATTTCAGATTTAACAGACAAACTTTGTGGCCAGACAACATACAGAAGTAATGGACAAAAATCAAATTCAGAAATTTGTTACGGTTCACTGGATGAATGAATTTTCAATTTAACTGATAAAGTATGTTGAACCCAGAATTATCAGTTAAGTTACAATCCTAGAGAAAAATCACCATTTAACCCTTTCACTCTAACAACCACTGAAATTAGAAGTGCTGTCGTTGACATGACTTAACCCTTTCACTGTCCAGATCCCCAAAATTAATATTCATCTCAGTGTCCACACCACACAGACCCTTTCTCTTATCTAGGCCAAAATTTACTGCTCACAACTTATATGAACAAGCTGAGCTCATGAGGTAGAACAACATGGGGACCCTGGCCTCAATGCCGCAGTTCTACGTGATGGCCATTAAAAGGGTTAAAAAAATACTGTACTTATATGTATACAAAAAAATGTGAATGTGTTCAGATATTTGGGAGTGGATGTGTCAGCAGATGGGTCTATGAAGGATGAGGTGAATCATAGAATTAACGAGGGGAAAAAGGCGAGTGGTGCACTGAGGAGCTTATGGAGACAGAGAACTTTATCCATAAAAGCGAAGAGGGGAATGTATGAGAGTATAGTAATACCAACACTCTCGTATGGGTGTGAGACATGGGCTGTGAATGTTTCAACAAGGAGAAGGCTGGAGGCAGTGGAGATGTCATGTCTGAGGGCAATGTGTGGCGTGAATATAATGCAGAGAATTCATAGTTTGGAGATTAGGAGGTGTGGGATTACCAAAACTATTATCCAGAGGGCTGAGGAGGGGTTATTGAGATGGCTTGGACATGTAGAGAGGATGGATCAAAATAGAATGACTTTGAGTGTATAAATCTGTAGTGGAGGGAAGGCGGGGTAGGGGTCAGCCTAGAAAAGGTTGGAGGGAGGGGGTAAAGGAGGTTTTGTGTGCGAGGGGCTTGGACTTCCAGCAAGAGTGCTTGAGCATGTTAGATAGGAGCGAAAGGAGACAAATGGTTTTTAGGACTTGACTTGCTGTTGGAGTGTGAGCAAGGTAACATTTATGATGGGATTCAATGAAACCGGCAGGCCGGACTTGATTCCAGGAGATGGGAAGTACAGTGCCGGCACTCTGAAGGAGGGGTGTTAATGTTGCAGTTTTGTAGCTGTAGTGTAAGCACGCCTCTGGCAAGACAGTGATGGAGTGAGTGAGTGATGAAAGTTTTTCTTTGTCGGGCCACCCTGCCTTGGTGGGAAAGTGTCTGTGTTAAAAAAAATAATAAAAATAAAACAAAAAAATTATCCTTGAAATTGGTAGAGAATCTTTTTTTCTGTTAAATCTGATAGATAACTTAGGGAAGTATACTGGCACAAAGTTGCTAGTCTGGGCACAATTTAGCATCAGCAATTTCACCCACTGATGCCTATTTCTGGTCAATTACATGGCTCAAACTGACCCAATTTCTGCCCATTTCACTAGTATGCCTTCTTTTCCATCAAGCGAGTGCATGAAGCTCTCCATTCATGCTTTCTGTTCCATCAAGCGAGTGCATGAAACTCTCCATTCAACTATCAGAACAACCTTATAAAGTGTGCAGTCAGTAATTCGGCCAATTTTAGACAAAATTCAACAAGTTCCAATCTGAAAACAGAGTCCAAAATAAACATTAAGCATTCCAACCAATGACCTTTTATCTATTCAATAATCACATCCCCCAGGCTCCTATGTAACATTTGCCTCATTCTTCACTTATTCAGACTTCCTACAATAAATGTATTCATAAAAAAAAGGCACAATACCGTGACTGGAACAATACACAAATAACCCACACATAGAAGAGAGGAGCTTACAACGACATTTCTGTCCGACTTGGACCATTTACAAATGGTCTAAGTTGGACCTAAACATCGGCATAAGCTCCTCTCTTCTATGTGCGGGTTATTTGTGTATAATAAATGTATTCAACACTCATTATAAGCTAAGTACGAAAATAATTTAAGATAAGTAATGTGTGCACTATATATGAATTTTTTAGGCCTAGTTCTATTGCTCACTTAATATATGATAGTGTAAACATGTTACCAAGCTTTTATATGCATTTGAAAGTGAATAAGATATGTTTCTCTTTACAGTGAGTTTTGCTTTACACCAGTAACCCAGAACCTAACCTGCTGTATAAGAGGGGCCTGCCTGTATGTGTAGTTGTCATTATTGTTTTAATCAAGTACAGTGAAGTATGAAAATGATCAGTAACATGATGTACTGAACTAGCTAAGAAAAAAAAATGATCTGAAGTGATAACTGATCAACCCAGAAGTCGAGCAAGCCTCTGCTCCCAAAATGTATTCATGTTATCTATCTGATACAAAACAATCATAAGGGTGAGCACTAAATCCCCTGGAGTCATACAGCATCTAGGAAAATGGGCAACATTTAGGTTTACTCCAAGGACAGTAAGCATAAGGTCAATTACTTAGATCACAAGCCCCTTATGGGATATTCAGGGTAAAAGGTTCTCAGTGATCCTTCTGTCTAAAATACATCCTGATCACTAGGTAAGCGACTACACTGCATGCCCCCCCCCAAATAAAAAAAATGGAATATAATACAATTACACGTTATATTTATTCGAAGTAATTCTACCTTTCAACAGCTTCAATTCTGTAAATAACAGCCTAATATAAAAATGAGACTACTTACCTTTTTTAATCGTTTTGAAATAGCTTCCTTTTTCAGCTTTTGTGTGATTGCATCAGAGGATATTCTTTTATATTCAGGTTCTATTACATTTTCAAAACATCCACCATCTAATCTATTTTCTAAGATTAAATTTGTTTCATTTGTAATGCAAGAATCCCTTAATATTGTGGGTTCACAAGTGTCTTCACATAAAAAAATTTCCTTATCATCAAAATTTGCCAAACTATCACTGCTCAATCTATGCACATGTCTATTATCTATAGCACCACTAGTATTAAGTTCTGCAAAACCAAATCTGCTTAATTCTACTTTCTCTTCTGTAATCTGTGGTTGATCCAAGCTGTCAGGAATTAGAAGGTCCAACACACTGCTATCACACAAAGAGTCGATCCAAAACTGTACCAAGCTTCTTCCTTTGGTCTCCTTGTAAGTAGTTAGGAAATACTTCTGCGTTTCCCCTGCAAAATTTTTTATGTAAATAATTTTATATCGTACTAGCAAATGGTTTATAACAATGACAATGTGACATCATAGTTTCCCTTTTACAGTGTTACTAATAAACTGCAGTATAATTGAATCAATTACTAGATTATATACTAATAATTTACAAAGATTTACCTATTCTCTGAACATTGATCTACATACACTTTTTTTTTTTTTTTTACCTTATGGGAATTTCCCTCCCTTGGTATGACCTATGTAGAATCTTCACTGAATATTTCCTAAGGTCGTCAGTTGTTAAAAGATAGGTAAACATCTTTATCAGATGATTTCTGACCATCTAAAATTATTAGTCCAAAATTATTTTTTTAGCACCAAATAAGTATGTAAATATTTTTTTCTAGTAATGCATAACTGTTGCTTTTCATCAAGGTCATTTTTTTTTTTTTTACTTTCCTTATAAAGAAATATTTAGATCTGTAGAGAACACTGGAATATATTATAATATATAGTTACCTATAGTATCTCATTATTTTCCATTTATTTAACACACTGGCCATCTCCCAACAAGGCAGGGTGATCCAAAAAAGAAACACTTTCACCATCATTCACACTGTTACTATATCTCGGACACTACTACATTCCTATATCATTTACCTTTTCTCCTATTCTCTCATTATGTACCATTTAAGACCCTTATTTATACCAATGAACATTTAATTTCTCACACACTAATTTCGTTACACAGTGTATATCTTCGTTACTCCCACTGAAGTTATTTGGAAATTCTCCTTGAAAAAATGAAAAATTAAAAAATACACAATAGTAATAAGCAAAACAAAAACATGAAATATAATTTTTGGATTACTTACAGTCTTTGTAAACACCAGTGTGTCCCAACATATGCTCGATTAAGCGTGGACACTGGCTCAGCTGCATAACATGACGGCCCTCATTGCTAAGGATAGTGCATACGTTGAAGGCAAAGTCGTGCTCATTGGGCAATGGAGAAATTAAAGAGAGTGCCAGCTTGTCATATAATGAGGGTCTGTACAGCTCTACTGATAAACCAGAAACACCTCTTATGGATTCTGAAATAAAATTACTAATTAGTACTGCTGTATACAAAACTTAACATTTTATACACATTAATTTATTGCACACATAAGTCACAGGCTAACATAGTAAAAATATACAGTAATTAGTACTGCATTTAAAATACAATATCCCTGCTTGTCTGACAAATACAAATTCCTCAGACTTTGAGAAGGAAATACGTACTGTATTGTAGAATACATCCCCTCCCCCCCCCACACACTGAGCCTAATTCATAGAACTATTTTTTAAAAAGTACAAAACACCACTATCAAGAGCACTCAGTATACTCTGGAGAAAGACCTTAGATCTAGGTGAAATTTAAATTCATAAAAAATGCAGATGTTACCTCCCTGTAAAAAGGAGACAGTGGTGATCTGGTTAAAAACTATAGATCTGTGGTACTAACATCATGCACCATAAAAAATTTTGAGAGGGTCGTGAAATACCAAATTACATACAGTGGTACCTCAAGTTACAAGCTTAATTCGTTCCAGACGGCTATTCAAGTGCTGATACCGAAGGAATTTTTTTCCCATAAGAAATAATGAAAATTAGATTAATCCATTTCAGACCCCCAAAAATACACTTACAAAAGCACCTACAAAAATACACTTACATAATTGTTCGAATTGGGAGCTGCTCATAAGTAGAGGTGCCACTGTATTTTATGAAAAATAACTTAATCGGCACAACCCAAGTCAATATAGATTTAGAGCAGGAATATCATGCCTTTCACAACTATACTAAACTAGAAAATATCAGTGGAAAACAGACATAAGACTTATCATAACTAAGTACAGTGGTACCCCGGATTTTGTACAGCTCCCAACTCGAACAATTATGTAAGTGTATTTTTATAAGTGCTTTTGTAAGTGTATTTTTGGGGGTCTGAAACGGATTAATTTAATTTACATTTGTTCTTATGGGAACAAATTCATTCGGTAACGGCACTCAAACAGCATTCTGGAACGAATTATTGACGAAAACCGAGGTACCACTGTACTTATAATTCCCCTTGTTCTTGCTATTGCAAGAACAAGGGCGTACAATTGAATAAGTTTAAAGAGGAAGGTATAAACCTGGATGTGACTGAGCATAATGATCTTACCTAAGACATTGTGCTGTTGATGGTTGTAACAGAGTGGTACAGTATTAAGGGACCTAATAGCACGTTTCGTCCTCATCAGTCTGGAGTCCTCTCCATCGTCCATTTCTGTTCCTCGCTCTTCCCCATCCTCCCCAAGAAAGTTAATGCGTTCATATGCATCAAGATATCTGGAAAAAAAAAGTAGTAGTCAGTAACAGTGTGTGCATGTGATGTCATAGAACAAGGAGTCCATGTTGCCTGTCAAGCATGTGCCACTGATACTGTTTGCTTCTGATGACGAGTCGCAACAAAACAGTGAGGAAGAGTTTAACGTTCCTGAGACCTGCTGCATTGTGGGTCATTCAACAGAAAGAAGGCAGAAAGGAGTACCTTCTTATTGTATTCCTGTCAAGAAAGATCTAGGAAAGTGGCTAACAGCCATCAGTGATGGGGCTCTGGGAGCCACAGGTCAAGTTGGTCACTTAATTGGCTTTGTGTGTTTTCTGCTAAACTTGACATTTGCATTAGTAAATGCCACTTTTCACGATCCTTGGCTTAGTTTATTCCATTAACATTGATTTTCAGTAAAGGGTATCACAAATTTCAAATCTCACAGTAACTTTAATTGGAAACAGTGCTACCCCTATGTATGAGCACACTTTCCAAGGCCAGTAATGCATGTACAGTGAGCTACTTGAATGACACCAATCATCCTGAATCCCCCACCCAAGAATGAGTGAGGTGTCACCCATGGATGTGTTGAGGCATCATCCAGGTTCATGCCAACCCATTCTTGCACCACAAGCAATATAAATTAAGATTTTGTGTTTCCTGGTGCTGCCCAGCCATCGCTATGCCTGTGGCAAAGAGGTTTCTACAACCTAAGTTATCTTCCACTTTTCTTTACTTACCGCAATTTAAATTACAGCCAGATCTCGATTAGTGTGAATAATTAATCCCATTAAGTTGCCACATTCTTCAAATTTGAATTTGAACTATTCAAATTATATGTAATTTTTGTGCATGATTTGAAGAGTTGGGGAGGGAAGAACTAGCATTAATTAATTTTGAACTAAATAAAAATTCACACTAATCGAGACCTGGCTGTAATATTTTTTCACATGTCTGATGGATGCTAAAGACTACTACTTAAAACCTCTTTCACCCCCTTCCTGAACACCTACCTTGTTTTTCACCCCAGATTAGCTATCTTCTAATTCTCCGCATAATCACACAACACATTCCTTTCAAACATGACAACTCCAGTGTCTTCAGCCTCCTCCTCACTATAATATTTCAAGACCATGCCTCTCAACCATGTAAGTGTTGGTACCAACTATGTATACTCTTGGGCATTACCATCTTGCCTCCTTAAATGAACTTTCTATCCAGATGATGACACACACCAACCTTCCTCCCCTCCCCTTACCCATTCCAGGGTTCTCCGTCATTCGTAGGCCCATCTACTGATACATCCACTGCCACATTATCTAAAATACACTAATTTCCTCCCTGTAATATAGCTAACGTTTCATTACCTAGATTTTCTTACTCTTATCACTCTTGCACACCCTCGCAAATTCTTCCACCAATCTTTACAAAATTCTCTTCAGAACCTTCCAAAAGAACTGTCATCTGCAAAGCAACTGTCGTTTATAAGTTACATTGTTATACGAAATCTATCAATTAAACTGAGACTAACGACTTACATGAAGAATGAATCTCTCTTAACAAATTATGAGTAACTTGCAGGCCAATGCTCTAACCACTGTACAATGATGGTTTAACAGGATTCACCTAACTTGGCATATTTCTACACAACACCAACACACAGGGACAGGATGTTCCAGAGAGGGAACACAGAAACAAGGGAACACAACTGGAAGCTGAAGACTCAGATGAGTCAAAGGGATGTTAGGAAGCATTTTCTTCAGCCACAGAGTAGTCAGGAAGTGGAATAGTCTAGAGAAAGATATAGTGGAGGCAGGAACCATACATAGTTTTAAGACGAGGTATGATAGAGCTCATGGAGCAGGGAGAGCAGAGACCCAGTAGCGGACAGCGAAGAGGCGGGGCCAGGAGCTGAGTCTCGACCCCTGCAACCACAATTAGGTGAATTAGGCGAGTACACAGCATTCATTCACCTGCTAGTTTTCAGACTAGGTTACTATGGATTCGCATCTAGCCCATTCCTCGAGTTATTTTAATCACGTTATTATGATTCTGCTAGTCACTGAAAATGACTGAAGGGATTTGAGCTGAAGCTTGTACAGTCATGTTAATATAAGATTAATATTTAAAAATAATTACATTTGTGGTCACACTAGTACCCTTGCTACTTAGCATGTTGACACACCTAGTTGGATGCATCCTGTTAGACCAACATGGTATGCTTAGAATAACGGCCTACTGGTTTTTGGGCTTTAATGCCTTGATGTAAAATCCCCCCTGTTCCGTGAGAAGCACTAAACCTGTATGGGTCATACTGCTGAACTACGAGTAAACTATGACATACAAAATACTCAAAGACAGAATTTATAGGGAGAGGTTGTTTGAGATGCGAGCAGAGGTCGCCAGCGAAATCAACCACAGCTGAATGTGTGGAAGAGCCGTTGGGATGCTAGGAAGTACTTGTCTGTTTCAGGATAACAAATGAAATGCACTAGATGGGCTGATAAAAAAAACCCACCATATACAGTTTTAAAAGTCGATACGATCGAGTCCTTTAGGTTAGGAATCTCTAAAGTAGGTCTATAAGAATTAAGAGTTGGGTCCAGGAACTGTATCTTCACCCCTGAAAATACAACTAGGAGAGTGCATATGCACGTGAGAACATGTATGCAGTAACGGTAGTTTAACAACAATTTATGCAAGTCTCCTCTACAGAACACTAGTAGCATTCTCGTCTGTTAAAATAGCGATAATTCTGCGTATACTATTAGAGGGAATCTCAAGAAGCGGAAGAATAAGTGGTGTGGGAAAGTACAGTATAGAGTATTGATCGCGGGGCGGCAGCCTGGCCCCAGACGCACACGTGAGGTGGGCCCACCAACCTCCACATCGCTCACGCACACGCATGTACACACGCACACACCTGCCTTCCATGCCACCCTGCTAAGTGGTTCCCTCCTATCGCCGCCCTGGACTCAAGAAACCTAAATGCACACTAGTAAATATGCTGCCACATAACGCTAAAATTTGCTTCCACCAATGTTTTCCATCACCAGCAACACCCAGCACAAGAGGAGGTACATCTCGCTTGGTCGCCGCTCTCCCCATAACCTTTTATTAGCTACAAAACCTCATTATAATGAGAACAACTCTTCCCACCAGATAATGTATGTAAATTTTTAGAGAAACGCGAGTGAACCCTTAGAATCATACAGTGGATGCGCTGCAGCAGACGTGTATCTAAGGGAATGTTAAGGTGTAAGCGAGCCAGATGAACTGCCTTCCCTTAAAGTTTGATCTTAGCACATTTTAATAATTGTATTCATATCTTTTCAAGCTATAGTTTCTACAAATAATTTTAGCCCTAAGACTGAATATGAGTAACATTCAGGGTAATATGTTAAAGTTCTCAAAAATATGACGATGACTATGGGAAGGAGAGGGAGGGAGGTGACACGAAGATCTGTTATATCTAAAGAATCAAAAACACAAGTTGGAGTACCATTGCTAGTGCACTCACAACAAGGCTACAAACTAAGTGAAAACGTGGATTAGTTTTGTGTCGTCCTTGTCCGTCTTGTACCATTATGAGAGAAGAATGCACGAACACGCGCCTGTTACAATGTTTACCATGGGTACGTTTGAGACGTTCCAACTAGGGCATTTTGTACCTGTGACTTCATTTCCACTACTAGGCACATGTAGTCTACACAAATGTAAAGGCATAGTCCCGAGGAACACGAATTAAACGTAAAATTAATAAACCAAATAATATAGGAGTCAATGCGAGAAAAAGAAAAGTTCTGGTTAGCGAAAATATGAAGTTGGTGGTATGTCAGTATTTGTACAAGAATTGTATACAATACCGACAAGATGAAAATTTAGACATGTGCAAACATCTGGGTATCTTTATTGTAGACGTTTCGCCCTCCAGTGGCTTTATCAAGACAGATTCTAGGACATACAAGTCTTGAACATGTACTCATTGGAGCGGAGAGAGAGAGAGATACATGATAATATATACTTGGAAAGTACTTGAGGGCCTGGTCCCAAATCTGCACACTGCCATAACAACATACTGGAGTGAGAGATATGGGAGAAAGTGTAAAATAAACCCAGTGAGGAGCAGGGGTGCGGTGGAGACAATACGGGAGCACTGTTAGTTACCATTTTGTCCTAGGCACATGTCAATTAGACACTAGGCCTGTTGTATATATATGTGTGTGTATGTGTATGTAAGGAAACACTTCGAAATGTTTCTACCCCACCGGGAATTGAACCCGGCCCCTACGTGCGTGAAGCAAGAGCTTTACCCACTAGGCCACTGGGGGCTGTATTCAACATCCGGGGTCCCAGACTATTCAACATCTTACCAGAATGTAGATGAATGGTTCAGAGAACCGACAAGTTATAAATTAGACACATATGCAACACTTGGGTATCTTTATTGAGGAAACGTTTCGCCACACAGTGGCTTCATCAGTCCAATACAAAGCAGAAAGGTGTAAGGAGAGGAGGAGTTTGAGGTACCTTTGATATACCTTTGAAGAGTTTCGAGAGTATCTACTCTCTGAGGTAATCAGTCCCTCGGCCTGGAGTCGATGTGTTCAGTCCATCAATCTTGTAGGAATACAGCACAGGGCCGTAGAGGTGGCTTATATACTGTAGTCAGGTGAGGTGAAGCAGGAGGCGTTGTCATAGTGGTACCATCCACTAGTCGAAGTAGGTCTTCGTCCAAAGGTTGGACAA
>WNWK01000865.1:0-167500 GCA_009830355.1 Cherax destructor | reverse complement strand
TGATAAAATATTGTGAAAACAACTGCTCTAGCGTCCTCTATATTCTAGACAACATCCGTTTGAAGGTTTGCAGTACTATATGAAAGAGCGAACACAGGAGTTTAAAATAACAAGAGCTGTATCATGAATCAGTTAAGAAATCACCCATCACATAGGATCAGGGAATGAAGGTATTCCCAACTGATGACATACTTAGTACAGAATGGAAACCACTGAAGGTTTACCTTTATTGTTTCAACTCTTAATTCTAGAAACATCCCTATACCTGTTTTCAAGCATCCGAAAACCTTTTCAAACAATGAACATCAGGTCACTGCATATTATTTCATAAAACGTCCATGATAGCGACCTAATTTACTGCCAGGTATAAGCTTAAAAAATATGAATCCAATTAAAAACTTAGTATTACCACAATGTTTTTGTTACCCTTGTAATCGTTTCCATTGTACTGCATTTGAGTGCAACGCGAAGCATCCTTTAGTGTTACCAACCTAATAAAAACAAAGTTACCATTTCTACAAGGGTAACAAGATATTGTAAACACTGTTAACTTAGCCACCCGAGTAGAGAGCGACCACCACCGGTCTGACCACTGGTGACCAGGCAAGAGAGTGGTTACCACGTTATGGTTATGGTTTCTCCCACAAACCTGACCTTCGTTGTCTCGTTACCTCTCCTGAACCTATTAGTTAGTTTCATAAGAAAACAAATCCCCTAATACGGTTTTTTGACATAAGATAATCCGTTCAGTGGTACCAGTACGATAAAGGTGGAGCGGGAAATAAGTGATATCTAAAAACACATGGGAAAGATTAGCTGTTGACCTTGATGACTCTGGGTAGCAGTGACTGTGGTCTTACTAGTCGATCTGATGCCTGACCCTGGCTGTCTCCTCCCTCATCACCTGACCTGTCGTCAGGCTCCCTCCCCCTTTATAATAATAATAATATTTTTATTTGGACATGATACAAAGAATTACATTTGGTTATTGAGATTACATGAGGTGTACATGCCAAAAGCCCCTAGTATGCAGGGCATTTTGGGCAGTGACGTGACGTGATAATGCCCAGTTAAGACTAGAATATAGGTGTGCCAAAGTGTCGGTATCGGCGAAAATTTTGGTATCGACCCATCATCCATAGACTGGAACGTACTGTAAGCATTAAATTTCTTCTCCGAATTGTGGATTATTTATGAACTTATCTTATGTGCCTTTTTTCACCAGTAAATTTACAATTAATAAACAACTGTTATCCAACATCTGCGACCCACAAAAATCAACTAAGATACTGTGTGCGTGAGTGCGTGTGCGAGAGAGAGAGAGAGAGAGAGAGAGAGAGAGAGAGAGAGGAGAGGAGAGAGGAGAGGAGAGAGGAGAGAGAGGAGAGGAGAGAGAGAGGAGAGAGAGGAGAGGAGAGATAGGAGAGGAGAGGAGAGAGAGGAGAGAGAGGAGAGAGAGGAGAGAGAGGAGAGAGAGGAGAGAGAGGAGAGGAGAGAGAGGAGAGAGAGGAGAGAGAGTAGAGAGAGGAGAGAGAGCATGTGTTCTTGTGCGTGTTTGCGTGCGCGTGCGTGCGTGTTTTTGCCAAGATATTTTTTTCAAAAGGTGTAACTTCCCAGGGAGTGATGGATGGTTGATGGCGACAAGCTAAACATGGAGCCTTGTACATCTCAGCACTTGAAACAATCGCTAACATCCATCCACAGAGCGAGTAAGAAGTCAACGCCCTAGACGGTAATGGTTACGTTAAGGAAGGTTTGTGTGGGTAACGTGTTTACACGAGTAGAGGTGGATGGCAGTGCTTGGCAGCCGCCGCCAACCCCTGAAGCACTTCTAGTACCAACACCACCACGACCCCAAACACTACAACCACCGCCATCACAAAGACAAGAGGCTGTGTAAGACAGGAGGTTGAAGCGCTGCTTCCACCCCCTTTCAACCCTGCGAGGGACTCCGCCCTACTGAGCTCCAGCCTCCAGTTTACAACCTGCCCTCCGTCAAACTGCTGCGACTGCCACTGATGCTGTTCCTATTGTTATTACTTCTGCATTTGCTTCTTGGGAGGATGTTACATTTGCTAGCTGAGCTTATGCTGTTGTCGCCGCTTTGCTAAAAAAAATCTTCCAGTGCGGTGATGATGAGGGAGGAGGAGCGGCAGCAGGAGGAGCGGCAGCAGATCAACACTAGTACAGCAGGTGGCGCACGCTGAAGATGAGGAACAAGAAAGGAAAGGGGCGGGGGGTGGGGAGGTTATTTATGACTCAACGGTATAACTGAAGAACAAGACACTGACTACAAGCTTCGAATACATCAATGAACTACAGCAACCAGTCCTACGGTCTACTCAGCTATATGTACTTTTTCGTATGTAGTTACAAGGGTCGAGTCCTAGCTCATAGTCTAACCCTTCAACTTCGCTTGCCAAATTTACTCCCTCTTAACCTCATAATCCCTATCGTACCTGCTCTTAAAACTACTATCATGTATGAAGCCTGCCTCCACAACTTCCTCACCAAAATCATTCCACTTCCTGACCATTCTTGAGACCTGTCACTGTCTCCCCTGTCAATTCCCTTTAGTATTTTGTATGTCCTTATCATATCTCGCATTTTGTTATCCTATGTCGTTAGATTTAATTCCGTTTGCCTCTCCTGATAGCTCATAGCCCTTAGGTCTACAACAAGCCTCGTTGCATGCTTCTACACTTTCCCGTTTCTTAACATGCTTTTTTTCAAGTGTGAGTTCCATACTGGTGTTGCATATCTTCGTTGAGATTCCTTAAAGCAACGCTAAGATTTGCCAGACAAGCACTGGTTACAGGTCCCCTCCCCCCCCACACAGCAAGCAAGGCAACCTGTAAATTAGGAAAATCAATAAGGTAGAGTTGACAATCAGTCTGACAAGTTAGGATTCCACAAGCTTCTGCCATGTCTAGCATGAAAACGTTCACCCTCGTCCCGAGAAACCGCACGTTATTCCTGAAAGACTGCACATTCGTTTATTATTATATTCACTGGAAGAATAAAACCATACGGGTCATACATTACGAAGTAGGGGGATGCAACCAGACTGCATTCAAGGAAGGCGAGGGTAGCTCCAATTACCTCCTGGATCATAAATAAATTTAAAATAGAAATTAAATATTACAGGAATATCCCCCCAAGACATCATACAACGAAACATACAAGCAATAATGTAGTACTTGAAAATTACTATAGACCGCTCCCTTTAAACTGGCACACTGTTCTTCACGTAAGGAATTATGAGCTGCCTTTCCTCTGGACCAAATATGACTACATGTACTCCAATCCTTCTATGGTACTGTATGACCTTTCCGGGTCTACTGTTATTATTATTATTACTATAATAATAATTATTATTATTATTATTAATACAGTAAGCTCTCAAATATATATAATGCTATTTTTTCCAAATACAATTAAAAAAGTACATCCAAAATTGAATAGCACGTACTCTGAACTACTTTTCTCGTGCTATTCAATTTTGGGTATTTTCTCAATTGCAATAAAATAAGATCACACGAGGACCTTTGTAGAAGCTGACTACTACTACTACTACTACTACTACTAATAATAATAATAATAATATCAGCCCCGCGACATCAAAGGCGTTATCAAGCGATAACATTAAATTTGGTCGATACCCACCGTCACTTTCGCACAGCCCTACACTTTCCAGCACAGCGCCAACTTTAAATATCTCTGCTAAAATGCCATACAAGTTATCATAATTACTGTCACGAACTTACCCATGAATACGAACTATTATAAAATGGATAGCGAGAGCAGTGTGTTGTAATCAAGTTGCTGTTGTGGCCGATCTAGCCCATTGGTGCAGTGGTAATCTTCAAAATCCTCCGAGATGCATTGTAAGTAGAAGCAGCCTGCCTACCAGCACATCTCGGTCGGCCTAGTGAAAACTGCAAGCCCAATTCGGCATTAATTTTTTTAGGCCTAACAATTTGAAACTTTTACAATTGTTTTATGTAGCAATTATGCAAGATTTAATCTAGAATAGACCAATAAACTGACTTATTTGGATTCGGACCCTTCCTGGAGGGCATTCCGGGGATCAACGCCCCCGCGGCCCGGTCCACGACCAGGCCTCCCGGTGGGTCAGGGCCTGATCAACGAGGCTATTACTGCTGGCCGCACGTAGTCAAACGTACGAACCACAGCCCGGCTGATCCAGCACCTTAGGTATCTGTCCAGCTCCCTCTTGAAGACAACCAGGGGTCTACTGGTAATGCCCCTTATGGCTGGTGGGAGGCTGTTGAACAGTCTTGGGCCCCGCACACTTATTGAGTTTTCTCTTAGTGTACCAGTGACGCTCCTACTTTTGCCAAGTATTTTGCTTTCGTATGGGGTGATTTCTCTGTGCAGATTAGGAACCAGTCCCTCCAGAATCTCTGCGCTCCAGTGTGTACAAGTCTAGTGCTTCCAGGCGTTCCCAGTAGTTAAGGTGTTTGATGGAACTTATACGTGCAGTAAAGGTTCTCTGTACATTCTCTAGATCTTCAATTTCACCTGCCTTGAATGGGGATGTTAATGTACAGCAATATTTCAGCCTAGAGAGAACAAGTAGGTGATTTAAAAAGGATCATTGGCTTAGCATGCTGTCATAGTGAAGAGCTCTGTCCCACAAGGCACAGTACTCGCACCTATCCTGTTCCTCATTCTCATATCAGACATAGACAGAGATGTAAACCACAGCACTGTATCATCCTTTGCAGATGATACTAGGATCTGCATGAGTGTGTCATCCATTGAGGACACGACAAATCTCCAAGAAGATATAAACCAAGTTTTCCAATGGGGAACAGAGAACAATATGATGTTCAATGAAGACAAATTCCAACTACTCCGTTATGGAAAACTGGAGGAAATAATAGCTAGGACTGAGTATATTACAAACTCCAATCACACAATAGAGCGGAAAAGTAATGTGAAGGACCTGGGTGTGGTAATGTCCTAAGATCTCACCTTCGAGGACCACAACAATGCCACTATTACATCTGCGAGGAAACTGACAGGATGGATAATGAGAACATTCAAGACAAGAGATGCCAAGCCAATGATGATCCTTTTTAAATCACTTGTTCTCTCTAGGCTAGAATACTGCTGTACATTAACATCCCCAATCAAGGCAGGTGAAATTGCAGATCTAGAGAATGTACAGAGAACCTTTACTGCACGTATAAGTTTCATCAAACACCTTAACTACTGGGAACGCCTGGAAGCACTAGACTTATATTCACTGGAGCGCAGGCGAGAGATATATCATAATCTACACCTGGAAGATTCTGGAGGAACTGGTCCCTAATTTGCACACACAAATCACTCCATACGAAAGCAAAAGACTTGGCAGACGGTGCAACGTACCCCCAGTGAAAAGTAGGGGCGCCACTGGTACACTAAGAGAAAACACAATAAGTGTCCGGGGCCCAAGACTGTTCAACAGCCTCCCACCAGCCATAAGGGGCATTACCAGTAGACCTCTGGTTGCCTTCAAGAGGGAGCTGGACAGATACCTAAAGTCAGTGCCAGATCAGCTGGGCTGTGATTCGTACGTTGGACTACGTGCAGCCAGCAGTAACAGCCTCGTCGATCAGGCCCTGATCCACCGGGAGGCCTGGTCATAGACCGGGCCGCGGGGACGTCGATCCCCGGAATGCCCTCCAGGTAGGTAGTAGCATCTCTTGTCTTGAATGTTCTCATTATCCGTCTTGAATGTTCTCATTATCCATCCTATCAGATGGATGTGTTATATAGTTGCGCAGTTTTAATTCTTCACATGCATATTTAGATACTGTCTTATTCTCTATCCTTATTAATATCACTAAATCAATCCAAACAAATAATAATCAATAAACATCTGGAATATCTTAATACAAGAACTCAAGTCTCCCTTTCTAGTTTTATCCACAGTGCTCCTTTAACTCAATAAATCTTAAATATTGAGGAATTTCTAATAATAATAAAAATAAGGGGAAGCGCTAAACTCGTTGGGGTGATACAGCGCCTGGGGAATGGAAGGTAATCATGTTTGATCCAAGGGGACGACACATCTAATTCCTTGCATGGAGCTCTTCACCGGCATCATGGAGCCTCCCTTGAGGGAGTCTAGAAAATATTCATTAATAGGTATTTATAATATTTTGCACACAACTGTGTGCGGAGCTGAAGTCTGGCGCTGGCGCAGGATTTCATGCGGGCTGATGATGGCGGGGAACATGAAAGTCAGCGCCGTCAGCCAATGAGAATGCAGCTCAACCAGCGCCTCACTTCTGGTTGGCGGCGGAACCCTGCACTAGGGTGCAAGCCAACCAATGAGAACGCATGATTTCTTCCACACTGCTTTGCTATTGGACGAGTGCGTGTGGGGTCACTGACACCCTGAGCCTCGGCGCGCGCGACGCCGTCACCATCATCACAACCTGACACCGTTGCCACCTCTTCAACAATATTTTCTTATTTTCAATTATTCCGTGTCGAGTTTCAGAATGTTGTTATTTTTACGTATAAACAACATGATTTTACTGTCACCACACACCCACGGCAACAGATGCGTATAGCTCCATATTCGTCTAAACATGACGGTGACTCAATGGAATTTCCCCCTTTGGAACATGCAGGTGTAGCTTTACATACAACTAGGAAAATATTTCATTACAGCAGGTGACCGCCCAGGACAATATGAGTGAGGTAGTTGAGCCTGCAACGTACAGCAACTGCCTGAGCGGTGAACAAGGTTGGGGTGTAGGTTGTGAGCGTAACATCACTCCAGTCTGTGAGGGGGAGAGAGGCAGCCGCGGTGACGGCAGCGGAGGAAACAGCCGTGCGGGCCACCTCACGCACCACCACAACAATAAACCTCTCCTATGCAACATACATCACTTTATACACTGTTAAGCATGGCCACCACAGTAAACACGCCAGCCAGTGCCGCCATTAACACTGCAAAATCAATATCAAACTTAGATCTAAACTCACTAGCAGCCACACCCATCACAACACAAACAATTGCACGTACGTTATAAGTTCTTGAAATTCCCTTAAAACCCTCACCCCGTGAATATTTAACCTCAAATCTTAGTCATATTAAACATTAAATCAAAGATACCTTTTTGAAGAACTAAAACATCTCTCCATTGTTTTTTCTGCTAACATCAGACCTGATACGAAGCTTTGATTTTTAAGAATGTTCTATATATTCTACAAAGGAAAAATTTACTACAATTTCAATTTTTCCTTGCTAATAGTAGAATAGTAATGAATTTACCGTTTAACACAATCTTGATTATAAAGAAGACTTGTGGTTAAATAAGTTCTCAGCCATCTTGACAACCACACGTTTCAAGAATGAGTACTTTCAACCCAAACCGAATTAATTTCTCTTAATTAACTTTGGTGGACGTAAAAAAACTACAAGAATCAGAAGAATTGTATTTTTAGACTGTTTCCTTTTCAATTCAAATCACAAAGAATATAACTGGGCCAAGACATATAAAATTCTAGAAAATTCAAAATAAAGTTTGCGTGGATGTCCTTTCCGGTTAACCTTGCATCTTATGAGAGACTTGAACAATTTGCAGTAATACGAACACAAAAAGAGAAATTACAGGTTTGGTGAATCCTTGCAGACATGCTAACACAATGGCTCTCTGAACCAAGAGATATGAACGATTGAAAAAAAACCTTTGTTGGCAGACAGGAGGGCTTAGAGACGTGATAATCAAATACAACATAAGGATACGAGACTAAAAAAAAAAAAATGGTAAGTGCCCTTAACAGGAGGGAAGAGGCCAAAACTGCAAACAAGACAAAAAACAGTGTATTAAAGACGGTTACTTGTAGTCACCTGTAGTTGCTTCCGGGGATAATCGCCCCCTCGGCCGGGTCCCAGACCAGGCCTCCTGGTTCATGGCTTTATCGACTAAGCCAGGCTCACAAATCGAAAGAAATTTCCGACGATATTTCAGACTGATGGAAAATCAAACTCCCAACTTGATAATGGTCCAGAAGGGATCGAAACGCCTTCCAAAGTTACTTCTCCGAATTGTGGCTTGTGATTGTGAAGCGACAAAATGCTGGAATGGGATCCGAGAAGAGGTAGTATGGACTATACCAGTGAAACTTACTACACGCAAGAAATACATACATCAAAAAATACAGTACTTGATGGATATACCTGGAGAGGGTTTCGGAGGTTAACGCCCCAGCGGCGCGGTCTGTGACCAGGCCTCGCGTTGGATCAGGGCCTGATCAACCAGGCTGTTACTGCTGGCCGCATGCAAACCGACATACGAACCACAGCCCGGCTGATCAGGTACTGACTTTCAAGTGCCTGTCCAGGGGTCTATTGGTAATCCCCCCTTATGTATGATGGGAGGCAGCTGAATAGTCTTGGGTCCTTGACACTTAGTGTTCTCTTAGCGTACTCGTGGCCCCCTGCTTTTAATTGTGGGGATGTTGCATAGCTTGCCGAGTTTTTTGCTTTCGTAGGGATTGATTTTCGTGTGCGAATTTGGGACTAGTTCCTCTAGGATTTTCCAAGTGTAAATTACCATGTATCTTTCACGCCATGGGTTCCGAGACGGTCAAAGACAACCATTAGTTCAACGAGTGGCTGGAGATGACTAGTGTGGTCAATTTTTGAAGATAAAATGACAGGAGGCACTGAACCACAGGCCAGTACCATTGACATGCATCCTGTTCCAAGTAATGTAGAACACTGTCAAGGGGAGGGAACTGGAGTACCTGGAGAGGGGCTTCGCTAGTGAAACAAATTTCCGGACAAAAGATACTGTCTGACAAACATATTCGAACTACAGTGTGTAAGTTACTTAGATAACGCAATAACACCAAGGATGGGTGGACGGCAAGGAAGCATCTGCTTCCTCACTCGAGATCAAACCGTAAACACTTCCAGAAGGAAAAGTGCTCCAGGGGATCAAAAAATACATAAAAGACACAAAACAATAACAGTATTGTAGTGTCACCATGTAAAACAGCAACGAAAATCATGTGCTTATTTGCAGACAATATGAAACTAATGAGATACCAATGGAAGGAGGCGGAGACGGCCTCCAAGAAAACTTGGATAGGCTTCAGGGTGTGATCAAGTGGCCCATACAACGATACCAGCACTGGCAATAAGCCTTCACCTAATCAAGCACATTTAGAAGCTTTAACACACAAGTTGCAACAAGAGCAGAAAATGGAAGAATGAAGCCGAGACGAATATGTAAGGCTCTCAGAGGAAGATAGGGACAATGAAATGTGAAAATCAGTAACGAGGATATAAATGGAAGCTAAAGAAAACAAGACGAGTCAAGAGAGACGTTAGGTAGAATTTGGAATGAACAGTGATGGCAAAGTACAGTTTTAAGAGTATGACAGAACTCGAGAGACCGGATATAAGTAATGACATTGGACTAAGCTAAAGAAGCGGGACCACCTGAAGTCGGTATGGGAGTCAACGTCATTGAGACCCGGATGGCTGATTGATCAGGCTGTTACTGTTAGCAGCAAGCAGGAACTGACTTGAGGAACTTATCAAGTTCCCTCTTGAAAACAGCTAGGACTCGACCTGACCCACGCAAACTGCCTGGTGTACACTCACTATTAATAGCCTCCAGCCCGCTTGAATATTATCAGAGAAGTTATTCTCTCTACCCACAGTGGCTTACGACCCATCGTACTGATGCGGGTGATGGGCGTTGCAACCAGTGGCAACATAAAATACGGAGAGGGCGCCACGGTGAAGTGTGTATGCAATGGGCGTCACGGTGAAGTGTGTATGCAATGGGCGTCACGGTGAAGTGTGTATGCAATGGGCGTCACGGTGAAGTGTGTATGCAATGGGCGTCACGGTGAAGTGTGTATGCAATGGGCGTCACGGTGAAGTGTGTATGCAATGGGCGTCACGGTGAAGTGTGTATGCAATGGGCGTCACGGTGAAGTGTGTATGCAATGGGCGTCACGGTGAAGTGTGTATGCAATGGGCGTCACGGTGAAGTGTGTATGCAATGGGCGTCACGGTGAAGTGTGTATGCAATGGGCGTCACGGTGAAGTGTGTATGCAATGGGCGTCACGGTGAAGTGTGTATGCAATGGGCGTCACATGATTCAAGTGAGCATATGTGATAAAGTCCAGAGGCTGGCGAACTTTTTTGGGTATTACCCCAAAACAAATTTGTGTACAGCGAAATTACCCACTAAAAATTATTTGTTTGAATATATATATATAAAACTTTCATAATTTGCCTCGCTTATTAAATAATAAATTTTTGTACAATTTTATTTATATGTTTATCGAGCCTTCATTACCCCCGAGATTTTCATATTTACCCCAGTTCCCTAACCTGTGTTAAGTACTCTTAGCCGGTATAGTTTTATGCTTGCATCCAGGCCAGGCCTCTGCTATCCGCACACCGACCCATTCTCGCACCGTGAGTGATACTTGTGCAGATTTGAAAAGTTTCCAGGTTATGCTCGGCCACCGCATTGGATATGTGGGGCAGCGGGCCTCCAGCAGCAACAGCCTGGTTGACCAGGCAAGCACCAGACGAGCCTGGCCCATGGCCGGGCTCAGAGAGTAGATACTCTCGAAACTCTTCAAAGGTATATCAAAGGTATATCAAAGACATGTAGTATGGCTTAGGTAATGCCGTTGGGGTCCCTAGATTCTATCGACTAAAGTCGACTAACTCCTACATACTATACATATTTACGGTTAGGCGAACAGGCTGTTAAAAGCTTTCCCAGTCAGAGACCCGAGGTGAGTGGACGAGGGATCAAGCCTAGACCTAACAGTGCTGATTCACACGGGATCAGTGCTTACTGAAACAGTTTAAGCAGATGTAAGGAGATATGCTCAAAAGTCTACACTCGCTGGGAAATCGGATCCAGGTCATTTCAGTCGTGAACAGAACGCTGTATCAGCGAGACGCGTGGTAACCAGGAGTGCCGTAGAGGATGTGGCGGGCGGGGGCGTGAGTGTAGTATGAATGGGAGGGTGGAGGCAGTGAGAGGTAGCGACGAGGGTGGAAGTCCACACCACCCACACACCAGCTGCTTGGCTGGCCGGCCATTGACAAGCCTGGGTACCAAGACGCTCATTCTTGCCTTAGCAGTAGCGGCGGTGGCAACGGCAGTAGCCCATTCTGACCTTATGCCACAAATATATAATTGTTCTAATGATGGAATGAAGCCCATGGCTACGGGGCGTTTCATACTGACCAAAATTTAACTAGCACCAACTCTAGAGAAAGAAAAGTTAATGGAAAGATAGACCTGCAAATCATGGACATGCAGAATTAATTACAAGAAATGAGATATCACAGAAGCAAAATACATAGAGAAATATGACTGATATGTCAATGATTAGGAAATACGGAATAATGCAAACAAGACATGATAACAAGTAGTAGTTCGTCCGGGTCTCGAACCCCGGACCCCAGAGGTAAGAGGCGCGACTCTTACCACGGGGGTACACTGTTGTGTACAGACATGATAACAAGACATAACAAAATGAACAAAAATTAGGAAACGTGCCTAAACACACTGTAAAATCTCTAATATTCAATCTAAAGAACCCGTATATCCAGAAACTTGGCTAACAAACGTCGTCATTAGTTCCTCTCTTCTATGTGTGGGTTATTTGTGTATTATCCTCCCTCACTAAAACAAATGCATACGAATATTTGTAGCCAATCCTCGTCTTGGTGTCGTGTATATTGCGCCACCAACACTTACCATTACCTTAATTAATGGTCATTTTTTTTGTCCAGACGACACAAACTCGCCCGGGGGGGAATCTAAAAGAAAAAATAAATAAACTGCTCACGATCAAAGGGACTCCAAGTTCTGCGAAGCTGAAAGAATAATTCACCTTACGCCTGCTTATCAATGTTCAACTAGAAGTAAATAGGTACCAAGGGTAGTTCAAGTGCTAGAATGTTAGAATCACAACAAAAAGAACTCTGTTTCAATACTAAAGAAGTTCCCTTACATGTAGTGTTCACGTCTTTAAGTACAGTACAGTAAGTGGGTGTTAGTCAACAGTTGTGGGTCGTACCCTGGGCAAGAGGACAACCCATGTTTGGGTTTCATGGGTTATCAGAGTTATTAGGTCTTAGTGGTTAATAATCTGAAAAAGATCATTAGCTCTCAGTGGTTAATAATCAGAAAAATAATTCTGCGTCTTGGGGGAGGAAGCAAACATTACCCTGGATTGTTATAGTGGAATAATAGTTCCTAGACTGTAAATTCGACTGCTTAAAAGAAAGTAGACCAGAGTGTGAGACACTTGGGGCAATGGGTAGCAATGAACACTATGGATTCTCCAGCATCCGGTAGCGGGAGTGGTGGAGGTGGCGAGCCATGCGCGCATACTAGTTTCCTCGCAGCCTCCGTAAGAGACGCACCTCTCATGCCTTTCCCACCACACACCCTCAATGATGTCACCAACTGCCTGGCGGGTTAGAGACCGGGCCATGGTTTGCAGGATCGAGCCTCCGCCACTCCTCGTGTTGAATGACTCACATGGGTTTAGTGTTTCATGAAATACAATCAGGGTCACACTCGCCAGACTACCTTTTAGCAATACATATTGCCGTGCATAATGAAGAATCTTTGTTAAACAATCGAACCATAGTTTTAATCCAAAGGTGAAGACCAGCAAGTACAGTATTAGCAGTGTGAGGGTAGCCATGAGGGGTGTTGCAGGTATGAGAAAATGGTGAGGCAGAAGGGTGACTTCACACACCAGAATACAGTGATGGGAGGGGAGATGAGGGTGGCCAGGGGCTGGGGAAGACCCAGGTGGTCCGGGGAGGCAGCAGTAAAGAGCTGTCAGGGCCACACTGATAGGGCAAGGGCGGACGTTTAAGTGCTGAAGGAGAGAACAAATGGCAAATCTCTATAGACAACAGAATATAAATTGTACACAAACTTCACCGATACCCAACAGTTGCATGATCACCGAGTTGGTCATCAGACAAACACCCACCCCAGGTGAAACTATCCTGACGAACAAAACACTTCTCACAGTGAAGGTTTCCAGCATTACGGCTTTCATACCTAGAGTATATATTTTATGCAACCCATCTTCGCTGTATTTGGTGTGTTTACATGTATCAGGTTATTACAGTGCTCATTTTTTGCACTCTGCGAAGATTGCTGGCATTGTCTGTATAATAAACATGCAAGATGATACGTAAATCTTATAAACTTCTAATTACATTTAGTATACACTTTACTTTCTTCCATGCTTAATACTTTGACAAGTTTCTCAAGTTTTTCTACTAGTAATAATTAAGGAAGCTTGGTCTGACATCTGGCCCAAGAGGCGATGATTCACGGAATCATTAATATAAATTATTATCTGTGACAAAAATTAAAATAATTAAATCCGAGGCTGGTGGATACAGATGAACGAGTAATTATACTACATTTAGAGACATCAAGGCACACTTGACGTCTCTTAGTGTTCTGAAAGAGCTGCGTACAATTCTCTATAGAAGCACATGGCGAGTACCCAAGTTAAAGGCCAACGTAACTGCAATCAGCCAGACTCCTGCATCAACACTCCCCTCCCCTATCCCTCTCCCGTGCCTGCCCCACTTGCTCACTGAGCGCGGGATAGAGCAGACACGGGTAAAAATATCTCAGCTGGGGCCCCACTAGTTCAAGCCTAATCTGCCCAACACACTTTCTTCGTCACGACGAACAGCCGGGGAGGGAGGACGCTCTGCCACACTTCATAAATAGAACCTTTATTGGCGTCTACGATAATCTCAAGAAATAAAGTGTTGTGTACTTGGAGAAGCACCTATATATGAAGTGAGAGCGTGTGGGAGGATGAGTCAGTCAAGTCGTGAGAGCCAGCTTAACCCCCAGAGTCGCTGGCAACATTGCCACTAACTTGTGCCACATTATAACACTGTATATTCCGTCCATGCTTGAGTACTGAAGTATGAGAGGGATGTCCCGTGACACTGGTGTAGCTGAAGAAGCTAGCAGAAACTGCAAGCCTCAGTGACACAAAAACCTTGGGGCATGCAGCCCGGCCTCAAGTTAGCTAGTTCGTTTTCAACCCATGAATTGATGTCCGATACAAGCACGCCTGTTGTTCTTCCAGTCAGAAGCAACGTACGTACCATAGGCGAGATTTTCAACCTGTCTGCTTTCCACTGACCATGCTGACTCTCAAAAATACTTATCATGAATTAATAATAATCTAACCTAACTAAAACAACATTTGTAGAAATTTTAAAAAAAGATATGCAAACAAAAGTCAAATTGTGAAGTTCATATTTTACTCTTGTCTGGAAAAAACACCAAATACTTCGAAATACCTTTGAAGAGTTTAGTTCTTTTTTCTACTCCCGAAGTCCGGCCATGGGTCAGGCTCGTCTGGTGCTTGCCTGGTCAACAAGGCTGTTGCTGCTGACGGCCCTCTAGCACACACGTCACAGCATGAATGATCTAGCTCTTGGTGGGGACACTTAGTCTAGTTTCCCCTTGAAACCTTTATATTTGTCCCAACCGTGTTTCTGATACCTTTTGCTAAGATGGTGAACACCGAGGGACCAAGGATGTTGATGCTATGTTCTCCTATTGTGCCCACGGCGACCCTGTTTTTTACTTGGTATATTTTGCACTTCCATATTTCTCACTGCAGTATGTTTTTATTACTGTGTGTAGATTTAGGACTGTTTTGACACATTCGTAAACGATGAAATTTCTATTTGTATGATTAAGTATAATTTACAAATCAGAGGTTGAGTTGCTGCACTTGCTACTTAACACTCATATACCACTAACACACCAGCTCACTAATTAAAAAATCGAGAGCTTAAGTGTCGTACAAGCGTAACGTTGTATTATACATGCCCTCATTAAACTAGCATCACAAATACTTCACAACTATCAATTCACTACACCTCTATATCCACTGACAAATACGTACCTAAAATATTTACAAGGTATACTTAGGCAAGAATGCAAGATGTTCTCTTTATTTATATATATGAAAGAAACATTGGCGTCAGTGCTACATTACTGGAAGTTACACTTAAAAGACAGATTAGGCGTGCGTGCACATGGAAGAGAAGGGAGGGGGGTGACTGATTGTTCCCCTCCCTTATACCACTCTCAAGATAACACACTGCTCCCCCTCGCTGTGCTCTTGTAAACACACAACTACCAACAGGCTACCGATGTTCTTGTAAAAAAAATCCTCTCGTTCCACCACCCCCGCCAACATTTCCCATACCCATCACATCTCACCACCAAACAAAAAAATTCTCAAAATTTCATTTCCCCCGCGTGTGCGCGTGTATGTGATAGACAATCTTATGAGACAAAAATCAGCATATAAAAGTAATTGTGTGTCTGCTGTAAAGAAAATGTTAAAAGCTGACGTAGCTACTGAACCAGCAGTACAATGCTTGACAATATCATCCCCCTGCTGAAATCTTCCAGCTCAGGCTGACACATTTCACAACCCTATGTAAAAATCTCATCCTGTGTGATAGGGTACGCCAGGAAAAAAATCGCTAGCCGTTGTTCCCATAATGTAATGATAGGGATGGCGAGTTGTATTTTGTAAAGGTGGGACAGCTGGAGAACAGGAGTCCAACGTCACATGGTGGAGCAACCTGTGGCAGGGTGATGGAAGGAGGGGGCGGGGGGCGGAGTGAGAGCAGAGTCCCACCTGGCGTACCTGCTCTCAAGTAGACAAGGACACGTGTCGCATACAGTTGATGTTTCTGCTGTTAGATGGTCGCTACACACCAGCTGTGGACTTTTCAAATTGGAGACGACAGCAGTGTGCGACCACTACTAAATTTTAAGAGTTAAATTATGAGAGCAAAAGACGGCTATATTTCCATTTCACATTTCATTACACAAGATAATGAACTCTGAGTCTGAACTAGGAGAGTATGGGTTCCATAGCTATGACAGCCTAAAGATTAGTCATGGGAAAGCGCTAAACTTGCAAGGACCATACAGCACTTGGAGAACGGGAGGTGGGAATGAAGTCAGGGTAGATTCGATGAACAGGGGTAGCTCCAATTCACTGGATCATGCCCCCTTTCATCAGTATGAAGGGAAGGAGGGAGGTGGATAGGAGCCATCAGCAGCAACTACCACCTCAGACGTGTGGGCTCTGCCTCAACCATGGCATCAATTATTCAGCGCACCTGGGTGACAGAGGAGGTGCAAGGCGCGCCTGCTACAACATTCTCGCACCAACAGTGACACGTCAACCATTCCAAGCTTCCCCCTCTTCCTCACAAATATTGTTCTCAAAAGTACCACGTTTGGTTCTTTTATTACAAGTATAAAACTGTAAAATAACAAGTTACCTTACGTGACATACCTGAATCTCAACTGAAAACTTCCTGGCTATGGACGAATCACTGCACACCTTCCCCTTTTATCCATAAAGTAGAAACTCAAATCACTTTGCCCTTACTTTACGCATACACACTGTTGTATATGTCGTGCCGAATAGGTAAAACTGGTCAATTAGCAAGAACTCGTTTAAAATTAAGTCCTCTCTAAAATTGTCTCTTATAGGTTTATAGATTTTTGTTCATTTACGTTAATGTAACAATTAATAATTTAGTACCAAAAGCACCTTAGAAAACTTACCTGACCTTATTATAACAAGCTCAATTTAATTTAGTCTAATCCAACTATATATATTTTAGATAAGTTTACAATAATTTAATAATAAACAAACACAATGAAATTTTTTTTTCGTTAAGTTCAGAATGATTTTTGCGAAATTATTGAATACACAAATTTTAGCTTGCCTTATTCAGCAAGAAGAACGCTGCTATTTAAGCCAATATAGCAAGTTTTACCTACTCGGCACGACATATATATGTAATACAGAAACTAGAGCATTTATGTTAACTAAAAGAAGTGAAGGTTGAGGAAGGAATGTGGTGTAATTGGTTGAAGAGTAAACACTAGTTATGCAAGACGAGGGATGATAGTCTTGAGTGATGACACCAGAGGCAGCTCATATAACATTAAGACATCCACAACGTTTTACCCAGGTAGAGGCCACGGTAAACCTCGTTAACGGGAACACAAGCTGTGTGCACGAGACGCGGGTGCGGGAAGCTGCGTCTGCGGGGAGGGAGGAAGGGAGAAGCGAAGCAAGGGAGGGAGGAAGGGAGAAGCGAAGCAAGGGAGGGAGGAAGGGAGAAGCGAAGCAAGGGAGGGAGGAAGGGAGAAGCGAAGCAAGGGAGGAAGGGAGAAGCGAAGCAAGGGAGGGAGGAAGGGAGAAGCGAAGCAAGGGAGGGAGGAAGGGAGAAGCGAGGCAAGGGAGGGAGGGAGAAGCGAGGCAAGGGAGGGAGGGAGAAGCGAGGCAAGGGAGGGAGAAGCGAAGCGAGGCAAGGGAGGGAGAAGCGAAGCAAGGGAGGGAGGGAGAAGCGAAGCGAGGCAAGGGAGGGAGAAGCGAAGCAAGGGAGGGAGGGAGAAGCGAAGCAAGGGAGAAGCGAGGCAAGGGAAGGAGAAGTGAAGGAAGGGAAGGGGAGAAGAGTGAAGAGACGGTAAGGGACGAGTGAAGTGTGGGCAAGTAAGAAAGGAGCAGTTGAGTGAGGGGAGTGACAACAGTGAGGGGAGTGACAACAGTGAGGGGAGTGACAACAGAGGAGTGAGGGGAGTGACAACAGAGGAGTGAGGGGAGTGACAATAGAGGAGTGAGGGGAGTGACAACAGTGAGGGGAGTGACAACAGAGGAGTGGGGGAGTGACAACAGAGGAGTGGGGGAGTGACAACAGAGGAGTGGGGGAGTGACAACAGAGTAGTGAGGGAGTGACAACAGAGACAACAGAGTAGTGAGGGGAGTGACAACAGAGTAGTGAGGGGAGTGACAACAGAGGAGAGAGGGGAGTGACAACAGAGGAGAGAGGGGAGTGACAACAGAGGAGTGAGGGGAGAACGAAAAAGAGGGAAATTTGTTTGTTTTACAAAGCACAAGAATTGAATGGTTCTAGAGCGTTTTAAAGGACATTCCGTTCTATCATTATTAAATTCATTCTCAAATCATAACCACAGAGCAAGAAAACTACTCCTAAGTATTTTTCACACAGCACAATCCCTATCCATAATTCGCTGTGGCATCGGTCGCGCAAATTTAGACGAACGGGTAAATTTTCCCAGCACTGATGAACAATGCTAGTAGGTTCTTAGTGAGGCAAGCAAGCAACCTGTGGGAAGAGTAGTACATCACCTCCCAGAGAACACTTCTACTGCTAGGTATAATCCACTCAAACCTCACCACCACGTTAAGGTGACCTAGCGTCGTGGGCACAGGAGGGCACGAAGGCGGAGAGTGGAATGACGGAGGGAAGACGAGGAGTGGGGGTAAGGGAGTACAGGACGAAGAGTCGTAGTGAAGGAGAAGACGAAGACGAGGAGGAAGTGAAGGAGAGGAGGAAGACGAATGGAGTGAGGGACGGGAGAAAGACGAGGAGTAGACCGAGGGAGGGAGAGCAGAGAGCCAGTAGCCGCCACCATGGATCAATACGCAATAGGTGGCCGCCAGCTGTGGATGTGCGCGTACTGACACCCGCCCACACGCTCTCTCTCACCCCATCCACCATCATACTTTTCCACACCTTGATTCTTGCACGCACGCCCCCCAACCCCACTCATGCATGAGGTAGAGAGGGCAAGCTATATGCAGTTTCAAAAAGTAGGTATGATTACTCCGAGTACAGGAGCTATGACTCGACCCCTTCAAAGACAGCAGTACGCCCGCACAATCCTAGTCGCATGCATGCCACCCTTCCTACAAAAGCAAGCACCCAAGGCCTTGAGGGAGGTAGCACTCCAGCTGAGCCACAAGCAGCGGCTGAGGAAGGCACGGTTCCTCTACTGCTTATGCAACGGTAGTAAAACATCACGCCCAAAACACCGCAAAACCTCTCACCCACATACCGCAAAATCTTTCACAATACAGCACAAAACCTCTCACCAACAATTGACTGGCAACCCTTCCCCATATAATGCTTCCCGGCCCGTGACACAGTCACAAGGCTTCACTTTGGGTGCTTTATTGCGTGCGTGCACACCCACACACACAAACATGCACACGCAGCAACTATCATGCAGTCACTACTATCCAGGGATCACTATACAAACTTCTGGGGAACCAACATCAACACTAACTGGGAAAGAGGTGGTGACAGCACCAAGCAACAAAACATGACAGTCTGCTGTGTATGTTGGGAGATAATAAATGGAAGGGAAAAAGAATGAAAAAGCGGGAGGGGAATACGGGAGGAGAAAGAGAGATGTGAATAAGGGAGGAGAAAAGGGAGTTGGGAATAAGGGAGATGGGAATAACAGAAATGGAGAGGGGAAATATGGGAGGAGAAATGAAGAGGGGAATAAGGGAGAAAGGTAGAGAGGAATATAGGAGAAGAAAGAGGGGAATACGGGAGGAAGAGGGGAATACGGAAGGGAGGCCATGCATATAACCAATTTAGTTTTTCTACCCTCACAGCCCGACCTCAGGTTAGGCCTTTCCGTTGGCAGCCCGCGCTGATCTGGTTCTTATGGCACTTGTCAATGATGGTGATCCGGTTTCTTCTTGAAAACTTGTTCCGGTGGTATTTATGTTCTGGCAGCAGGTTGAATATCCCAGGACAACTCATGTTGACACTTCACACACTGGGCCCATGGCGCCCCTGCTATTCACTGAATCTATTTTATACTTCCTTCTATACATCCTTCAGTCTATACACGTTGAGGCAGTGTGCAGATTTGGAATAAGCCCCTCAAGTAACTTCCAAGTATATACTATATACTCTTCGCTCAAGGCAGTACATTCCAAATACTTCGAGGCATCTGTAGTACAGGAGAGCCCCGCTTATACAGCAGGTTAGGTTCCGGACGACCGCTGTAAAGTGAAACAACGCCGCCTTCCTCCTCTTTTTTCTTATAAAAGCATATAAAAACCTGATAACATGTTTACACTATCATATATTAAGCGAGTAACTGAACTAAGCCTAAAAAAAAATGCATATACAGTACACACATTACTTATATTTTCGTCCTTCGCTTATAGGGAGTCTGAATAAATGAAAACTTGGTGCATTAGCGAAATGCTGTAAAGTGGGGCCTGCTTGTACCGTAGTTTAAATGCCTGACTGCCTCTAAGTGAGCAGTACTCCATCACTACCTTTCCCAGCTTAAGCTCTCCTGCCTTGAACGGAGCCATCAACTCTGAACAATATTCTAAACGCGAGCATAAGTTTGAATGGTGTCACCATTTTTTAATGTAGGTCTGACCCTAGTGTTAAAAATTATCTTTAACATGCAACTTAAGTTTCTAGACTAACGATTTGTAATACTAAACTAACAGACTTATAATACTGGTAATCTTAAACAAAATAACCTCTTTTCGCGGCATATCGCAACACTTTCTGGTGCGTAAAGTATTTAAACTCTTAATTTTATATTTACAAATTCCTCTGGCAACAGTACTTACATATTTCACCATTTTTGTCTTTTTTTCTGGGGCAGCTGCGGTTTCGTTTTAGGGGATTTTTGAGTCTTCCTTTATTTTGTTATGAATATATTTCTTGTGAATCCCTATTTTAACTTTTTTTTTCTTATGCTTATTTACGCGCGTTTCTAATCTTTCATTAGCTAGACAATCTGTATTTCATTTGTCCATTCTTTATATGCATTTGGTAATATATGCAACAATGATCATAGTTATATTTAGCAAAGTTGTTCGACTCTACTACAACACCAATAATATTTACCTTCCTAACATTTGTATTGTGTATAAATCCACACTTCATTGCAGTGGACTGAAGAAGTCACTGCGTCGAGAAACGTTTCCAGAATAAAGATTGCCAAATGTTGCACAAATGTCTCAGATGTATTATTACCAGAAGCAGAAACACGAAGCTTTTTTCCCCATCACTTTGCATGCCTAGTGTGACACTTAAATTCGTTTTCACACCCAGATTCTATTCATGATTGATATTCTGACAGCCGTCTTGGCTTGGTGTACCTTACAAAATATAATTTATAGATAAAAAAAAGGCACAATACCGTGACTGGAACAATACACACAACCCGCACATAGAAGAGAGGAGCTTACGACGACGTTTCTTTGTAAATGGTCCAAGTCGGACCGAAACGTCGTCGTAAGCTCCTCTCTTCTATGTGTGGGTTGTGTGTGTATAATTTATAGAGCTGGGGTGTCCTATTAGCTGATTTTATATTTTTATTTTTTTTGTATAGGAAAGTTCTACAATAAAATTTGGTACAACACTTACTGGTATGCAAACATGCCTGGTATAACAGTTTCACTACGAGTCCACAGATCTTAGGGACTGGCCAATAACAAAGAAGGTAGATTCACGCCTTTGTTTCATTCTGTCAGTTAACTAACACTATTATGTAGTCTGTCTTTTCTAGACTTAACTCAGAGCTAGGACGAAGGGAGGCTTCTAGCATCTGGGCTGGTGAAGGCGACCTTGAACGTTGGGCGGGCCTGGACTTGACCTCTGACCGCTCCTGGCACACTGCATATCTCAGTGTGATGAGGAAATAGAGAAGAGAATGGAAATGAGGAAGAGGGGAATGAAAAAGAAAGAAGAGGGAGAACGAGAACGAACATTGGAGAATGAGATAGAGGTATGGAGAGAGTTGGAGGGGAGAAACAGGACAAGGTTAATTCAGAGAGCTTCCGTCTATCCTCACGTGAGAGGAGAGCGCCCAGGAAATGTGTTGTGGCTGCTCACGCTTACCGTCTCCTCTCCAACATTCAACCTAAATTTTAAGAGTTTGAATCGTTCTCTTAAGATTTTTGAGCCGAGGAACGAGTTTCCTGAGCAGCAGCAGCACTCATACCGCCATAAACACAATACATTATGAGCCCAAATAGTTGATATGCCATCTTTGCTTGTTTCAATCTTCACTTATCACTTTACTTATAATTCTGACAAACGAAAAACAGTCTTTTTAAATTAATATCTAAAATATGTATCAGTATGCCAATATAATTATGGTGAACTTACATCTCGCCTCTCATAATATTAACAAAAAAAAAAAAAACGTGGACCACTTCACCCTCAGTATATCTAGCTCAAAAAAAAATTAAGGAAAAAAAAAAACTGACAAAGCTGCCCAGAAGAGTTCACCCTCAGTGGACGCACAGACTAAGTGGGCAAACCGGCAGACGTACACGTCAGCCAGTGTCTCCCCCCAGATGGGTAGGCGTAGACATGCCCTTAAACTACCCCAAAAAGCAATGGTGATGGCCAGCACACCACCACCATGAAGCCACTAGGGAACAAGAT
Source organism: Cherax destructor (assembly GCA_009830355.1). Lineage (NCBI taxonomy): Eukaryota > Metazoa > Arthropoda > Malacostraca > Decapoda > Parastacidae > Cherax > Cherax destructor. The sequence goes on along the minus strand of WNWK01000865.1, from coordinate 145,127 downwards.
ATATGTGACCAGCGCAACAACAACAACAGCAAGTAGCGAGAACAGGTCTGGTTGGCCTTGGCTCTCTCAATACCGTCAAACAATGCTCACCAAACTGACATTTGTGGTAAACAATAAAATAATCAATGTCGCTCCACCCAGCCACTATATCCTAACACTCAAACGAGTCTTTCTTCTAGTGTAAACAATTCTAGGAATCATTACGCATGATGCAGTGTACAAATGTCTCCCAAAACTGAAAAGGTCGTAAATCCTAAAAAAAACTTTGTATACACCAGTACTTAGTTAAGGGCCGTACTTGCGTCACTTCCAAGTACGGTAGAAGCAAACCTTTCATTAAGTACAACGTTTTACCTACAAGAAGCTTCATCACATAGTTGACAAAGCTGCTTGTACGTAGCGCCACCAGCCCACATACTGAGGGTCCGTGATGTAATCCTAGGCCAGGAAGATGACGGGGTGGGTATTGAGAACTTTCAAAACAAGGGAAATAATGCCGATGGTGACACTCTTCAAATCGCTAGTGCTCCCTCACTTAGAATACTGCTCTGTGCTGACGGCCCCGTTCAGGGCAGGAGAAATATCAGAGCTGGAACAAATTCAGAGATCGTTTACGGCTCATAATGAGCCATTGAAACATCTAAATTATTGAGAACGCCTTCAAGTCTTGAACATGTACTCATTGGAGCGGAGGAGAGAGAGATACATGATAATATATACTTGGAAAGTACTTGAGGGCCTGGTCCCAAATCTGCACACTGCCATAACAACATACTGGAGTGAGAGATATGGGAGAAAGTGTAAAATAAACCCAGTGAGGAGCAGGGGTGCGGTGGGGACAATACGGGAGCACTGTATTAACATCCGGGGTCCCAGACTATTCAACATCTTACCAGAAGATATCCGAAACACGGCTGGAACCAGTGTAGAAACCTTCAAGAGGAAACTGGACAAGTATCTTCATCGGGTGCCAGATCAACCAGGCTGTGATGGATATGTGGGGCAGCGGGCCTCCAGCAGCAACAGGCTGGTTGACCAGGCAAGCACCAGACGAGCCTGGCCCATGGCCGGGCTCAGAGTAGATAAACTCTCGAAACTGTTCAAAGGCATATCAAAGGTATATACGGGTGGTAACGTTGGGGCGTGTTTTCTTGCACCAGCTGTCTTTGTTCACGCAGCACCGAGTACGTACCCCGGGTATCAGTCCAATGTTGTGGGTCATGTCCCGGGGGTAAAAGGAAGGGAAGTATTACACCTTAGATAGGATTTAGTTTTGAAATTATCTGAGGTAGAATAACTGCTCTTAGCCTGTAAATTCAACCGAGTAAAAAAAAAAAGGTGAAACGAATTTAATACAAGCTCTGTTTTTGCTCTACGTATTTTTTCAAGCATTTCTGGGCTCACCGCCTCACTCCAACTACATGGGGCTACACCACCACATCTCATAATTGTATACATTTACCAAGTGTTCACTCGTAAATACTCTAAATAATTACACTTCCATTTATCAACTAATGTGAAAGTCTGACTCCCATATGCCACCCACCTTAAGATAAACTTAACTCGGGGGGATGCTGTAATGACAACATAATAAGAGGTTATGTAACTAATGAAACATTACCTCTTTAAAAGAATTTATACAACACACCTACACAGACCGATGTGTTGTTATAAGTACGTATTATTATTACTAATACTAAATTCACGGGAAAACACAAAGCCCACACAAGTCATAAAATTCTGATCTAAACAACAGAAAGGTATCTTCTCCTCACTATATATATAGTGAGGAGAAGATACCTTCTGTATATATATATATATATATATATATATATATATATATATATATATATATATATATATATATATATATATATATATATATATATACACATATATATACAGAAAGGTATCTTCTCCTCACTATATATATAGTGAGGAGAAGATACCTTTCTGTGTATTATATATATATATATATATATTATATATATATATATATATATATATATATATATATATATATATATATATATCAACACTGGCCGTCTTCCACCGAGGCAGGGTGACTCGAAAAAGAATTTTCACCGGAATTCACTCCATCACTATCTTGCCAGAGACGCGCCGATACTACAGTGCAGGTGTCCCTCCAAACTGCAAAATAACCTCACCCCTCCTTCAGGAGTGCAGGCACTGTACTTCCCACCACAAGGACTAAATTCGGCTAACCGGTTTCCCTGAATCATTTCTCAAAATATTACCTTGTTCACACTTCAACATCTTATCAAGCTCCAAACACCAATGACTGCTTCTTATACGGCACACCTGCTGAGTGTAAGCAGCTGATTTCACGATTAGGCATCATGAATCCAAATTTAATTAGTTGCTCTTAAATTGGTCACTGAAGTTGTGAAGGAAGTTTCATTTTTTTACTTAGCTAGTATAAACTACATCATCACTAACAATACTGTAGATGACCATGAGAAATATAAAGCATACAGTTCATTATAAAACAGTACCAAAAATAATTACAGTTGATAAAATGGCAGGACAGAAGAACAAGACTACAGGTCTGGAGAAACCTTGCAGAATATTATTAGGAAAATATAAATTAATAAATATAAGATATATATAAGGAGACATACATTAAATAAAAACGAATTTGTACAGCAATATATCAATAAAAGAAGTATATTAAAGAATAGTGACACTGTACAGAATTATAACAGGATTGCGTTACATGAAATATGTTACGGAAAGAAATGTAAACACAAGCGAGGGAGGTGACACAGGGATTACCGTAGGTTACCCCCCCCCACTCCCTCTCGTTTATGAGGCGGAGGTGGGAGGAGGGTGTAGCAACTTCGTAATAAAAAAAAGTAGCGTGGAGAAGATAAACCTCCGACATTATACCTCAGAATGTAACAATACAGGAATATATAAATACCTCACATTATACAAATTATAAAAGTATAGTTTGAAAAAAATATTCATTATTTGCCACAATTTGATAATTCATTAAGGAGTGATACGGGAGATATCACCAATAACTGTATGTTCAGAATTAACGAATGTTTCTCTCGAAGCCAAATCTTAAGCAAATGACGTCGGTGTGAAAGTGCCTGGTCGAACAGGCAATCAACAGGTAGACAAGGCCCATAGCCGGGTCGCGGAAGAAAGAAAACTTCCGAAATATATCACAGGCAAGCCACAAGTATATCTCTGGGTAGGTGGGGCGATGGTCCCCCGGAACCTTTTGAGGGTAGCCTCGCAGAGGATGCAACTTTGCAATGTTAGGTAAGAGCATCATGGTGTCATAAAGAGTAGCGTCGTAGTGAAGTCTCGGTCAGTGCCTCCCACTCAGTGAAAACACGTTACGTCATCAGTCAGCTGATGGACCCAGTCCGTACCCCACCCGACCCACTGCTTTCCACCTCACTCAATCTACACTCCATCTGCCTCGCGATATATTTCCTTTACAGTATTCTGTACGCTATTTTTTTGACAAATATATTACCAGACAATTATTTAGCTTCCTAAGCTGCAGTTTTTAGTTTAAGGCAGAGAGTAGAGGGTAATTCGACTAATAAAAATCTTCAATGACCAGACCGCAAGGGCCATGACCCTCCAGAATCGACAGTGCGCAAGTAGACGTTCAACTGAGGCACTCAACACAAGGTGTGGGCGGGGCGGTATTTTCCGTCACAGCCACACCTCCCATATTATTACAGGTAGGTGATACCCACTCTACGAGAAGATATCAACATCAATTTTACTAGTATTGTCATTTTTTTTTAATTTTAGTTTATGTCGTGTACAGTGTAGATCATATTTCTAAGTTGAGAGAAAACAAGACAGTAAATCTGAAAATAGAACATTCATACAATAAAATACTTATAACAAGATATTAACACTGGCCTGTTTTTTTTTTTAGACTCGCTTGCTATAGATTCAAACTCCACCCGTTCTGTGATTAGGAATGTATTTAGTTTTGCGTGAAAGTCAATACGTAATTTAAAACAGGTATACACAAACAGTATTAAGCCGTAAGAGAAGTGAGAGAATAAAGCAAATGACAGAAGTAGCGAGAAGCTGAGTCAGTCCATGTTTAGTGTGCTTCATTTACCACTCACTACAGTTGTTTGTTTATTCTTTCAACATCAGCAGTTGCTGCTATCATTATTAACTTGCTGCCACCATTGCCTAATTTGCTGTCATAGCAAACATTATCACAAGGTACCCAAATTACACGAGTTCATTAAAAGTTACAAGTTGTGATGTTTTTTTCCTCTAATGCTTTACAACTATATCTCTTAACTTTAATACACAAATTGAAATTTCCTAAAAATATTGGAAGTTTCTCAAAAAAATATTCCACAAACATATCCCTAATCTATTCCAAGTCATTGATTATAAGCAGCAAAAAAATTAAGCGAAAAGACAAATATCCCCACCATTTACACCTAAAGAAATGCTGGTTTATAGTTGGGTAAGCAGTGTGGGAAGAATGGCGCATCTTAAGAGACCCCCCTTTCCATGGGCACAAAATTAAATGAAAATCAGCGAGTAACAGAACAGAGAAAATATCTGAGAAGGGACCAAGTTTCCACATAACTTCAATAATATAAACAAGTTGCTAGGTAGCCTGTCCTGGCACTACATAAGCGAGTGGTTTCCCAAAAGCTGGGGCACAAGTGTGTTAACCCTGCCGTCGTTACCCTCCTCCCCTTTCATGTTAGCTTTTGACGGTCAAATAGATATAAATATCGACTAATTATTTAATTATTCCTGGCATAACCTAAAATAATTTGTATGCATTTGCCAGTGACTTACGGGATATATTTCGCAATGCAGATAGTTCAGAGTTAGACATTTAAACATGTTAACGTATGAAAGGACAAGTGCATACACCTAGGACATCTTTACTGTAAATGCTTCGGTCCTTGGACCTTGGTTACTCCAAATGATACAAGATAGTGAGAGAACACAGTATATATAGCAGAGAAACAGATCACTGATAAAGATCAGGTGAACGTGTCAGGTTATCTAATAGCCATGTCCCATGGCAGCAAGGTAGTCGAGATGGTGTACATGTCAGATATTTGTTCTATGGTGATGGTGGTAGTTATTAGGATGCTTCAATACACTGGCGCCTATTACCGTTGGATTCTCTGTAGTTGAGCTGTTTTGTTCCAGATCAATGAGATGTTCCTCGTTACATCTCTGTAAGACAAGTCCGCTGAGTTTAGTCTTGGTAAACTTTGACCAGGTTTTCTTACTATTATCTCATAATAGTCATATGGTTCAGATACTGAATGCCTATGAAAATCTGGCCATATATCGCAGAAGATTCCACATTTAAGACCTTCATAAGATCAACAACGTTGAACCTACTACCAAATTTACTCTTAACTAGAAAACGAAGGCAGGTTACAATTTTTTGATGTTCTATGCAGGTCACCGAACACACTTTCAGGTCTACAGAAAACCAACAAAGATGATCTTACTCATTTCTACGCACACCAAGAGGGGCGTGGTCACTGGTTTTTCCTTAGGGCTATCAATATTTCCAGTCTGGAATTCTTAGAATTCCAGTAAACCACCCATGTCTTCACACGCTTACACTTTCTCCCCTATTTCAAACAAGACTGCAAATGCAGAGCTATGAAAATCCTCAACTCTATCAACAATACCACCACCAAGAAACCAAGATTCCTAATTACCAGGTTACTGTAGCAACATCCGCGTAGCTACCAAGGCCACGTCTTCCATCAGACCTCACAAGGAAAAAAAGATCCATTTGACAAACCAAACAGTGAAGGTGGTTTGCACGCAATATCATGAGATATCAACTTGAGACACCTAAAATGGAGGAGTATAGCAAACAATGTTTTAGCAGAGATCACTCCAGGAGGCAGCGCAGATGAAAATTCACACACACACGAAATATTAAATCTCTGCACCAAATTCACCTTAAACCAGCAAATATTAGAGCCTACAAGACTAGAAAATACGCTGGACCTCGTCTTCACTAACAACGACGATCTGATACGTAATATAACCGTATCAAAGACAATACACTCGGGTCACATCATAATAGAGGTACAGATATGTATGCACAGGGCTCCTGACCAGTAAAATGTGATAAGTCATGAGGGTCTCTTCACAAAATTCAATTCAATAACAAAAACATACAATGGGAACAAGTCAACCATGTCCTAAATGAAACAAGGTGGGAAGATATCCTAAACACGGATCCGAACATTTGCCTAGAAAAAATGAACTCTGTGGTTCTTGAGATCTGCTCAAGACACATTCCATTAAGAAAAAGAAAGATGATGTAAACTAGAAAGAGAGAGACGCTCCCTATACAGACGAAGTCCGAGTCACAGAGCTGCTGAGAGAGGCCAATATATCTGAAATACGAAGGGAGGCACTGGTCAATGAAATTGCAAATATCGAACTTAAGCTGAAGGAATCTTACAGGAGACAAGAATCACAGGAAGAACTAAAAGCCATAAAGGAAATTGAAAAAAAAAATACTTCTTTTATGCCAAATCTAAGGTAAAAACAACATCCAGTATTGGGCCTCTGCTTAGGCGAGATGGGACATACACAGATGACAGCCAAGAAATGAGAGAGATACTAAAGTCCCAATATGACTCAGTGTTCAGCGAGCCGCTGCCCAGACTAAGGGTCGACAATCCAAATTAATTCTTTATGAACGAGACACAAAATTTGGTCATCTCAAAAATCTCGGATATTATCCTAACTCCACAAGACTTTGAAAAGGCAATGAATGACTTGCCCATGCACTCTGCCCCAGGCCCAGACTCATGGAACTCGTGTTCATCAAGAATTGCAAGAAGCCTCTGTCGCGTGCCTTCACCATTCTATGGAGAGGGAACATGGACACAGGGGTCATCCCACACTCACTAAAAACAACAGACATAGCCCCACTCTACAAAGGTGACAGTAAAGCAATTGCAAAGAACTACAGACCGATAGCACTAACATCCCATTCATAAAAATCTTTGAGAGGGTTCTAAGAAGCAAGATCGCCAACCACCTCGATACCCATCAATTGCACAACCCAGGGCAACACGGGTTTAGAGCAGGTTGCTCCTGCCTGTCCCAGCTACTGGACCACTATGACAAGGTCCTGGATGCTGTAGAGAATAAACAAAATACAGATGTAGTATACACAGACTGCAAAAGCTTTCGACAAGTGTGACCATGGTGTAATAGCGCACAAAATGCGTGATAAAGGAATAAAAGTTAAAGTTGGTAGATGGATCTATAACTTCCTGGCGAATAGAACACAAAGAGCAATAGTAAACAGTAAAGTCCGAGGCAGCTACGATGAAAAGCTCTGTTCCACAAGGCACAGTACTCGCTCCCATTCTATTCCTCATCCTCATATCTGAGGATGACACCCGGATTGCCATGGCAGTGACCTCAATCGAAGACACCGCAAGACTCCAAGCGGACAAACCCAATCTTCAAATGGGCCACTCAAAATATGAAGTTCAATGAGGAGAAATTTCACCTACTCAGATATGGAAAACTTGAGGAAATTAAAAATATATCAGAGTATACGACAAATTCTAACCATACAATAGCGCGAAAAAGTAATGTGAAGGACCTGGGAGTGATAATGTCAGAAGATCTCGCCTACAAAGGCCACTACAATGTATCTACCACATCTGCTAGGAAAATGATAGGATGGATAATGAGAATCTTCAAAACTAGGGACGCCAAGCCCATGATGATTCTCTTCAAATCACTTGTTCTCTCTAGGCTGGAATACTGCTGTACACTAACGGCCACCTTCAAGGCTGGCGACTTTGCTGACCTGGAGAGTGTACAAAGAACTTTCATGGCACACACAAGTACAATAAGGCACCTAAATTACTGAGAACGGTTGAAGGTCCTTGATCTGTATTCCCTGGAACGCAAGCGAGAGAGATACATGATAATATACACTTGGAAAATCCTAGAGGGATTAGCACCAAACTTGCACACGAAAATCACTCCCTATGAAAGCAAAAGACTCGGCAGGAGATGCAACATTCCCCCAATGAAACGCAGGGGTTCCACGAGTACACTGAGACAACACAATAAGTGTCCGGGGCCCAAGACTGTTCAACTGCCTCCCAGCATACATAAGGGGGATCACCAATATACCCCTGGCTGTCTCAAGAAGGCACTAGACAGGCACCTAAAGTCAGTACCTGACCAACTAGGCTGTGGTTCGTACGTCAGTCTACGTGCGGCCAGCAGTAACAGCCTGGTTGATCAGACCCTGATCCACCATGATGCCTGGTCTTAGGCCGAGCCGTGGGGGAGCTGACCGCGGAAACCCTCTCCAGGTAAACTCCAGGTAATATGAAGCGTGCAACAAAATATATATAGGAGAAGCAGGTTCGAGAGAAAAATGCATTGAACAGACACCAAAAGTGATTGTATCTTACACAGATCTAAAAAGTGACTGTATCTTACACAGATCTAAAAAGTGATTGAATCTTACACAGATCTAAAAAGTGATTGTATCTTACACAGATCTAAAAAGTGATTGTATCTTACACAGATCTAAAAAGGAACATATGAACTGGAACAAAGGAGAGGTGATGTACAGAGAACAACACTGAAAGGCGCCAACACCAACGAACAAGGATCTGGCAGGTATACTATCTCAACTACCCTTACACACGATACCACACGCTTATTCCTTGTTGCTGCGTGACCCGACTATTAAATGACTTTATGCCATTACTTGATATTTTCACCAGTGACCTGTTTTCTCTTTATATAACGTTCTCTCATTCCTCTGTATCACCTGGAGTGACCAAGGTTCCTCCAACAACGAAACGTCCCCAATAAAGCTGTTCTAAGTGTATATATACACGTGTGTCCTTTCATCCATATTGCCGGTATCGTTATATACTCTACTTTCAAACATGTTAATGCTTACAAACAATGAAAACCTAATTTCCACTCACCCAAAATAATAAGAATTCCTTTTCATCGTTTGCCAATTAACTAAACGCGGGTGGCACTAAAATGAGATCAGGGCGGACGTGGTCATGTCCAAAAACAGCATCAAGGCCAAAGTGAACGACAATACTCGGTCAAGATTACTTAGAATGTCTGGTCCGCAACACTGAACACACCACGAAGAAGAAAAAAAAGGAACAGTGCGCCTACCTACTTGCCCATCCTGAACCAAAATCTGGTACCTGACTGCACTTTCTTTGTTATGTTTTCAAAAGTTATTATAAGAGATTTATGAGAGTTTATTTACATGCACTTCAGTGACCTTCAGATTATGTATGAGGACGCATGTCAGGCAGGTAGAGACGACCATGGACACTTCTTACACCTGGTGACAATATTCACCAGATTTTAGTGAACTGTTGTGGGTTGAACAAGGACTTTAAATGAGCCGAGATATAACAACAGCTCTTAGCCTACACAAATTAAATTCTAAAGCATGCCTCCCCCAGTGTGTCTTGCCAACACTACGGTGCTGCTGACTGATTCCCCTTGCAACACTAAAGAGGAAACACAAGTATCACTCAATACTTGCGCAATTTTGCCAACCACCTTCAGGAAGATGGTGAAATGTGTTAATATGAATGGTTCAAGAGTTCACGGCTTCCATGGTCTGATCTCAGACCAGGTCTGGCCGAAATTAAAAAAAAAAAAAAAAAACTACAAGAATACAAATTAAGTAAAAAAATGTGTATGATTTACCCAACATCTTGCATATCCATTTCACACACTACCTTGAAGGTGCTCTGGGGGTCATCGCCCCCGCGACCCAGTCCTTGACCAGGCCTCCCGGTGGATCAGGGCCTGATCAATCAGGCTGCTACTGCTCCCCGCACGTAGTCCAACGTCCGAACCACAGTCCGGTTGGTCGGGTGCTGACTTTAGGTGCCTCTTCAGCTCCCTTTTGAAAGAAGCCTGGGATCTATTGGTAATTCCCCTTATGCCTCATACAAGTTAATGGTACAAGCAGAAAAGCTGCAGCTGCACTTCACTAGGATCAAATATAAAGTGCTTATTCTGGGAGAAAGTAACCACAGCAACTATAGTGTACACCTTGATGTTGCAGTGTGACAAGTTGTCTGGGAACTTGTCACACACTGCAACATTATAGTGTACACCTTACTTAGTCCATAAGGGAAAATTATTGTGGTTGACAGAAATTTGAAGTGAAAGCAGCAAGTGTTCATAATAAAGTATTGCCTGGCTATTGTCCTGTTTCCTGACCAATCTTACTTAACCTAACCACTTGCCTGACTTCATATCGAGAAGCACAGTAAATAACCAGTATCCCAGGTTATAATACAACTAATGAATCGTAAACAAATCTCCGCTTAGACTATCCTGCGTAGAACCAATGAATTGTAAACCTCCGTTTAAATTATCCTGCGCGGTATAACTAATGAATCGTAAACAAAACACCTTATACACTATTTTGCGTAGTACAACTAATGAATCGTGAACAAAACTCGTTTAAACTATACTGCGTAGTTCTAGAAGGTATTCAAAAAGAAATGCAACTCACGTAGAATGCAAGTACTGCTGTAACCCATTTTTGTTTCAGTGAACATTAATGAGAATATTGTTCACTTTAAGAGGAATTATTTAATGATCTGAATGAATATTCAAATCGGCCTTATATATACAGAGGTACATGTACAGATTAACAGATAATCAGGAAAAAAACACAGGTGATGCTGGAGGAAGATAGCAAGTGAAGGTGGAAGATCACGGGTGAAGGTGGAAGATCACGGGTGACGGTGGAAGATCACGGGTGACGGTGGAAGATCACGGGTGACGGTGGAAGATCACGGGTGACGGTGGAAGATCACGGGTGACGGTGGAAGATCACGGGTGACGGTGGAAGATCACGGGTGACGGTGGAAGATCACGGGTGACGGTGGAAGATCACGGGTGACGGTGGAAGATCACGGGTGACGGTGGAAGATCACGGGTGGACGACGGTGGAAGATCACGGTGGGTGAAGATCACGGTCGGAAGATCACGGGTGACGGTGGAAGATCACGGGTGCGGTGGAAGATCACGGGTGACGGTGGAAGATCACGGGTGACGGTGGAAGATCACGGGTGACGGTGGAAGATCACGGGTGACGGTGGAAGATCACGGGTGACGGTGGAAGATCACGGGTGACGGTGGAAGATCACGGGTGACGGTGGAAGATCACGGTGCGGTGGAAGATCACGGGTGCGGTGGAAGATCACGGGTGACGGTGGAAGATCCGTCGGAAATCAGGGTGACGGTGGAAGATCACGGGTGACGGTGGAAGATCACGGGTGACGGTGGAAGATCACGGGTGACGGTGGAAGATCACGGGTGACGGTGGAAGATCACGGGTGACGGTGGAAGATCACGGGTGACGGTGGAAGATCACGGTACGGTAGATCACGGTGCGGTGGAAGATCACGGGTGACGGTGGAAGATCACGGGTGACGGTGGAAGATCACGGGTGACGGTGGAAGATCACGGGTGACGGTGGAAGATCACGGGTGCGTGGGAGATCCGGTGTGGAAGATCCGGTGGGTGGAAGATCACGGGTGACGGTGGAAGATCACGGGTGACGGTGGAAGATCACGGGTGACGGTGGAAGATCACGGGTGACGGTGGAAGATCACGGGTGAAGGTGGAAGATCACGGGTGAAGGTGGAAGATCACGGGTGAAGGTGGAAGATCACGGGTGAAGGTGGAAGATCACGGGTGACGGTGGAAGATCACGGGTGAAGGTGGAAGATCACGGGTGAAGGTGGAAGATCACGGGTGAAGGTGGAAGATCACGGGTGAAGGTGGAAGATCACGGGTGAAGGTGGAAGATCACGGGTGAAGGTGGAAGATCACGGGTGAAGGTGGAAGATCACGGGTGAAGGTGGAAGATCACGGGTGAAGGTGGAAGATCACGGGTGAAGGTGGAAGATCACGGGTGAAGGTGGAAGATCACGGGTGAAGGTGGAAGATCACGGGTGAAGGTGGAAGATCACGGGTGAAGGTGGAAGATCACGGGTGATGCTGAAGATTCATGGTTGATGCTGTAAGATCTAAATTGGAGGAAGATCGCATGTAATGCTGGAAGACCACATGTGATCTTGGAGGAAGACTACAGGTGATGCTGGAGGAAGATCACAGGAGATGGAGGAGGATCACAGATGTTGGAGATGATAATGCAGGTGTCCTGGAGATTCATGACAAAAATCAGTTAGGGAAATGAGAGAGAAATGAAAGTATGGGGAAGGTAAGGAAATGAAAGTATGGGGAAGGTAAGGAAATGAAAGTATGGGGAAGGTAAGGAAATGAAAGTATGGGGAAGGTAAGGAAATGAAAGTATGGGGAAGGTAAGGAAATGAAAGTATGGGGAAGGTAAGGAAATGAAAGTATGGGGAAGGTAAGGAAATGAAAGTATGGGGAAGGTAAGGAAATGAAAGTATGGGGAAGGTAAGGAAATGAAAGTATGGGGAAGGTAAGGAAATGAAAGTATGGGGAAGGTAAGGAAATGAAAGTATGGGGAAGGTAAGGAAATGAAAGTATGGGGAAGGTAAGGAAATGAAAGGAGAGAGGAAGTCTAAGGGAAACGGTAAGGGGAAGAGGAGAGGAAAGGTAAGGAAGAGGGGAGGACGGTAACTAAAGGGCAAGTAGGATGGTATTGAAGGGTTTCAATATTTCCCCGACTCTTGCAGCCGCCAGGTCCTGGACCAGGCTTGCCTGGTCAACCAGGCTTTTGCTGATAGCGGCCCACTGAAATGCATATCTGTCACAGTCTGGTTGATCTGGCACTTGGCAGAGGTGCTTGCCAAGTTTCCTCTTGAAGAATTTATAATTGTTATGACAGTGTTTCTGGTAAGATGTTAAAAAGGCTGGGCCCATGGATGTTGATAAAAGCTCTCTTACTGTGATAATGGCGCTCCTGCTTTTCATTGGATTTATATATTTTCTGCCATCTCTCTCACTCCAGTACTTCATAGTAGTGAATAGGTTTGGGACTAGGTTAGTGAGTAGGTAGGACAGTAATGGGGGAGGCAAGGGAGTAACCGGGGGGGGGGGAGCAGAGGTATGAAGGTTAAAGGGAGGAAGGGACGACCTTGGGGAGGGGTGTGGCGGGACAGATGGGAGGTGGGGAGGGGCGTGAGTGGTAAGTGGTGGTGGGGAAGTGGCAGGCTCCACCACTACAAGTCTGCTTGGGAACGGAGATCCCTACTGGTGTCTATGACGTCACTATAACGTCAGAGCGCGTCACGCACGTGGCCCCTCCCCCTGGCCAGCCCACTGCTCCACTGGGTCAATGCCAAGGTTACAAGGCTTACTAGAGTGCACATTTACGCACCGCACACCGCCACTCGGTATACTCCTAGTCCGTCTTCATCATCTACATATACCTGTCAATGACCTGCCTCGACCTGCCTAGCATCCCTCTGCTTTATGTTGACCTCCACGACAAACCTATCAATGACCTACCTCATCCGTCTAAGATCTTCTCTAATTAATGACTAAGACTATCAGGGGGGAGTCACCTGTCAATGACCTACCTCAACATGTCTGGCACCCCTCTACTAAGATTACCACTTTATAATGACCACTAGGGTACACTTATCAATGATCTGATTCAACATGTCTGGCATACCTCTACTAAGGTCATCTCCACCTGGTCTGACACTGGTCCGCGGGGACACAGACCCTCGGAACACTCCAGGTAGGACACACCTGTTAACCCTTTACCAGGCCACGCATCAAATTTGAGACACTGCAACATTTGCAACCTATATTCTGATAATATAAGCAATTCTAAGACATATTTATTTTTGTTCATTTGTCAAGTTTATTTATTTTAGGCGCCTCTTAAATACCCTCTATGGCAGAATCAAATATGAGGCACACCTGGCCTGGTAAAGGGTTAATGACCTGCCTCACCTTACCTTATGACTGCTCAAGAAAGGATCTCCCCCCCCCCCGCCTTGGCTACAAGTTAAATGATGGATTTTGTACTAGCTAGTGGTGGCCTAACTGCCCACCAACACAACTCAACAGTCTATGTAAAGCCTCGTAAAACAACCAATTATTATTAAAGTCGTGAGAAATGCTAAAACCCGAATGTCACACAGCGCCTGGAGGAAGGGAGGTAATCATGTTAATATTGAGAGTTAACTTTATTTCCTTGGATTATGAGTCCTTAACATTAAGGAAGCCTTTGAAGATTGTAATTAAGATGTACACTAATTTCAGACAAAGCAGGGGTGGGTAGGGATGGTGGGGAATAAAAGAGTTAAGCTAAGCCTACAACCCAGGTTGACGAAACATGTTTTATCCGCAGATCTGTACTGGTATAGAACAGTTCCGCAGTAGAGATGAGACTGGACAGTTTGAACACACTAAACAAACGCGCCATATACAGGCCACACACTTAGTTATCTATTCAATATACGATGGTATACATCGCAAAGGTTACACATATATTATTATTACTTCATGAGGTGGACGAGTAAGCCAGCGAAAGGTCTCTGTCAAATGACGAAGACAATTATGGTGACAAGTCACGGTTGACAGGAAGAAACCGCCGACAAATATACGTGACACACATACAGATAATGGAAATATGAGGGTTGGATGGGACTGGGAAGGGAAGGAGAGGTGGTGATGGAGGGCGAGGAGGGGATGGAGGGCGAGGGGGAGATGGAGGGCGAGGGGGAGATGGAGGGCGAGGGAGGATGGAGGGCGAGGGGGGATGGAGGAGTGAGAAATGATAGTAAGGTAGAAGAGAGAGAGAGAGAGAGAGTTGCCATGAGCATGACAGTGAGGTGGAAACAGATGTGAGGACAGTAGTAGCCAGTCAGCCACCAGGCAGGCTGCTGCTGCTGTAGTGACCGTGGGGCTGCAGAACTGTGCTCTACACTCTGAATCAAGAGACCTGGCTGCAGCCTCCACTGCTCCTAGCAACACTCCCTTCACCTTACACATTCTTCCCACCAACTATGATGCACACTGACCATTCCAATTCTCCTACTTATTCTCGGCCGCCTCTTTGCCAGACATACCTGGAGAGGATTCCGGGGGGTCAACGCCCCCGCGGCCCGGTCTGTGACCAGTCCTCATGGTGGATCAGGGCCTGATCAACCAGGCTGTTACTGTTGACCGCACGCAAACCGACGTACGAACCACAGCCCGGCTGGTCGGGTCACGATTTTTTTTTCTAATTTCTTATTTGTGGATATTTTTTATAGGTTTGCCTAACCTAACTTAAAAATAAAAGAATACACTGGAAAAAAAAATGTGAAATAAGTGACGTTGAGCAAAACCTAATAGACCGAGGTTTTTAAAATGAGAATCATTTGCCTTACTACAATTATAATTTATTCAGGTTCGCTAGATAAGGTTTACAAATATTTATACATTATATAATTGCAATACATACATCATTATATACATACAATGGTATCAAATTATAATACACCATAATCCACAAAAAAATCAAATTTATTTTCAGTGTGTCCCTAGCAAGTATTCTCCATCACAGTACTCTGTGGATTAAGAGTCATGTGACAAATGATGTGGCATTATCGCCCATATCAACGTTGAAACAGCAAAGGAAGCAGCCCATATCGCACGCCACTGACCTATACTCAGTGTGTGTCTAGTTAAACTGTAATATACTGCTTTTATACTTGTATGCTCACTCATAGGATGAGTGCTGCCGCTGCCCAATAAAATCTCCCCTCGGGGCAAAAACAAGCAATTCGTCAGTGAGAAAATTAGTTGTGGTGGAATAATGAGTGACCGGCATGGCATGGTAGGCAACATCAAGAATGAGGCCTTCACATGTGGTGGTGGCGGTGCGGCCAGTGAGGACTGGAGGCGGCGTAGGTTTACAAGTCAACAGGTGTGAGAGCGAGGAGTGTGTACGATGAGGTTGTTGGTGGTAGTGGCAGCAGCGGCGGTGCCACAGTCACCAGCACCTTCAACGGTGCCGCTGCTGCCCAGTGCTGGTGTGTCGGTGGCCTGGTTGTAGAGTGAGCGAGCGCTCAGTGACGCCACGCAGTCTGCACCTCCAACACCACCTTCCTACCTGCTTCCCTCTCGCATCACTGTAAACGTTTTGCCACCCGCCTCTCACTCCTACGCCACGTGCATTCCTCAACACAATGTTGACATCACGCTACCTCATCATACCTACAACACTCCACATCACCGTACCCGTAACAGCCGACCTCACAACATATCCAACATCAACATACCCACATCACGAACTTCTCAGGCTGGGTGAGACAAATCTTATACATGCTTCCTTTCAAGCAATAATAAGTAGACACCTAAGTATTAGTAAGAACATAAGAAAGAACATTGCAGCAGGCCTACTGGCCCATGTGAGGCACGTCAAATTCTCCCACCCACTTAAGCCAATGCCTTGACCTGGTCAGGTCAGTCACATTCACTTAAGGGAGGAGCACGGCATCTGACCTAGTAGCACAAGCTAGTAGACCGTACTAAGTGTATCATTGAGCTGGGTTGTGGAATAAGCTGATGTAGGATAACTGCGCTTAGGCCGTAAAAACAAAAAACAAAAAAAAAATCCCCATAGCCTCTACAGGCGAGCATTACACATTAAATTACAAAAACCTTGCTCCATCCTAACCTTAGTGTATGACGACAATAAAACTTGCTACACAGACCTCACGGTCAAGTGTAGGAAGTTCTATCCTACGTTCGCTGACCGCGAGGCAGAAATGCAAATTTTGCAGTCAATTTTTCATACAAATTTAAAAGTGAAATTTATACACACATTCGCTGAAGTTGTGGAGCATGTAGGTTGAAGAACATCTGGTAGCCACGTTTAAAAAACTTACCTGATATGCATCTTCCCGAAGAGTGCCTTACCTAATGAGCCGGGAATGGTAAGGGCAAACTCAACATTGTTAAAAAAAAAATCCACAATCTTTAAAGCCCTGTGAATAAATTTGTCAGAGTACTACTACATTTGTCTAGTTTACCCGCAATACACTACCTCCTCCATCCATATAAAATGCCATTTAAAACACGATAAATACTAGGGACAAATTAATCAAAATTCTTAAAAGGTAAAAGGAAGGGTGCACTTGAAAGGTGATGAAGCCAGTCAGCCACACACGAGACGCAGCTCAGGCGATCACATATGCTTTATTGTCCCTCCTGCTCAAGTTTTCTCCTCCGCCACATGAATTATTGTGACATTTATTAATCATTTGTGATTAATCAATTAGGGGTTCTTAAATGATGGTGTTCCTTGTGCATCCAAGTATTAATCTACCTTTACTCCTCTACATACCTGCCAAGAATATTGCTGTACGGTCATTACATGTCAAGTGGAACAATTTCAAAGACAGTTCCCACCAGACTACTTCAAATTTGTTGAAACTTGGTGTTTAGCTCCATGTAGCTTTCAAACATAGTTCAGCTGAGTTTAAGAAGCAGAGTATTTGACAGCATCGCCACCAGGACCCTCATTGTTGCTTACTAAGTGATGTGGATGCAGTCTTTTGTTTCACAGGTTGCTGAGGCACACACAATTACAATACACAAATAAACCCGCACATGGAGACGAACTTATGACGACGTTTCGGTCTGACTTGGACTATTAACTAGTCACAGAAGCACAAAGGGATGATGATGAAAATATACTCACCAGAACGAAGTCTTGACACAGGTCTTTGTATCTGTAGATGCCTTCCTTTTTCACTGCATTGTTTAATGATCCAAACTTTAGTACACTCGTGACTTGACCTGATCTTTATCGCCTCCTCTCCTTTCCTTTCTTCTGCTTAGATGGGTTCTGTCCTATGGTTTATCGCCTCCTCTCCTTTCCTTTCTTCTGCCTAGATGGGTTCTGTCCTATGGTTTATCTCCCCCCCCCCGGGTTTTTGTCCTGCCCGCGTGGGTCATTAGCTCTCCTGCAGTGCTACTTTTTTCTCGTTCTTATTCTCCACTATTACTGCTCTGCTAACACTCCACTACCTGGCCCTTGTTTCTCTACCACTACTACCTTGTTACGGCCACCTCTGCCAGTGTACTACAATTACAATTATTCTACTACCTCCTCCCATTCTACAACTCCCAGCCCCACCCCTCTCTCATACATACACAGGCTCCCTTTCCTTTGAGCTTCTGTATTAGTTAATGGTCCAAGTAGACAGAAACGTCATAAGTTTTAAGTCTCTTATGTATGGGTTGTGTGTATTATTCCAGTCGTGGTATTGCACCTTTTAATCAATGGTTTAATGCAGATATTTATTTTAACATTATAATTGAAATTTGCACCTTTCAGTTGGAGTTTAATTAATGTTGCCAAGTGACTTGTATTTTCAGTAATTTAAAATACTTTATTAATTTTCGAAAAATACTAATCTTGCCCAGACCAGTGTCAGCTTCTCCGGTGCTTGCCTGGCCAACCAGGTTGTTGCTGTTGGCATCCCACTGTCCCATATGCTCATCGCCACCTGGTTGACCCAGTACTTGGAGGAGGTAGTGATCATGCATCCTCTTGAAGACTTTTACAGGTATTCTATTTCAGAAATCTGCTGGCTTAGTATGTTGAGTAGTCTTGACCCACAGATGTTGATACAATGTTTTCTTAACATGCTCATGGTGTTCTTGCTTTTCACTGAATATATTTTACACTTCCCCAATCTCACATTTTTGTTGAATTGTAGTATACCTGGAGAGAGTTCCAGGGGTCAACGCCCCTGCGGCCCGGTCTGTGATCAGGTCTCATGTTGGATCAGAGCCTGATCAACCAACGTACGAACCACAGCCTGGCTGGTCAGGTACAGACTTTAGGTGCCTGTCCAGTGCCTGCTTGAAGACAGCCAAGGGTTTGTTGGTAATCCTCCTGATGTATGCTGGGAGGCAGTTGAACAGTCTTGGGCCCCTGACACTTATTGTGTTGTCCCTCAACGTGCTAGTGGCACCCCTACTTTTCATTGGGGGGATGTTACATCGCCTGCCGAGTCTTTTGCTTTCGTAGGGAGGGACTCTCGTGTGCAAGTTTGGTACTAATCCCTCGAGAATTTTCCACGTGTATATAATAATGTATCTCTCCCGCCTGTGTTCTAGAGAGTACAGGTTTAGGAACTTCAAGCGTTCCCAGTTAATTGAGGTGGTTTATCTCAGTTATGCGTGCCGTGAAGGTTCTCTGCACATTTTCTAGGTCAGCAATTTCACCCGCCTTGAAAGGTGCAGTTAGTGTGCAGCAATATTCCAGCCTAGATAGAACAAGCGACCTGAAAAGTGTCAATATAGGCTTGGCATCCCTGGTTTTGAAGGTTCTCATTATCCATCCTGTCATTTTTCTAGCAGATGAGATTGCTACGGTGTTATGGTCCTTGAAAGTGAGATCCTCTGACATGATCACTCCCAGGTCTTTGACATTAGTTTTTCTCTCTATTGTGTGGTTGGAATTTGTTTTGTACTCCAATGAGATTTTAATTTCCTCACGTTTTCCATATCTGAGTAATTGAAATTTCTCATCATTGAACTTCATATAATTTTTCTCACCTCTTCTCTAGAGAACATAATGCCTTGAGGCATTACAATTAATTTAAATGATACATATATTGGTTCCTTATGGACAACAACAAATATCTCTTTGTTCCAGCTCCAATATTCTGAGTCTTCGGTAAGTTTATCATTACTATTAACAATGCCTAGCTAGTATCACTAGGGAAACTTGGAAAAAAGGGTTAGTCCTGAATATGATTAAATGGCCATCAAAATGGGTTGTAGGTAATTTCACTCCAGGTAATCTAACTCGGTATTTTGACGTCCAGTTAGTCTCACTTTGACATCTGGTTAATTTCAATGTCTATATACAAAATGGTTTGATTTAGGTAAAGATTTAATTTTAATAGTTTTGAAATCTAACCTATCCTAAGGTGACTTAGGTTAACCTAGCTTAATGCAATCTTATCTAAATTAACCTACTCTAACACACCCTAACCTGTTAGGTAAAAGGACAAGTGCAACTAATGTGACATTTTATTGTAGCAATGTTTCGCTCTCCAGGAGCTTTGACAAAGCTCCTGGAGAGCGAAACGTTGCCACAATAAAATGTCACATTAGTTGCACTTGTGTCCTTTTACCTAACATATTGTCAGTAATTCTACCAACATTAATATATACCCTAATCTAACAATCCAACCTAATCTAATTCAGTCTAATGTGCACTAATTTAACCTACACTGACTTAACCTAATCCAACCTACACTGACTTAACCTAATCCAACCTACACTGACTTAACCTAATCCAACCTACACTGACTTAACCTAATCCAACCTACACTGACTTAACCTAATCCAACCTACACTGACTTAACCTAATCCAACCTACACTGACTTAACCTAATCCAACCTACACTGACTTAACCTAATCCAACCTACACTGACTTAACCTAATCCAACCTACACTGACTTAACCTAATCCAACCTACACTGACTTAACCTAATCCAACCTACACTGACAACCTAATCCAACCTACACTGACTTAACCTAATCCAACCTACACTGACTTAACCTAATCCAACCTACACTGACTTAACCTAATCCAACCTACACTGACTTAACCTAATCTAACCTATACTATCTGGGAGTTAAATTACCAGGAACCACAAAATTTTTTAGGGACTATGACAACCATTATCAAAAGCTTCAAGACTCACCTGATATAAATGTGCTTGAGGGCTGTGGCAGAGTTGACACAACCTGCTGGCAGACGAAAGTCCTCAAGGATGTCCTCCCACTCACACCGGGCATTCACCTGTGAAAATATTTTTAAATGACAATGTAAAACTCATTACTGTTATAAGAATCTTTGTGTTAGTTTCACAGAAAATTTATAGAAATAGCTCACCAGACAGGTCTTGGAAGTTTTATAGGAACCTGAGGAGTTGAGAACATTACACTTTCAGTAATTGAAAAGCCCCTTGTCAAGTGCCACAACCAGTTAATATAATTCTTGCATTAGCCACTCCTAAAAACCATATACATATACAGGTACAGTGGACCCCTAGTTTACGTAATTAATTCGTTCCAGAATGCTGTTCAAGTGCCGTTACCAAACAAATTTATTCCCATAAGGAATAATGTAAATTAGATTATTCCTTTTAGACCCCCAAAAATACACTTACAAAAGCGCTTACAAAAATACACATACATAATTGTTCGAGTTTGGAGCAGTACATAAACAGGGGGTCCACTGTACTTGTATATGGCAAAGATAACCCACTGTACGTGATGCAGGTTCCAGAAATCAAGCTTCCCCCTTCCCCCCGCCACCATCTTAATATTTTATAGTTTTCAAGTCAATTATATGTATCTATATAAAAAAAAACTAAAAGTAACACTGACAAATCTACTACATGATATGACAAAAACTTTACCTCAGTGATTCAAAACTCGGCTGTTACTACCATCTGCAGGATACCAACAACTTCAAGCAAGATAGCTAATGCAATTTTGCTTAAAAAGAAAAAAAGCCAAGAAAAAATTGCTAAGCCAAACCCCCTGTTTCACTTGCCCTCTTTATAACAGAATATGAAAGGGAAATGTAGAAGGTTTTTGTTGGCCAAGGTAACAGTAGCCCCACATACAATACAGTAGCACCACATACAATACAGTAGCCCCACAATGCAAATGTCTACAATTGTTAATATAAAAAGGTAATTTAGAATGACCATTAACTATGTATTGCCTAACATCCTTACCTTTGTACTGTGCATTAGTCTTGTGACTTGGGTAATAGTACCTTGCAATGCTACATTTTCCTATATTCATTCATATTTTTTAAAACTTCTCTATCCATAATCTTCCATTATAATCATTCTTCATTTTTTTTATAATTCATATAAGTTGCACAACTCTGAAACGTTCCCTTTAATGTTTTATTTTTATTCGTCTCTCTGAATTAGTGCACTGTCTTTTATCATAGTTTTGTTACTTTTGCTCTTCTCCAGTGAATACCAGATCTAGTATATATTGTGTTGCCTTCTCTCACTCACACTGCCTCCTCAATATGCTGATGCATTAAGAAACCAGTCATTATACTGAGAACCTTTCTTGACTGTCTGCTTACCTTTGCAGCCTCATAAGCTACCCAAGTCTGTTTCTTTATGTTGAAATGTATTATAACATCTTCATGATCACTTCTTTAGTATATCATTCAGTCCTTCATGTATCTTGTCAAATTCTTTCCTCTCCCACGTAAAATGGAGAACTATATGCATTTACAAATGTTTCAACTTTGTCGAATGAGTTCCACGTGGCTCATTGTAAATAAATAGCCTTGGCATAATCTGGAGCCCCACCAAAGAACATTTGTAAAAATGTCCCCCCCCTCCTCTCCCAAACCAATAAAATAACAACAGAGCCAGTTGAGAAGAGGGTAGTAACAAAGATGCAACATCTCATAGCTAGAGAAATGTCAACAAAAAAAAAGAGCACCTAGTCTACATATCTGCTGCAAAAATATGCAGCTTACAGCAAAAATGCACAGTACAGTCAAGCTAAATGAGAACCTAATGTAGTGGAAAACAATGTACCACTAACGTATATCCCAGGAGAAATACAAAACTATATGGTTGCAGGTGCAAGACCCCATGTATGGTTAGAAAATTAAAAAAACTCAAGACTTAAGTTGGATGAAGGAATCTGGGAATAACTGTGGAAGAGACTGTCACTGTATCACATAAAATCCAGTATTAGCGAGAAACTCTCATGGAACACCAAAATTTTTCCTTACAAATATGCTACTGAAACAGAAGTCAAGAAAACTCTCAGCATTTACAGAAAAAAAAAAAGCACAACACTAATCTCTGAAGACAGGACAACAGGAGTATAGCTTTGTAACCAAAAATAGTACAGTAGTACTCATGTACATAATCACAATCTCTCTGATAAGTCTTATCACAATTAGATGTATTCTAAACCTGCTGATTCAATGTTGAAAGTTTGAAATATCCTTAAAATCCAAGATAGATCACCACATTATTTTTCTACTAAAAATAGGTAAAACACCATGCTACAAGTCTGGATATACTGCTGTTTTTTATAATAGCTCTGGGCACTGAAGTCAGACACAAAACTCAATATTCAATTACAATCAATACTCAAAACAAATTTCAATTTTTGATGCTATTACAGTATTATTCCAACTCTGAAGAAAGTCCAAAATAAAATATGGCTTGCAAGAATATCCCCTGATGATGCAGGTACTAACTGCTCCGGATTTAAAGACTCCTTGTAAATTCAGAGAAAGATCAACTGCAGGAATTAATTAAATACTGGTTACCAAAAAAACTATGTGTATCTATTTCCATTGATACCTATTAACCCTTTCAGGGTCCAAGGCCATTTTTGGAAGGGGTGCACCAGTGTCCAAGAATTTTCAAAAAAAAAATTCTTATTTTTTTCTTATGAAATGGTAGAGAATCTTTTTCTGAAGGTAATAAAACAAAAAGTACGAAATTTTATTGAAAATTGACGAAATTATGCTCTGGCGAATTTTGATGTGTCAGCGATATTTATGCATCGGTGATTTTGCCGACTGACTCCCATTTTAGGCCAATTACATTATTCCAGTCGACCAAATTCTTTGCTATTTCACTAGTATTACTTCTATTCTATCGATTGAGCACAAGAAATCGCCCAGTCAACTGTTTCAACTACAAAATAAAGTGATTGGAAATTGGTAATTTAGCCAATTTAACTCAAAGTTCAAAATATTAAAATTTCAAAATAGGGTGCAGAATAAACAATGCAGGCATTCCTGGCACTAAACTAACATTTCCTCTGTTCATTAGTTAAGTTTTCAGTCTTTACAAATGAATTCCATTTTTATTTTTTATTCACATAATGAATTTTTATTCAAACCAAAAAATGGAAGATTTACTGTTATGCAATATTGTAATAATTGTACAAATAATATCACCACATTTGTGAACGCATATTAGACCCACCAGCTGGCACGTATTAGACGTGTGAGGTCATTTGTTTACTCTTGAACACGGGCAAAAATTTAACATTTCCGCTACTTTGAGCTCAGTTTCAAGCCATTTCCAATACTAAAACCAATCAATATCATCTCTATATCTGTAATATATCTTCCATTCTATCAAATGAGATCAAGAAATCGCAAATACGACTATAAAAAGTACACGAAAAACACTGCAAAGTTGCTGTTTTAATCGAAAATTACTGTTTAATTTTTTTTTTATCTCATTATGCACTGTGTGCTGCAGGATTTGTTTTATGTGGTGCACACTTACCACATAGAAGTATTCTCTCATATCCAGGCCCAAATTTACCGCTCACAGCTTATCTGAGTGAGCTGAGCTCATGACTTAGAACTACGGTTTGGACCCTGAACTCAAAGCCGTAGAACTACGGCACGGACCCTGAAAGGGCTAAGACAGGAAACGGTTACTTTGGAAGAAACATTTCTATTCATAATTCCCTAATGAAAATATGAATATAAAATTTATTTAATGCATATGCTGCATAGTAACAGTGATGACCTGGTTAATATTAGTGCAAACAAGACTAGAACATTACATTTATCCAATTTTGATAAAATTAAATTTGTATAGAGATCATTCATTAAAAAGTTGGAAGTCTCACAGATGCTTGTGACATGGTATTAAATTTATGAGAGCTTATTGGTACAATGCAGGACAATGCTGTCATTAATAGGGATGTGCCAAAATAACGGTATCGGTGGGTATCAGCTCACTGTATTTTCGAGTACTGAGCATCAGCATCAATGAGTATCAGCAAATTTCTCATCAGTATAGGTGGATGCTGGCTAATTCTGATGGGGTTGGTTTCAGCAAAAACCTGGATATTGTTCTATCGCTAGCCATTACTTCAGGTCATTTAGAGAATTCTTTCATTTCTAGAAAAATTATTGCAAATGGAGCCATTTTAGTTGTCAAACATAATAGTGCTCACAGTGCGCATATTTAAAAAAATCTGAAATGGTTGAGAATCTTTTCTGAAAGTAATGACACAAAAAATACAAAATTTAATGGAAAATTTACGGAATTTCACGGGAGTAAAGTTACCAGTCTAGTAGTAGTTTACGCATCAGTGATTTCACCTATTCTGAGGCCTATTGTAAGCCAATTCCATTGCTCAATTCGACCAAATTCTTAGCTATTTCACAATTATGTTTTGATTAAGCACAAGAAACCCATTCAGCTATCAAAATTCCCTTATAAAGTGCATGTCAGTAATTTGGCCACTTATGCAATTCAAAAAATTAAAATATAAAAATAAAGAGTTCAGGCACTAAAACAATATTTCATATGTTCATTAATCACATCCCCAGTGGCCTTCCCTACATTACACCTGCCTTCCATTTTGCATTAATCACAAAAAATCAAAGATTTACCCTACTTCTCGGAAAATAAAATATAAACAAGAATGATTGATCATGGTTTACCAGGTTCCAATACTTGAATCAGACCTAGTAAAAACCAATAAAACAGACTGGGGGTGTAAGGGGGCCTTACCTGTCCTTAGGAAAATTGGCAAAAACTTGATATTTCCACTACTTCAAGGTTGATTTCAAGCTACATATTTAATGTCCTCAAACAAATCTAAACATGTTTCTATTTCGGTAATATGTCTATCATTCTATCAAATGTTACCAAGAAACAGTCAATATAACCATAAAAACAATTCCAGAAAACACCTCAAAATCATCATTTTAAGTCAAACACAACGTCAGTGTTTTCCTTTCATCGTCACACACTGCACGGGGCAGGATTTGTTTTATACTGTGCATACTCACCACAGACCTTTACTACTACCACTACTACCACTACTCCTACATTTCCCCACTCTCTTGTACCCTCCCCTGTCTGCCTGCCTATAAATACCCTTCCTCTGTCTCTGTGTGTTAGTGTGACTTTGTAAATGGTCCAAGTCGGGCCGAAACGTCGTCGTAAGCTCCTCTCTTTTATATGTGCGGGTTGTGTGTGTATTGTTCCAGTCACGGTATTGTGCCTTTTTTGTTATTCACAGACCTGTTCTTTCACTTCTAAGCCAAAATTTACTGTTCTCGGGTTATTTGAGTGAGCTGAGCTTAAGACAGATCCACACAATGGACCCTGGTGCCAATAACTTAGTCTAAGTGACACACTGTTAATAATTATTGTTATACTGTCCTTCAAATGGTCTCATTTAATTGATATGTCCCAATAAGCTTCCAATTTAGCAATTCTTCCTTTTTGGTTAACCTGTGCAAAACATTATTTTCAGTGTCCTGTTTTTATCTTATCTTTTACAATTCTCCTATATCCCACAGCCAAAAAGTCTAGAGTTTCCCCCTCAAAAACATTAAATTACACCTTTTTCATTGAAGACTAATATTAGCCCTAGCTGTAATTTCCTTAGCTACTACAACCTGCTGTCATGTTTGTTTTTCATCTGTATTTATTTTGGAGTAATTAGTTTCTTCTAGTTTAGCCTTACTGTATATTTCTCTAGTCCTTTCATCTCCTCAAAATGTTACTGGACATTTCTCTGTAGTTTTGCTTTGTTATTCCTACATAACCACCATCCATTTTTGTTGTATACTCCAAGTCTTTTATCTCCTCCTATACTATCTTCTGTATTCTCTACCAATTCCTTGTCCATTTTTAGCAATCCTTCCTTTATAATACAGTATCAGCTAACTTTCATGTTTTCTATAAGAGTTTTTCAGAACTTTCACAGTATGTATTTCATATTTCACTCTTCAAATTTACAATGTTATTATTCAATGTCTCTTAGTCATTTCTGCTTTACTGTTTTTGTTGCAATTTTGTCATTTTAGCACTCAATCTTATTCATTTCCTCTTTGTTGTGGTCATTGAATTGCAACACGTAATTCACAAGGCAGTTCTTGGGTATTTAAGAGAGATAATAAAACCTTAAGAAACCTACATCGGCAAATTGATTTCTATTTACGTACTTTAACAAGCACTGAATGCCAAAGTTTAGATGTTTTTGTCACCTTTACTACTGTCTAGGGGCATGCCAAAGTATGTGTCGGTGGTATGTATTAGCTAATTTTGGTGGCATCAGTATTGACCAAAAATTAAGCCCTGGTACTGGTATCAGTTAAATTTTGATGGTACGTATCACATTGGTCAGTATCTGTTAATTTCAGTATCAGTGGGTATCGGTTAATTTCAAGAGTATCAGCTAATTTTTATGGTATCGTCATCAGCCTAAAACTGAGTATATATATTGGTAATGGCAAAAATTTTGGTATTATCTCATCCCCACTACTGTCAATCTTTCTCACAGTATACAGTAAACCAATTTTCCTAACCCGGACAGTGCTACCCTCTAATGGGAGTTTTTTTCAATTTAGGGAAAGGTAAACCCTTTCCTTCTACATTGTCTTAACCCCTTGAAAGTCCATCAACACATCGGTCTGGAGTTTTATGACTCTCTGATCGCGGGTTCTAAACCCACTCGAGGTATGGGTTTTTTTTCATTAAGACTATGCCATGAGCTCAGCTCACTCGGATAAGCTGTGAGCGGTAAATGTGGGCCTAGATATGATACAATGGGTCTGTGCAGTGAGTGTGCAAAGTACAGCCTCTCCTCACTAAATGACGGGTTTCTGTTCCTAAGAGTAGGTCAGTAATCAAATTGGTTGTTAGGTTAGGAGCATACTATGCTGGTAGCAGGTTTGTGTCAACCATCTTCAGATATTTTTTTAATTTCACTTTTGCACCATTTATAACATTTGTGGTATATTTTTAAATTTTTATACAATAGTGTACGTATTGTATACTGTAATAAACAGAATAGAGAAAATCAGCTCTAATATACATAATTTAGGTTTGCATCCTGGTTGGAGAGCTGGTCATAAGCCTGAGTGATCGGTAAACAAGTACATCACTAAGTGAGGAGAGGCCGTATTAAAAAAAAATCCTGCTACACAGTACATGGGAAAACAAAACCCTCGCCTGTGTTTGTATTAAAATAGCAACTTTGAGGTGGGGAAGGGGGAGGAGTGAAGCAAGGAGAAAGTGAAGCAAGGAAGCAAGGAGAGAGTGAAGCAAGGAGAAGCCTCCTACCCTCTAGCTGGCGCTCAATTTAACTGGTGCTCCCACAAGTAGTGTTAAGACCCATTCTATGCTGACCAGTCATCTCAGGCCAATCGTGCCAAATTTGGAGGCTTTTCATTGTTTCTTGATATCACTTGATAAAATGGAAGACATTCTAATGAAATAGAGATGATTTAGTTCCAGGACAAATAGTTTCTGGTTATATTTTATTACATAAGAAATAGGGTAAATCTTCAATTGTTTTAGTGCCTGGAATGTATACAGTATAAATTTATTCTGAATTATTTTTAAATTGTATTTTTTTCAATGTTGCGTAAAATCAGCCAAATTACTGAATTCTGTGCACTTTATAGGGCAGTTATGCTAGTAGAATGGGTGGTATCTTGTATTCAATTGATAGAAAAGAAGGAATGCTGACAAAATTGCTAAGAATTTAATCAAATTCAGCAATGAAATTCACTTAAAGTAGGACTCGGTGAAATTACCAATGCGTAAAATCTGACATAACCACTAACTTTGCGCCTGCGTAATTCCAAAAGTTATCCATAAAATTTCACATTTTTGGTGTCAGGAAAGATTCTCAACAATTCAGATTTTTTTTTTTTTTTATGTGGACAATGTGAGCACTTTAATTTCAAGGGTCTGAACAGTGAAAGAGTTACACACTCCCAACACAGACACGTAAGAAAAAAATCTGAGAAGTTCTCAATATATATTTAACCCTTTCAAGGTTTCGGCTGTACTAGTACGGCTTACGCGCAAGGGTTTTGGTCGTACTAGTACGCCTAAATTCTAGCGCCCTCAAATCAAGCAGAAACAGGCTGGTAGGCCTAGATGTGAGAGAATGGGTCTGTGCGGTCAGTGTGCGCAGTATAAAAAAAATCCTGCACCACAGTGTATAATGAGGAAAAAAAAACTGACCGTGTTTTTGGCTTAAAACAGCGACTTTGCAGTCTATTTTCGTATGGTATTTATGCTTGTAGTATTCTCGTTTTCTTAGTCTCATTTGATAGAATGGATGATATATTACAGAAATAGAGATAATTTTGACTGGTTTCATGATGACAAGTACCTTGAAACTGAGCGCAAAGTAGCGAAAATGTTCGATTTTGGCCGATGTTCAAGAGAAAACAAAAATCACACCATGCGTCCATTACACATCAACTGGCGAGTCTAATATTCTTGCACAAGTGCGCTGATATTATTTATACCATTTTTACAATGATGCAGTTGTATACATAACAGTAAATCTTCTATTTTTTTGTGAGAATAAAAATTCAAAATGGAAAGCAAAAGTAATGTAAGAGGGGCCTGGAGATGTGACTAATGAACAGAGAAGATGTCATTTTAGTGCCAGGAATGTCTGCCTTGTTTATTCTGGACCCTATTTTGAAATTGGCATCATTTGAAATTTGTGTGAAATTGGCCAAATTGCCACTTTCTGACCACTATTTTGGGTAGTTGAAATTGGTAAATAGGCGGTTTCTTGTACTCAATCGATAGAAGAAATGGAGTTCTAGAGAAATAGCTATAATTTTAGTAGACTGAAACATTGGAATTTGCCGAAAATAGGGCTCAAAGTGGGCGAAATCGCCGATGCGTAAATGTCATCTATACCGCTAACTTCGCAAAAGCATAATTCCGTTAGTTTTCGATCAAATTTCATAATTTTTGTGTCGTTATGATCGGAAAAAGTTCTATCATTTCATAAGAAAAAATCATTTTTTTTTTTTAATTCTTGGAGCCTGAGAACGAGTTTCGGAGAGGGTACTTGGACCCTGAAAGGGTTAAGCAGTAAAGTGTATACAGTACGTACATTTCTTCTAAGAAAAGCAAGGGAAAAAATTAAATGAGCATGTTTATAGTTAGGTTCAGATAAAAAATCCAGAGCTGAAAACACTAAAAGATGCCCATGCTAGCTAATAGGAAAAGAGATATGGTAACAAATAGGGTTATAAAAGATATGAAAGAACAGATAAGTTCTTTAGTACTGCAACAGAGACAACTAGAAACCACAGATATAAAGAAAAGTATCCAAAGGTGTAATGGGAAGTTTTTCAATACAACAGTGGTTAAAGAATAAAATAAATTTAAGGTGGTATATACAAAATGTAAAAGAATCACCATATATGTGGAAGGTGTTTGAGGGCCTGATCCCAAATCTGCACACTGCCATAAAATACTGGAGTGAGAGACATGGAGAATGTATAAAATATACACAGTGAAAAACGGGTGCTGGAGGCACAAAAATAGAACCTATGGCACCTGTGACATGCCCTTTTTTTAATTTCAAAATTTTTCTACTCTCAGAGGCAAGCCCCAGGCCAGGCAAAACTTTGTATCAACACCTGTGGGCCCAGACTGCTTAACACTACCACAAGATATCACAAACACTGCTGGAGCAACTGTAGCAGTTTTCATGAGAAAATTAGATATGTACCTCTGCCAAAGTGTCAGATCAACCAGGCTGTGATAAATACGAGGGCCAGCAGGCTGCCAAAAGTAACAGCCTGGTTCATCACACAAGCACTAAACAACTGTTTGCCTAGCCCAGGACAGGGCTGCGAGAGTAGGAAAACTTTCGAAACCCTTCAAAGGTATACCACAGGCAAAGGTGGTACTAAGCGCTACCATCATTGTAAATTAAAAAAAAAAAAAAAAAAAAAACCAAGGAACATGTTTACAAAGACAGGGCACCACAAGAAAAGCTCTACTCCTGTAACTACAAAGAGGTAATTATACCCTGACCTAAGGCCAGACTTCCTTATTGACTGCCTGATCAACTAAACTCTTGCTGCCAGTGGCTCACAATAACCTAAATAATCTGGCACTTGTTGCAAGATTGGGCCAGTTTCCTATATTCCAACAATATATCTGATATCTGTTGGTAGGTTAATTTTGGAACACAGATGCTGAGTAATTTTTAATTGGTAAAAAAAAAAAATACAATTAAAAACAATTATAGTCTTCTAAATACAGTGGAACCCTTGTTTTCGTCTTTAATCCGTTCCAGAAGGTCGGCCGAAAACCGATTTGTATGAAAACTGAAGTAATATTTCCCATAAGAAATACGTAATGTAAATCCAATTAATCTGTTCCAGACACCCAAAAATATTAAAAAAAATTTTTTTTATAGGGAATAACTAGTTTTGCACACAGAAAACAATGAGAAATAAATATAAAGTGCTAATGAAATGGATAAATGAACATTTAACATCACTTTTACCTTTATTGAAGACTTGTTGGCATTTGGAAGATGGCAAGGAGGGGAGAGGGAGGAGAGGTTATTGTTTGGAAGGGAAATCCCCCTAAATAAGGACTAAAGGTATCAAAGCCCTAAGCAGGGTTACTTCCCTTCTTTGTCTTTTACTGGCACTAGGACCAGCTTGAGAGTCACTGGACCCTTGTTGCACAAAAAATCTGTCCAGAGAGACCTGTTTCTGGCATCTCTAAGATTTGCCTAAAATGGGACATGGCATTGTCATGTTGCTGATATGGCTAGCAACAGCTTTGTTAGGGCGATATTTCTCCACAAAACTTCGCACCTCACTCCACTTTGCACAAATGTCCTTAATCGATGAAGGCACATTCTCCCCTCTCTCTTCCTCCTCTGAAGCAATTTCCTCAGCTAAATTCTGTTGCTGTTCCAGATGAAGGTCTTGCAGCTCTTCAGTGGTTAGCTCTTCCCTGTGGTCATCCACCAACTCTTCCACATCCTGGCCACTCACCTCCAACCCCATGGACTTTCCCAAAGACACAATAGATTCCATAACAGGCGTAGGGTCATCAGGGTTAGCCTCAAACCCTTCAAAATCCTTCTGGAGAACACATTCTGGCCACAATTTTCTCCAAGAAGAGTTAATCGTCATGGAAGTCACTCCCTGCCAAGCCTTATCTATAAGGCTTATGCAATTGAGGATATTGAAGTGATTCCTCCAGAACTCTCTTAGGGTCAATTCAGTGTCTGAGGTCACTTCAAAGCAACTTTGAAACATTGCTTTGGTGTAGTTTTTTGAAGTTTGAAATGACCTGCTGGTCCATGGGCTGGATAAGAGGAGTGGTATTAGAGAGAAAGAACTTCACTGTGTTGAAACTAAAGTCCCCCAACAATTGGTCTTCCAAGTCTGGAGGATGAGCAGCAGCAGCATTGTCCATTACCAGGAGGCACTTGAGTGGCAATTTATTTTCCAGGAGGTATTTCTTTACACTCGGGCCAAACACTTCATTGACCCACTCAATGAAAATTTACCTCGTGACCCATGCCTTATTGTTAGCCTTCCACATCACACACAATTTACTCTTAATGACTTTTTTCTTCTTGAACACTCTGGGATTTTCAGTGATACACCAGTAAAGGCTTCACTTTGAAATCCCCACTAGCATTACCACAGAACAAAAGAGTTAGCCTATCCTTCATAGGCTTGTGTCCTGGCAGTGCCTTTTCCTCCTGCGTGATGTAGGTCCTCTTTGGCATTTTCTTCCAAAAGAGGCCTGTTTCGTTACAACTGAAGACTTGTTGGGGGAGGAATCCTTCAGCCTATGTACTCCTTGAATTCATCAACAAATTGTTCGGCCCCACGTTTGTCCGAACTTGCAGCCTCATCATGCCTTACCACAGTGTATGCCACTTCACTTCTTGAATCTGTCGAACCAGCCGTTGCTGGCCTTAAATTCACTAACAGCAGTACTCGTTCCAGGCATTTTCTTTACGAGATCTGCATGCAACTGCCTTGCCTTTTCGCAAATTATCACCTCCACAACACTACCTCCCACTAACTGTTTTTGGTTGATCCACACCAACAACA
This sequence comes from Cherax destructor, assembly GCA_009830355.1. Lineage (NCBI taxonomy): Eukaryota > Metazoa > Arthropoda > Malacostraca > Decapoda > Parastacidae > Cherax > Cherax destructor. Next base: position 112,185 of record WNWK01000865.1, on the reverse strand, counting down.
ACAACTCAACATCTTCGATTGTTTGCGATCACTGTTTCGTTAGCACATTTACCCCTTTCACAACATCAGCTTCCTTGATTTCTTTTTTCTTCGCCAGGATGGAACTGATCGTTGATTTGGACTTCCCATACATCCTGGCGAGCTCAGCCACACGTACGCCACTTTCGTATTTTTCTAAGAGTTCTTTCTTGAATTCAATCGTGTTTCTCACCTTCTTTACCAAAGGGCTGGCACTTGGAGCTTTCTTTGGCCCCATGGTTGCTTATTTAGCAGTCGCAAGCACAAAAAACAATGGATTATTACGAAATGTTTCAGATGAACACGTGGAGTAATGCTCACTGAACGAGTAACAAAGACAGACTGTGTCACGAACGTATGAGCGGCCCTGTCCTGCAGGCAGGCAGATGCGTCTGGTACAGAAGATTTCCGAGCAGATGTACGAAAACGGAAAATTTAGCCAAAAAGTGGTCGAAAACTGAATTGTACAATAACCAGATCGGATGAAAACCGGGGTTCTACTGTATTGAATGTCTCTTCAGCTGCACCCCTCTCCTAGTGGGCAAGGTGGTAATTTGCAGTGATTTATCCAGTGAACTGGATCGAAAGTATACATACGGTGTCAATTATATTCATGGGGAAGCACTAAACCCATAAGGAATATACAGCACCTGGGAAATGGAAGAAAATCTAGGTATGATTTACGAAAAGAAATAGAAGCTCCAATTCCTTAGATCAAGAGCTTATCACCAACAAAAAAAAAAAAAATTAAAGGTATAGGGCATCACCGGTTCCCAAGGGACAGCCAGCCACTTCCAATCATTCTGACTGACTGTACATCAGCAAACTTGTTGGCCTCTGCCATCACACGTGTCCAGCTCCACAACTGGACACGTGGGGTTTTCGATCTGTACCTCATATCCTGTCTTGAGAGCAGACATACCAGTGGCACCTTCTCTGACCTTCAATGCTTTAGCCACTTCCACATTCCTGTTCAACATTTTCCTCTGTGGCATTGTTTGGCCATGGGCACAGTCACACAGCTGTTTCCCCACAACCAGCTGCACCAGTATTTTTTCTATACTGCATCTCATGGGGGCATGTTAAGACTGTAGGCACTCCTTGGAAACACTGTCAGTCAGCAAGATGCCTATCTTCCAGTACTGCTACAAATAATCACCTTAGTAATGCTAACTACTATCACTACATGCCCATTAGACTACAAATAGTTAACAGGATGACTGCCTGGTCATGACACCATCTCTGCATTTCTGCACTAATGAAGTTCGTACAGTTACTCAGTTTCTGGAAATTTCCCCAGGGTCCCATTCCCTGGTGAAATAGCCTCTTAGCTTCAGGATTAGGTTAGCCAGCATGAAACTATTAGGAAGGTGTAACACCCACCCAGTCAGCCTATCTACATAGGCCCTGTGAATACTGAATCACTTTCTTCAATGGCTATTTGCAGGTGAAGCTGCGAGAAAAAACTCCTAGTACTGAGAGAAGACATACCAGAACAAAGTTTTCAAGAGGAAACCGAACCATTACCTGCTGGTGCCAGATCAGGCAAGTTATGGGTACATTGTGTACCAAGACACTTGAGTGTGTGGTACTTTGCGATACTTCCTCTAATTTTTTTTTATTGAATCGTTTTTAATTTTATTCAAAATTCACTCATTAACCCTTAAAATTTATACCAAAACTATTTTTATAGAAGGAAGATTGAGTACCTAAAGAAAACAAATATAAAAGTTATAAAACTGTGCCTTATTAGTGTTACTCTCACTAATACTTGATCTAGAACAGTTATTTTTGGATTTAAATGACTAGTTTTTTGTGTGTAGTATTTTATAAGGTATAGCTTTAAGAAATTCAAGCAGGTAAGTGATATTTGTATTACTTTAAAGAAGTGTTTTTATGTGGGGTGAATTGAAGCAGCTGTCTCATTCATACTTTGCATACTATATTTACACCTTGTAAATATTTCTTAAATTGCTTTTGTTTCCAACTTTATTATACTTTGTGCCTTTTTCAGGCCTATAGAAAGCATGTGTAGCCAAAATTATCATGGCATGCAAATACATCAACGTAGAGAGTCAACTCAGACCCCGAAAAACTCAAGTGTTGATATTGATGCTACGAAAAACAAGAACCTTGCAATAAAGAGTGGCTGTATTATGTACAATGTAGATAAAAGTACATTGTCTAGGCATGTTTTCAAAGGTGAAACCAGATGGAGGACATTAAAGCATCCCAGCAGAAAGTGAAATAGAGTTGGCACTTTGTCTGCAATTGAAGTCCAAGTGGGGTTTTGCTGAAAGCATGATGGAAGTTTTAAAAATTATGTTTAAAGATTGTATGCCCAGAAAAGACAGGGTAATAGCTTTCATGGAAAGGCACCACATATCTATGAAGTATCCATCCACCTTTGAAGAAACTATTAAAGTAGTAGCTGCAGATTCCAATATGATACATGGTTTCTATGATTTCTTATGCAAACAAATTTAATGACTAAAACTACAGGAAAAACCAGAATGTACTATATGGAATATTCATGAGACATCCCTCATTACTGAACCTACAAAAGTTAAAGTCAAGGCCCCCAAAGGATATAAAGCCTCGGAGTAAAATCAACATCAGGTTGAGAAGCAATGACAGCAATGGCATGTATATCAGCTTCAGGAGATTTCCTACCACCATTCCTCATCTTCTACATAATGTCTACAAAAGTAACTGAATGACTCTGAACCCACACAAGGTTGGATGTCAGATATATTTTATGACTGGCTATGCAAACTTTGTGAAAAGAAAAAAAGAGGCCCTTAATCATAATCTATGATGGCCATAGCATTCATCTCACATCCTCAATTGTGAAAAAGGAATGAATGAAAACATTATAAACCCTCGTTTAAAAACTCTTCTTTGATAGATGCAATAGAACTTGCAGGCATAACACAAGACAAAAACACCGGACATCCCCCGCATCCAACTCAACCTGTGTAAAAACTTGATGTGCATAAAAGGCCCTAAAACATGGAAATCCCTGCCTCAAGTCTCTAAGGTCCTATTCTGCCAATTGCTTCAGAGCTATTATTAAAAAGCATCTTATTTCCTTAATGTAATCAAGACAGCAATACGCTTGTCAAACAATACCTGTCTTCATCCAATTATATCCTTGTTCTTCTTTTGGCCTTCCTTCAACTCCCATTTAAAATTGGTAACACATTGTCCCATTAGATTTGTACTTTAAGTAACTTGCTGAATTTTCACCATCTTTTCTCAATCACACCATAAAACTGAACATAAAATCAGTTTAATGTGTAATTCTTTAGCAATTTACCATTTTGTCAATAGTTATCTTTCTTACTGCACTTATGACTGTTATTACCTATGCAAGAAGTTAAACATAATAGGCCACGTCTAGTACTTTAGTATAGTATGCAAGCTTTATGATTAATTACCCAAAATGCATTCCATAATTTGTGGCTTTCTTTTGTGCCTACTATTTCACTCATGCATCTATCCATGTATCTACCATATATCCTCACACTACTGAATGCCTGCAACCACTCGATGTCTGCTGCTTCAAAGCCCTTAAATCATTTAAATCAGGATAAAGCAGTAGTTGCATGGAACAACCAAAATAGAGAAAATAAAACACAAATAACCTGCAAGTAGGAGAGAGAAGCTTACAACTGACCCCACTTTTACTACTACTAAAACTACCTCTCCATTGCTACTACTACTACTGCTACCACTATTACTACTGCCTTCCATCACCCTTCACTCTTTTCTATCATTTGTGCCACTAAAACTATTCTCCCTACCTTCTATCTCCACTACCAGCCTTCCCACTACTACTTTTTCTTCCTCTCGGTCCTGTCCCTGTCACCCTCACTTACATATACTGTTTCCCTCACTCTCTTGGTCCAAGTTGGACCAAAATGTTGTGGTAAGCTTCTCTCTCCTAAGTGCAGGTTATTTGTGTATTGTTCCAGTAGAAGTACTGTGCCTTTTTTAGTCTTTAGAGAACATAAAATTATGCAGCCAGAATTCACTGACCTCGTGGGTACTGTTTGGAGTTCAGCTTTCAGAGACAACCATTTTAAAAGTGTTTGAAGTAACTGGAATGTGTACGTATATCCCATTAATAGAAATGTGTATCCTGAGTCTGTATTCAAACTCCAGCATCCTTGGAGTAACAAAAAGATGAACAAGCATGCCAGAACACCTGCAGGAACTCCTATACAAGAACCCCCCTCCCCAGAAGGATGCTGTGCTAAAAAATTATTGAATTTGACCAGATATCAGGATTCTGAAAATATGAATACATCAAATTTCAAACAGATCCTGGCAGATTATGTTACTAAGCAACTATCAACTTACATGTTGACAGGCCCACAACCCGAGGAGGATTATTGATCCAAACAGCAAAGAATAACAATAGTGTGTCCTTGAGGTCATGGTGTTATCATTATTACAATCATAACTAAGCCCTAAACCCAGAAAGGTCATACAGATCACAGAGCAGAAAAGACAAAACTGGCACAAAGATATGGAAAAAACATTAAAGTTGTTGAAGATTCTGAGAATAGCAATGATGCTGAGAGTAATGTGAAGTCTTATCCAAAAGCACACAAGAAACTCTTACCTGAGGAAAATTAGGTTCTATGGTGGATTAAGGTACAAATGCTTATGATGGGAGAGTGGAAGTACTAGTAGGAAACGAAATACAAAATGAAATTTCTTGAATGGAAATCAAATAACAAATGTGTGGCATGTTCGTGATGACCTTAATGACGTTTTGCCAAGATCATTGATTTTTGACACAATAAAGTTAACCAGAACATTATCTTTTAAAATTTTGGGAAGTGATAAATTTTCTAAATTAAAACACCTTTTAAAGGGACGTTTCTTTAATTTAAATTTATACACTTCCAAATTTGTTGTGTATTTCATTAAAACTTATTGATAACAATGTCTTTTGTGTCAAAATATAAATTTAAACAACACATTGACATCTCATTTTCTCTGGTATACTGTCAACTCACGGCAGCCAGTATGGGGTAATTCATAACTATTTCAATGGTATTTAGGTAAAAATTATTTGGAGTCTTTATAACTTGAAAGAGAACTGAAGTATTATATGATTATACTTCCCCTGAAATATGAGAGACTGCTCTTCTAGTTTCAGTGGGATCAAAAGTAATGTTTGAGTGTGTCAGTTCACCCCACCCAATGCTACTATGCTCACATGTTATCAGAAAAGTTGCAGATAGAAGAATGGTTGAATTATAGGCAACAGTTTACTTACAAAAAGAAATCAGAATAGTGACAAATGGCATATAACAGGGTTAAGTGTGGGGCCTCTTTAGTCTTGATTTACATAAATGACAGATTACAGTATTAAATGGCAAAATGTCAAGTAGATTTGCTCACAAAAGTCAACAAGAATGAAATCACAATAACACGGCTGGAACAATTCACTACTAACCCACAAATTGGAGATATAACTTCACACAACATATCTATTCTCCCTGATCCACTATCAAGACTTGATAATGGCCTAGGATGAACCATCATCTAAATTTTTATCTACAATTTGTGGGTTATTGTAATAAGGCATATATTCAAGGTCCTAATCCTAGATTAATAAGTCTCCATAAACTAAATACATTATAGTTCAAACCTGATGCAACAACAATTAAGAAGTCTAAGTAGCAGAAGTCTTAAGCCAAGAAAAACTGTGCAATATGTGTAATAAAGTTAGCACTCATCATATCAAATATAGTATAGAACTACTTGTAATAAGATTATAACTACTGCTGGGGAAAACCTCATTTGGACTATGCAGTATAGCTCTATATTGCAGAATGGACATAATTGTACTGGAGAGCACACAAGGATAGAGTCGAAACCCTGCAATTTGAATCTTTCCAACCAATATAAATTAATAGTAGTGAACCTACACTCTCTTGAAAAGGCTTAAAATGAAGGACTGAGTGTTTTGAACAAATGAGAGAAAGGGATAAATAACTGATTAGAACAAGGTACAGAAAATTTCTAACAAAGACAGACTTTGTAAAAATATAAATTCAAACTGAACAAACTTAGATTAATATACGAAAGGGGTAACTAGAAAATATCACCAACATCAGTTGGCAGGTTTGGTGACTTGTTAAAATATAACAGTTATTCAGCATAAGTTTATTTTGGGCTAGTACTTGCTGATAATTTTACTAAATTTAAATTTATGTACGAGAAAACTTTTTGCCTATAGGAAAATATAAGAGGCTTCTCCTAACTGATCAGAGACTTGAGCACATTGCTGAGATCAGTGACATATATGCAAAAGCTATTAAAGAGTTGTAGACAAGTAGAACAAACTTGCAAAAAGTGTCAAGGATCCCAATATAAATAAGTCACAGTACCTGACACTACTAGTTGACCTCAAGGTTAATTCTACATAATGTAAAAGCTTGGAATTATGTACAAGGCCTGAATAAAAGTTTAACTGATGGAAGTGCTTTGGGTGATTCTCACATTAAGTCACTGTACATCAGAGGGAATGGTAGGGCATAAGACCTGTCTAATTGGTTACCATAAAATCCAGATATATATTTATTAAAGCACCCAAAAGATTTGATAATCTGAAATTAAAATTAAAAGTGCACTGACACACTTTAATTTGAAGTTACCAGCACTAGTCACAATCAACAATTTGGAAAAATTTTACAGAGCACAGAGTCCAATTAAGAAAAACAAGATTATATAATATGCTGACTGAGGAATAGTGTATGGCACAGAACAAAGAAACGGGTAAATGCTAGAAATGTGGGCTGGAGTAAGCCTTAAAACCAGGTATGTTATGGTATATGGAATGACTGGTCAGTCATTCCATGTGAGGTATGAGGAGGTGTTGTGAGGATGGCTAAGATATTGTCTATTGTTTGTCATAGACATTTAAAAATATTAAGAAAGCACTGTCTGGGTATAGGATTGTTGTTATGGGGTCAAGAGGAAGTATGTATATGGTGCTCATTGTTTATGGTGAGGGGAGGGGGAGGAGGGGTGGGGGAGAGAAGATTCTTGGCTTGGGGGGAGGGAAGTGGGGGTTTGCCTGGAGTGTATGGGTGAGGGTGTGGGCGTGTATGGGTGAGTGTGGGTGGGTGCTGGAGGGTGTGGGAGCGCGGGAGGTGTGTGCTTGGCCTGCGTGAGGTGCCAGTGCCAGTGGCCTCGCACCCGTGGCGGGAAAATACGAGTGAGAGACCAACCTTCTGCCAGCCACCGCGCGCCGTCACCACCACATACAGCAGGTACAGGTCCACTCCCTTGCCGTTGATGCGAGGAAGCCGCTTGAAGGCCGTCCTGTCGGGGGACACACACCCTTAGTACCTCACACTACACATATATCACACTATATATCATCAGCAAGTGCACTCAGCTACTCACTATAACGGCACTTACCCTCGCTGCTGATGAAATTCTTCAAGCTGCTTGAGAAACCCATCGTATTCCCTATCATACGCTTCGGCGTCTTTGTTCATTTCTTTAGTCATGTTTCCTCGTGATCACACACTAAAGCACTCACTTAAAAACACCGAGAACACATTTCTAGGGCAGGGGGGCAGTGATTAGCGGAGCACTGGGCACTGAAGAAGCAGAGTGAGACACACCGGCGCTAGTATTGTTCGCGAGCGGCTCACCACCAAGCGTTCCAACACTCTCCCTCACACCTCACCACCACCACAACGCACTAACACTCACCATTCTATATCATCCTCTCCGCCTCTCCAAATATATTTCCCGTTAAAAGAAAATGATTCATGTACGAAATTTAATAATGGAGAGCGTTTTCGGCCTGAAAAGGGTGCACAAAAATTGGAGGATGCATTTTAGAAGAGTGAAGCATGCTCGGTGTAAGACGAGTGCCCATCTGCACCTAGCGACGGTCGCGCAGGCTCTGAAATACTTTATTGATTAACATTACAATAAATTTGTTTCATACTCTGATATGATTCCTCAGTATGACAGGCATAATACTAATGCGCAGGCTGAAACTCAAGCGAATCCTTCAGCCTTGTGAGGAGCTTCTATCAGCCATCATAACCCCAAACTCTTTGTTTGAGCTCACAAAATGGCGGACGGGAGGAAATGACATAGGCGTCACCTTGGCCTTCTTGATGGCTGATGATTTCTTGTTTATGGTGGCACATAGGGGAGAATATAAGCTGGTGGGTGACATAGGAAGTGTTGAAGGTGCAAAGGGCGCGCGCTGAAGGGTGTCTTGACGGGTGACGCTGTGGGGGCCGCGACTCGCTGAACGCTACCCTCGCAATCTCCATCCCAAATTGTATCGACCACCCCAAATTGTCTCGCTCACCCCCCGTCCGCAGCCCTCACAGTACCATCTCCATCTCTCACTCACACCCGCCTTATAGAGCCAAGATGGCAGTGTGGTTCTGCGACACTCCCTGCTGACAAGCACCTTGCAACTGCCCTCAAACAAGGCCGTGATCGATCGAAATTTAAAAGTGCAAAGAAAGACTTTCAGGAGGACGTGCCCCAGGAGGACACTAGGAGGTCGTCCCGTTTTCTTTAACTACCACTAATATACCATCTCATAACCACCATCAAGTAAATAACTTTTCATTTAGTTATTACAAGCATAACAAATAAAAAACTGCAATGGTATTGTGGGTACACAAGTGTGATGGTCAAACTGTGTGAGAATACATTAAGGGAGACTCAACCTAGGATAACACGGGTGTATGGGTTACCTCTACTCATGATCACTTATTTGTCTCTATTTTTAGATGCAATGTTCCTCATCTTCTTCAGGTTTGTGTAAGTGAAGATGTGATGGCGGACCTGAGGTGACGTCACTTACATAACGGTGAAGACACAAGCAGGAAACCTGATGTATGCCACATAACTATTTACAGTGACTTCTTGGTGCACTGTGCCTCTCTTACACTCACTTCTTATCATTGCAATTGGTATCTGGATAAATGTCAATGAGTTCGTATATGATTATATGTCAAGTAGAAGGAAAAAACACGATAACGTCACCCATTGTGTGAACCTTCGTCAGCAATACTGCAACTTTGTATGTACAGCAGCACCCTGCTGCTAATGACTTACACTGCTTCAATTGTCGGATTATCCCAGGATGAGTCTTAATTTATCATCCATATAGGTCCATAATAACTGTTTCTTCAGTCTTTGTAAAAAATAACACTGATATCAAGTAATTTGTCATGAGAGGGACATTATTGCTTGGAACATTTCTACCACAACTTCGGATATAATAACACTGCTAAGGATCACCATACTGAACTATATCTGATGCTTGAGCTCTCTCATGTGATAAACCAGACATCAGAAGAAGGTACTTACATCAGAGCAATTATAGCTACTTTTCCTCGTATTAAACCAGGTTACCCCCCCCCCTTCTTATTGTAATGTTTTATATTATTTTCTCTCACTGATAAAGTGAGGCTAATATTCTCTAGCATCTCAATCCTGCACATCATTAGATAGCCAGAATATACAGCTGTTACACCACAAGACGGGCAGCCATCACCCGTTTTGCACTATTTAAAGACTGTTCTAGCAATACTTATTCATTTTTTCGGCTGATTTATATTTGATTATAATAAGTCGAGTGACAAAATGAAAACTGTATCATTGACGGCAGCAGCTTCACCCTGCATCTAGCCCCAATATTTGTTTATGTTAAATATACTACTAAATTACATTATTATTATTATAATCAAATAGAAGCGCTAAACCACAGGGGTTATACAGCGCTTACTAAATTACATTATAAGATTTTATTAGGGGACATAGTTTGAAATAAGTTTAGGTAAGATAACTGAGCTTGAAACTTAAGTAGTAGAAACTCTCATTCTTAATCCTCAGGGACCCTTAAAAATATGTTGTGAGAGAGAGAGAGAGAGAGAGAGAGAGAGAGAGAGAGAGAGAAGGCGGGATGAAGAGAGAGAAGACGGGAGGGTGGGAGGGAATGGCAAGAAGAGAGGGGGGAGACAGGAAGGGAAGAGAGAAAGTGATCCAACATTATCACTCCACTGGCGGATTGGGTTGCACCCAATGCAGGGAGGAGTCGGTCAGTGAGTGCTAGTCATTTGAAGTATTACCCGGCCGAGACTGCGTCTCTGCGTCTCTCCACTTGCTAGCCTCACTGAACCGTGTTTAACCTAAACCTATGGATTAGATATTCCTAGATTGGCTGTTAGAAAGCCTTTGAGTGTGAGTTGTACAGGAAACTGATTCACACAGTAAGGTGGAGTGACAGGAAAGAAGCATCACTGGATAAGGAAGTATCTGTGAAACAGAAGGGGGAGCAACGTGCGTTGGATTGCGTACGGCCAGCAGTAACAGCTTGATTGATCAGACTCTTGATGCGCCGGGGAGTCCTGGTCTTGGACCGGGCTGCGGGGACGTTGACCCCCGGAACAACCTCCAGGTAGTGTGGGGGAAGGGTGAAAAGGGGAGTCCCCCAAGGGACAGTTCTTAAACCCATCGTACCTCTGAAGTATTAATTGGATGGGTTTGTGTACATCCGCGGTATGCGACTAGCCTATTCTCACCTACTTGTACTCCCCTATTTGCGGAGCTTAGTCTCAGCTCCTGGCCCCATTTCTCTGCTGGTAGATACTATATGATAGTTGATGATCTGCCAGGTGTGTGAGGGGAAGAGATACCCGTTGAAAAGGAGATGCGGGTACTGATCCAGCCTTTATTGTGAGACCTGCCCGCTCTCTCTGAAGGTTTTATCCCGGTAAACAGATCAACAGATGTAAACAAATGACGACTACATCAAAACGTGTCACGTCGCTTGGTTGGTAGAACACTCTGCTCACACACTGAGGTCCGTGGTGCGATCCCCGGTACGGGTGGAAACATTAGTTCGTGTTTCCTTAAGACACCTGTCCTGTTCACCTAGCAGTATAGGTGTGGGTCGCATCCTGGGAACAAAATTAACATAATTTGCCCGAAATGTTCTGCATAACCAGGGGTTTTCTTTATAGTATATCATTGAGATCAGCTATGGTCTGTACAAGTTGTATCATGTACTTGTAGAAATAAAGATTATTATTATTATAACCAGCGAGACCAGCTCAGTAAGTGGCTGTTGGAGCCCATTCCTAACAAGTGCAAAGTAATAAAGATGAGAAATGAGTAGATAAGGCCGGGAACAAGCTACAACTCCAGAGGTCAAGGAAGGATAGACTTCACACCGCCTGAGATATGAGAGGTAATTAGGTTTGATCCAAGGAAGGAGAGGGTAGCTCAAATTCCTTCGATGAAAAGCCCTTCGTCAGAATGAAGGCATCTCCGTGAAGAACGTATAGTGAGAGAGGGATGGAGTGTGAGTGAAGGAAAGAGAACTAACTTTCAACTCCACTGCCTCCAGACTTCTCCTTGTTGCAATATTCATCACTCATGCTTGACACCCATATAAGAGCATTGGTATAACTATACTCTCATACATTTCCCTCTTTACTTCAATGGACAAAGTTCATCTACTCACATGTCCACTCCTAAATATCTTGTTTTCCTGAAATTTTACTTTAACCAGGACTGGTTTCCCTGTCGTTTCCCTTCGATATGGATGGGTTTTCCTATCATATTCTGTCTCCATGGATGGGTTTCTCTGTCATTTTCCATCGCCTTGCATAGGTTTCCAATGGGCCACAAACCCCTTCAACAATTACTGTATCTAGAGTATGCACCACCCTCTTGGATGGCCCACAGTAACATTTTCACTCCGTGCCTCGTGGAGAGAGAGAGAGAGAGAGAGAGAGAGAGAGAGAGAGAGAGAGAGAGAGAGAGAGAGAGAGAGAGAGAGAGAGAGAGAGATTTATTCAGCATAAATTTACTAAGTTCTAAACAAATTGCTGTCCTAAATTTCTACGAAGGTTGCATTAAGCACATTACAAAAGCAAAACAAAAGCTGAACTGAAGGAGAGGAAGTGACAAGGAGGGAGTAACTGAAGGAGAGGCAGTGACTGAAGGAGAGGCAGTGACTGAAGGAGAGGCAGTGACTGAAGGAGAGGCAGTGACTGAAGGAGAGGCAGTAACTGAAGGAGAGGCAGTAACTGAAGGAGAGGCAGTGACTGAAGGAGAGGCAGTAACTGAAGGAGAGGCAGTGACTGAAGGAGAGGCAGTGACTGAAGGAGAGGCAGTGACTGAAGGAGAGGCAGTGACTGAAGGAGAGGCAGTGACTGAAGGAGAGGCAGTAACTGGGGAGTCTAGAGGGAAGGGTGGGAAGAGAAGGGGAAGGGAGGGAGAGTCCATTCATGGCAGGGTTGGGATAGTAGGTAAGAAATTGTTATTATTATGATGGGGAAACGCTTAGGGAGGTCATAGCCTGGGAAACAGAAAACAATAAGATTTGATGCGTGTTAAAGAGGAACAGGGAGGGAGGTTGATCGTGTCTGTTGGCTTATTTGATCGTGTCCAGTGGCTGGATTGTTAGCACACTCACCTCACATACTGAGAGTCCGTGGTTCGACCCTCGGCACGAGTGGAAACGTTGGGCATGTTGTCTTACACCTGCTGTCCCTAGCAGTAAGTAGGTACCTGGGTGTTAGTTGACTGTTGTAGGTCGCATCCTAGTAGACTAGATTGAAAAACTACAATGGAAATAGACAGTCTCTCGATGACACAGCGATTTTACTGGGTTATCCTGGGTGGCTAACCCTCTCCTGGGTTTAAAATCCCATCTTATCATTGACCAGGGTGACCTGCCTCACTAATCACTGCTACGCACGCACACACACGGGGCCAGGAGCTGAGTCTCGACCCCTGCAACCACAATTAAGTAAGTACACACGAAACCATCTACATTGTCTTCACAGCATGGGAGAGACGAGGCTTCATCCTGGTAGACAGATAATTCATTTGATGAGAGTCTGGAGGAGAGATAAGAGCGAGCTGCCTACCTACCTACCGTACGAGGGTCTCTAGTATATCGCTCAAGAAACTGCTTCAGTAATTCACTGGTGCTTGTTTTCTTTTTATTTTAAAATCTGTAACCCAACTGGCCGTGGAGAAATCACCAGCTGGGTTACAGCTGGTGCCTCTGACGGAAGTATGTACAATTTGTGGTGCTAGTGCGGCGGGCTGTCAATTTATGAGTCGCGGATTGTTCCCCTCATTTATCACTGTTTATTCATTGACAGTTGTTCACTACAACTTCATTTGAGTTCACACACACACACATATATATATATATATATATATATATATATATATATATATATATATATATATATACTATATATATATACTATATATATATATATATATAATATATATATATATATATATATATATATATATATATATATATATATATATATATATATATATATATGTCCCACTGGGACAAACCGATCATGGAAAAAATTGCCAACACAATGCTCACCAACGCTTCAGGAAAGGACAAAGCTCGTCTCCTAGCGGTGAAGGCACCACACTCAGGAGATTTCCTTCTAGCTGTTCCCAATTCCTCTCTGGGGACTCGACTCGACCCACAGGCCATTCGGATTGGTGTTGCTCTTCGCCTAGCCGCCCCCATACTCACCGAACATAGGTGTATTTGCGGCAGGGCGACGGCTGATCAATTCGGACTTCATGGTCTCGTGTGTCACACATCAGAAGGAAAGTATGCTAGACATGAGGAGGTCAACGACATCATAAAGAGAAGCCTCGCCACGGCCCGTTGCCCAGCTCAACGAGAACCCCAAGTGCAGAGGTCTGATGGAAGTCAAAAGCGTCCTGATGGAGCCACTATGATACCCTGGAAGGATGGTAAGCAGATTGCTTGGGACTACACCTGTGCTACCACAATGGCAGACACCTACTTGCCATACTCCGCAGCCGAAGGGGGTGGAGCTGCCAGCCACAGGGAGACCCAGAAGACTCGTAAATATGAAGGCCTTCCCCCTTGCTATAACTTCATCCCAATAGGGTCGGAGACCCTTTGAGCGTGGGGCAAGTGTGCTCTAAAGTTTCTCAAAGAGCTGGGTGAGAAACTCATCATAGAAACCAGGGACCACAGGGCGACCAGCTTCCTCTTTCAGAGACTCAGTGTGGCGATCCAGAGGGGAAATGCCTGCAGCGTTCTGGGCACGCGGCCCACTGCCGGGGAGCTGGACGAAGTATTTGACATGTAGCTCTGAGTTGTTATCTATGTTGTTTTATTCCCTATGTATTTTGTCTTGAAATAAAGTTTGTATAAAAAATATATGGTGGTAGGGGAAGTGGAATATTCAAATGGCTTCAGAAATCTAAATATTCTTCCTTCCTTGAAGCCTTTTTATCCACTTCTCCGAGGCAATGGGTCCCACAATTTACACAAGAGGTGGACCCCATCCTATATAATATATAATATATATATATATATATATATATATATATATATATATATATATATATATATATAAATAATGAAAACCTTAACAATTCGCAAACGGGCGAAATTTTTAACAAGCATTATCTCTCAGACCACAGCAGGATTCGGAGTGTGATGGTTCGAATCCTGCTGTGGACTGAGAATGTATGATATAGTGAAAATTTCGGTGGTAATGAGCAGTTGTGACATAGATAATCATCACTAATGTACCCGTTGAAGACACACTTGAGATAACAGACGATAAGATAGCGGACAACCATGTGATTTCAGGGATGTACCAATTTCAGTGAGCAGTTAGGGTAGGTTCTCACGTCTCTCAGTGCCACACTTATTAAGACCCTTCAGGAAGGCTGATAAAGGACTCTTTGCTTCATGGATTCGGAGCTGCCTTCTCCTTTCTGGCATCGTACCAGATTATATCCCATTCCCCAGGCGTTGTGAGCCCTACCTTTTTTTATGAGTACCCCCCTTACTACTACATTAATAATAATAATAATAATAATAATAATAATAATAATAATAATAATTTATTAACAACAGTCTCACATCAAAAGATAAAGTAGAAATTCATGCATAAAGTTTTTGGTTTCTTTATCATTGATACTTACGAACAAAAAATATTTCTGAATACGATTTAAACCATATTATTCTTAAGTTGATGATGGAGGTGAGAGGGGAGGAAGCCAGGGAAACACTGATGGCACCTGAAGACTCGGATCAAACATAAGTTCAGGGGTAGTAAGTGAAATGAACTAGTCGAAAGTGTGGTACAAACGGAGTATTACACAGTTTGGATGGCAGGTACGACAGAGTCCTCGACGCCAGGTTGACAGTAAACATAGACGCGTTTTTTAACAAAAGTGACTGCATCAGCAATGTGGTGCTACTAATCTAAATGATAGTTACATAGTGGGAACAAAAGCTAGCTATGTTTTCCTATCATATTCCATTACACAGGATGGGATACATACATACTTGGTGTTAAAGTCTCTCACCTTGAGCTGAGAGACTTCAGTAGGACAGTGACGATGTCGTCAAGTTGATGATTAAGACATTATGCAACAGCTAGGTATCTTAGTAGTAGTTAAATGAAGATTATTTAATCAGTTCATCTAACTGGGAGAAATATTATTTGAGGTGATCAGTCCCTCAGTCTGGAGAAGAGTTGAGCACCATGGTCTGCGCATGTCTCTTAATCATCATTTTGTAGGTATTTTATACCATTTTCAGCATAACGTCAAGTGTTCCAGTAAAAGTTCCAGAGGCTGGAAGGGGGAAGGGTCCTGGGAAGCATTGCATCCTCCCTCCAGGTCAGTATATTGCAAGATGTTGTTACTGCTAGACTTAGGTTATGCTATAGTATCTCTGGCAGTACAGTTGGTATACCTGGAGAGGGTTTCGGGGTCAACGCCCCCGCGGTTCGGTCTGAGACCAGGCCTCGTGGTGGATCAGGGTCTGATCAACCAGGCTGTTACTGCTGGCTCCACGCAAACTGACGTACGAACCACAGCCCGGCTGGTCAGTTACTGACTTTAGGTGCCTGTCCAGTGCCTTCTTGAACACGTCACTGACAGAATACGAAGTGTGTCGACTGAGACCAGGGTCCTACACTGAAACACACAGTGTATTGATGTCCAAATATTCAGTTTTTCAGAGGCACCTCCATTTAAACCTTACAGGATATGGCAAAACATCTCATTGTTAATGATAAGATATCTGAAATCTTGAGACTGTACCTGTATTTTGCGTCTGTTACCTAACTGAAGAAGAATGAATCAGTCTTGAAAAGACACCAACCTTATAATGACTTTAATAGTGATAAAAAGCTTAAATATTTTCGAGATTGCAACTCCACATTGCGTTCATTAGCTACTGGGAGAATTTGTAATGAATGAAATGACTAACATATTTTATGTGACGTATCAATGCCCAGAGGGGTCTGATAAAGACCCATTGTGACCTCTGCAATCCTGTTTTTCGCGCAACTGCTCACAGGATGAGCTGCAGGTACACGGTACACTAGTCGCTCAGGTGGCACAACTAACTCTGGCACCTCTCGTCTCAGCTGTGCCTCTGCCGTGGCCCGACTTATATCTAACAGTTCGCACCTTCACATCTGTTAGTTTACACCACTGTCTACAGCAGCACAGACCAGTGGTTATATAGTGGCGAAAGTACTGTGTACTTTAATACAGAATGTGCAGGTTCGAATCCTGCTGTGGTCTTTGAGATAATGTTTGTTAAAAAAATTAGCCCGTTAATATATACTTTAATTCATATTTACATGAAAGTATTTCTGAGGCACACATGACCTATACTTAAAGAAGAAACCTTAGTATAGGAAATAAGTCAAAGTGACTTATTTCCATTGGTATTATTGCCTTTAATCCTCATCATTTATGATAGTGTATAACGAAGTTGTAGCCACTTGCAGTCAGTAACCTTTAAACTTAACAAACTGGCAGCTATAATTCATTGTTCATAGAAAAAACATAGATGAGTACACGCGGAAAATATATTCTGGTAATGGGTGAGTCAGTGAGAAGAGTGCACACGGTATAGAAGCTGCAGTGTTGAGTGGTCTCCGGTGTCAGCGAGGCTGGTATGTCCACAACCTCCACACACGGTAAAAACTAGCTCCAAGACGTGTCCCACCAACCCCTGCTCCCTATACTAGCATATCTCACGAGAGAAATAATTGTAGGAAGTAGCCATAGGAAATGCTGTATCCCTGCTTCCTCTTTTTCCATTCTTCCACAGTGAAGAGTTGATTTCCTAAGATGTTTACGTGGGTGGGATTGATAGAGGAATGTTGGTGGGAGTTGAGCTTGTTGGAGCGAGTTAAAGGGGTAATTGGAGGAGGTGAGGGGGATGATTTGTATGGGTGTGGGAGCGAGTTGTGTGAGCATGGCAGTGAGTTGCATTGCTGTGGATGAATGACAGTGATAAAAGCTAGAACTCGACTCCGTAAAAGATAAAAGAGGTAACTATAATAATAATAATCTTTATTTCTACAAGTACATGATACAACTTATACAGACCATAGCTGACATCAGTGACATACTATATATGGAAAGCCCCTGGTTATGCAGAGTATTTCGGGCAACTTGGGTTAATTTTGTCCCCAGGATGCGACCCATACCAGTTGACTAACACCCAGGTACCTATTTACAGCAGGGACAGCAGGTGTCTTAAGGAAACAAGCCCCAATGGTGCCACCCGTACCGGGGATCGAACCAGGAACACCTGGAGTGAGAAATTGGATCTCAACTACAGAAGTGCCAGGAGTTAGACCTCAACCCCCTCAACACTCCCACAAGGTGGAGCCCAACACCCTAAAGAGGTGTCTGACCCAAGAAACTGGACCCCAGCCTCCTAAAACAACAGTTGTGTAGATGAGTTGTCAAGCCAGGTGTACCTCAGTGGACCCTTGAGACGATAGTTATAACCAAGACCACAGTTTTTAATGGGGTGGACCAGTAAGCCAGCGGAAGGCCTCAGTCCGATGACCAAAAGCTCCAATGGCGGGTCATCATATGACAAAGACCCACATCAGGAAACACTTGTCCTGTTTCCTGACGAACCTTACCTAACCTCAAACAGATCTAAAATTTGAGGTGAATGGGAAAAGGCCTTTTCCAGTTATTTACTAGACCTCAACGCCTTCAACAGGTCCAGGAGCTGGAGAGCAACTTCCTAAAAAAAGAAACATTTGTGAGTGTAAGAGGTGTATCTCAACATTTTCGAAAGGCCAGAAGCTACAGTTTGAGGCGGATCTGAAGAGACATTCTCAAAAATATTTGTGTCGGACGGTGGGGCCCAGTCCCTGGACCCGTTATGTACTTCTGTAATATTTTAACTTCCGCCCACAGGATGGGTATGGGGTGCATAATAAAGATATTAAACTAACTGGATATCAGCACTCTCAAACCTCGGGTTTCGAAGCTATCGACTAGACGAGGGTCATTAAGTCTGTATGTCACCTGTTCTCTCTCAGTGTATTTACACTGAGAGATACACACTTCTCAGTGTACATACACTGAAAGATATACACGTCACAGTGCAATAAGATTGTGATATCACCAGTAAACAGGCGATATCACAATATGCAGAACAACCACTGTGAAAAATAGTGAACTTCCAAGCACTTTCGTGATTCCTCATATTATGAAGGACCTATGATATAATATTATGAAGGACCTGTGATATAATATTATGAAGGACCTATGATATAATATTATGAAGGACCTGTGATATAATATTATGAAGGACCTGTGATATAATATTATGAAGGACCTATGATATAATATTATGAAGGACCTATGATATAATATTATGAAGGACCTATGATATAATATTATGAAGGACCTATGATATAATATTATGAAGGACCTATGATATATTATGAAGGACCTATGATATAATATTATGAAGGACCTGTAATGTGAGAAATCGCGAATGCGCTTGGAAGTTCACTATTTTTTCAATGGTTGTTCTGCACACCTCTCAGTGTATATATCCTGTCAATGTGTCAGGCCCTGGAGCTAGATCCCGCATTCTTCAAGCATTAGTAGCAAGGCCAGGAGCTGTAGCTCAACTCCCTCAAGAGTCTCTGGAGCTACGGTAATTCAGTCCTACCTGGAAGCGCTAAAAACTTGAGATCGATGGTCAGAGGCACTTGTAATTTAGTAAATATTTAATATTGTATAAGACATACATGACCTCTCAGCTTACGGAAGCCCATGCACCGTCACCACGACTAATATTGACTACCAGAACCTGCCAGTGGTACATGACTGCCAGAACCTGCCAGTGGTACATGACTGCCAGAACCTGCCAGTGGTACATGACTGCCAGAACCTGCCAGTGGTACATGACTGCCAGAACCTGCCAGTGGTACATGACTGCCAGAACCTGCCAGTGGTACATGACTGCCAGAACCTGCCAGTGGTACATGACTGCCAGAACCTGCCAGTGGTACATGACTGCCAGAACCTGCCAGTGGTACATGACTGCCAGAACCTGCCAGTGGTACATAGTGATAGTTGCAGGAGGTGCTAGTCTTGCAATCATGGAATGCTGACCAATAAACAAATATTTGTTGAAAGTATAACAGTTATCCCTAAGACCACACATATACACAGTAGTAGTAGCTTCGAATCCTGCTGACTGCGATCTCTCTCTGTATATGACCGCCTGTTTCTGAGTGGAACATTGATATAGAAATCGCTTGTGACGTCAGAACATACAGGAGGAGAATGAAATATCTTGAAACCATGCTTGAGGGCCACTGATGTGTCCGAGCTGAGAAGAAACATGGCTTGTAAACTAGGCTACCCAGCTTTTGAGGCATCTGTGGCCGAGTGGTCTAGAGCATCCCATGGGAAACCTTGCCAGCCTCCCTAACGTGGCTTCGAATCCTGCTGAGTGCGATCTCTCTCTCTCTCTCTCTCTCTCTGTTACTACTATAATATATAGGAGAAAGTGGTAAATTGGTACGTAGGCGTCATACAGCGCCTAGGGATTGAGAGTTATTGAGGTTTAGTCTATGGAAAGGAAGGATAGATGGATTCCAGAACAGTAAATGCTCACGCATACCCAATAGAGAGTACATTTCTTCACACATACCAGAAGTGTAACACTCCCCGATACTACATCACAAAATAACATCAAATATTTACTGAGGTTCCAAGAAAACCCACATGAACAACGTATGAGGGTGTCGAGGCACAGAGTATTGTCTGGAACCATTCACTCGCTCACTGTAATGGGCGGAGCTAATTAACACTCGGCAAAGCTTCGTTTTTATAACACAGACTGGGTGACCTGGAGTAGGAAAACTCATTCACTATCATTCTTCAATTGCCTATAAATTATTTGTTATTATTACTGAGGCGCCTCAAACTCATATGTACACCTACTGGAGACTGTTTTTTTCCTCTATAAAGAAGACTTATTATTGTAGGGACTGCTGTAGTTTACAAACCTTCACGAGTTATAAGACTTTAATGTTTCTTGCAATAACACGAATGGTGCCAAAGTCTGAGAGAATAAGTACCATAATTTGACTTAAAATGAGAAATTTAATATATAAAACTTAATTCGCAGTCCAGAAATTTTCAATACTTTATATTAATTATTTGGAGATATTATCATTTTTTAAAAGTGCTGATTTAGTGTTGTTAGGACAGTATTGAGTATTGTGGACACCCGGTGTACCTCCACGCCCTTGGTTCTGCAAGTAATGAAAACCACACGAAACATTTCTTTTCCCTTATTCTCCATGCTTGCGCATCACTCCCCGTCAAGCTATGCTAATATGCCACTGGACCAGTATGCAAATGTGTCTGGCAGGCGAGTCCTGCCGTAAAATATACACCACTTGGCCAGTACCAGCAGAAAGCTCTAGATTATAACAACCTGTAATAAGATATGCCAAGATGATTGTCACATAATGCATCTTTGAGCTCAATGGAGGTTGACAAAGGCTAATACAACTTCTCAAAGAGACGATGGCTTAATGTACTTATAATATTCTGTTATTTCCATATTACTGCATTGTTCAACAGCCCAGAGGTGTTGAACTGGAGGTGTTCAACAGCCCAGAGGTGTTGAACTGGATCGATGGACTGCAGCATTTCTCAGCTATGTTCTCATGAAAAGTTTTTGATAGAATTGTGTCTGACGGGACTGATTTCCAGTTCCCGGGCCTCATGAGTGTCCTTAGCTCCGGATATTTTGTTTGATGTTCATCTGTATAGCTGTGCATGAGCTAGTTCAGTCCTAGCTTTTCAGCCTGACACTACCAAGTTTATCATGTAGAAAAATGTATTTACATAAATGTAAATCTTCACTGGAGGCTTACTAATATTTAGTAAATAAATTAAAGTATGGTATATACAAGAGAAGTGCACATTGAAGGGGGCGAGAGGTTAACTTGAAGTGTAAACGCTAACACTTCAGAAATTCAGTTTTATTGTCATTTCAGGAAGGCTTATATTTATCACATTTACTTGAATATACAAAGTTGTGGGCGACTATCAAATCGTTGTCTTTGGGAGTGACATTAATTACAGAGATTAGATATCTTATAGTCACGTTCTCGGCGCGGGTAGAGGATGTGGGCAGGAACTTTAGTTGTGACTTTCATCTACAGGAGGGCAAAGTTTTCTCAAATTCTGACTGAGATAATGTGTCGACGGCCTACAGATTCCGTTACTCTTACCCAACAAAATGACTATCTAGAAGTGCAGAGGCAACCTGGGAACTATTCAACTAGCGAGATCAAGAACGTAACCCCGCGAAGGTCTGACTGCACCTCTAGTAGTCGTCCTCTTTATTACATACTTACAATTTTCGGCATCCAGACTACTATAGAATATTCTATTCTACTTCGTATTTTTTCCTTTTCCTTTTCGCTCCCACTTTGAGAAGTCTCTATGCCCCAAGATGCCCTAATTTGCTACGTTTGCATTTCCCAAATCTTACACATTATCTTTGGACTTGTGCTTCCTCTTAATTCAGCCTTTTCAATTATTGTTATTTCTCTTGTCGGAATTGGATAGAATTTTCACAAGATAATTATATGTACTTATTGTTAGTCATCACTTTCCCGTCTGTACGGTATGTTTGTGTACGGTTCTTGTTTAAATCCGGTTAATCCTCAGGTAGGGTGTGAATCAACCACGGTACGGGTGGGGTTTGAACTCGTGGTGAGTTGTAAAATTCTAGACCGACGCGTTAGCCACGACTTACCGCGAGTTCAATCCCCGCCAGTACCGTCGTTTGTTTGCAATCGTGTCATTATGATTTCTTAAGTCGTAGGGTGTGAGAATCTTTCTCTCTGCTCGGGTCTTACGTGGGGAGATCTGCCTTCAATGTTTCTGAATTCCTTTTTTTTCTATTTTCTAAAGAAATTGATTAAAGCTTGTTTACTACACGAAGTTCATTAAAGTTGCATGTAACCTGTTGCCTGGTAGACAACGCTTTCGCTTCACATGCTATCCTGTTCACCTAGCAAGCAAGTAGGTACCTGGGTGTTAGTCGACTGGTGTGGGTCGCATCCTGGGGGACAAGATTGAGGACCCCAGTGGAAATAAGACAGACAGTCCCTCGATGATGCACTCCCTGTCTTGGGTTATCCTGGGTGGCTAACCCTCCTGGGTTAAAAATCTCTCCAGGTAAATTCCAGGATTTTTAACCGGGAGGGTTAGCCAACCAGGAAACCCCAATTAGGTCAGTGCGTCATCGGGGACTGTGTTATTTCCATCGGGATCTTTTATTCTCGTCCATGGTGCGACCCACAACCGTCGAGTATCAACCAGGTATCTACTTATTGCAAGGTGAGCAGGGGCAGCAGGGGCAGCAGGGGCAGCAGGTGGAAACATGTCCAACTTTTCACCCGTGCCGGGAGCAATCCCTGTCCCTCAGTGTGTGAGCTGAGAACACTATCAACTGAGCAACGACCATCAGTCAAGAATACTAAAATAGGGATTTAAGTCTTCATTTATACCTCTCGGTGTATATATTTTGAAGGGAAATACTGATTCTTTTTAAACCAGATTAGCGCAGTTTGTCCTCCATGGACACCAGGCACCAGGCTTGGGCTGTAATGACCTGCACCAGAGACAAGATGTTGACTTCTGCACCAGCCCTGGTAGTATGTGGACATCTCTCTTACCCGATCATCAGTGACGAAGTCTCCTCATTCTTCCAGGGACTTTGTCACCATCTTATCCTGCCTGCTGGGCACAGTACAGGAGGCCACTACTCATCAGCTCCATTTTTCCGCTCTTCGGATATTTACGGTTTTAATAAAAAGCCGGTTATTAGACTCAGGTGAGGTCACAAGTGTCCCGATCTGCTTAGACCTAATTGCGAACTTTTTTTTTTGCGGTTGCGCAAAAAAAAAAATCTTGATTAGTGTTACAAAAAGAGAAGTTATATGTGTGGCTGGGGAGCAGAACAGAAACGAGTGGAGAACTCCCGGGAGTTTGGGATAAGTATTCTTACGTATGTAGCTGTGAAAGTCTTCTCTTAGTAACAAGGTGTTGGGTCACGGTCACAACTGTCATGTTTAGTATAAATGATCAACTTAATAGGATTTTGTAAATTATAACCAGGAGACAATCCGACAAAATAATAATTTAATATCTTTAATAATAACGTGTCTTAAAAGAAATAATATAAATACTTTCTCTTGTTGAAAAATACAGAAATATACTTTTGTGTACAATAATACTAAGGACCATAAGTTTATAATACAATTTATGAACATTTAGTTAAAGTGGCATTTCCACTGTCACAAGTCGTAATTCACCATATATACACATAGACGAAGTATAGCTATATATGTCGATGTATTGCGAATAATCACAGACTTCGAGTATGATAATCCACCAAGTAAGAAGCTAGCTTATAGACAGAGACATTTGTCAAAACATAAGCAATTTTAACGAAGAACAAAAGCACACAGCTGAGATCTTCAATAGAATATAGGAGTCCTAATACTCCCTTCTTACTGAATGAGACTGGCTCAATTCAAAATCAAGACTACGGTAATACGTAGAGGTCACAGTTAAATCCGTTGAATGACTTTATAACGTCAGAAAAACTCACAATCTTAGTAGATATAAAAATCTCTAAACGTTCCAGAACTAACTCTGTTCTTCACAGCAAGAGACTTACCAAGGCTAGAGTAGGCTGGATACTCAGCACGAGCGTTACCAAGGCTAGAGTAGGCTGGTACTCAAGCAACGAGACGTTACCAAGGCTAGAGGTAGGCTGGTCACTCAAGCAACGAGACGTTACCAAGGCTAAGAGGCTGGTACTAGCAAGCGTCAGCTACTCAAGCAACGAGACGTTACCAAGGCTAGAGGTAGGCTGGTACTCAAGCAACGAGACGTTACCAAGGCTAGAGGTAGGCTGGTACTCAAGCAACGAGACGTTACCAAGGCTAGAGGTAGGCTGGTACTCAAGCAGACGAGACGTTACCAAGGCTAGAGGTAGGCTGGTACTCAAGCAACGAGACGTTACCAAGGCTAGAGGTAGGCTGGTACTCAAGCAACGAGACGTTACCAAGGCTAGAGGTAGGCTGGTACTCAAGCAACGAGACGTTACCAAGGCTAGAGGTAGGCTGGTACTCAAGCAACGAGACGTTACCAAGGCTAGAGGTAGGCTGGTACTCAAGCAACGAGACGTTACCAAGGCTAGAGGTAGGCTGGTACTCAAGCAACGAGACGTTACCAAGGCTAGAGGTAGGCTGGTACTCAAGCAACGAGACGTTACCAAGGCTAGAGGTAGGCTGGTACTCAAGCAACGAGACGTTACCAAGGCTAGAGGTAGGCTGGTACTCAAGCAACGAGACGTTACCAAGGCTAGAGGTAGGCTGGTACTCAAGCAACGAGACGTTACCAAGGCTAGAGGTAGGCTGGTACTCAAGCAACGAGACGTTACCAAGGCTAGAGGTAGGCTGGTACTCAAGCAACGAGACGTTACCAAGGCTAGAGGTAGGCTGGTACTCAAGCAACGAGACGTTACCAAGGCTAGAGGTAGGCTGGTACTCAAGCAACGAGACGTTACCAAGGCTAGAGGTAGGCTGGTACTCAAGCAACGAGACGTTACCAAGGCTAGAGGTAGGCTGGCTACTCAAGCAACGAGACGTTACCAAGGCTAGAGGTAGGCTGGTACTCCACTCCAAGCAACGAAGACGTTACCAAGGCTAGAGGTAGGCTGGTACTCAAGCAACGAGACGTTACCAAGGCTAGAGGTAGGCTGGTACTCTCAAGCAACGAGACGTTACCAAGGCTAGAGGTAGGCTGGTACTCAAGCAACGAGACGTTACCAAGGCTAGAGGTAGGCTGGTACTCACTCAAGCAACGAGACGTTACCAAGGCTAGAGGTAGGCTGGTACTCAAGCAACGAGACGTTACCAAGGCTAGAGGTAGGCTGGTACTCACTCAAGCAACGAGACGTTACCAAGGCTAGAGGTAGGCTGGTACTCAGGCAACGAGTTGTTACCAAGGCTTGAGGTAGGCTGGTACTCACTCAGGCAACGAGTTGTTACCAAGGCTAGAGGTAGGCTGGTCACTCAGGCAACGAGCTGTTACCAAGGCTAGAGGTAGGCTGGTATTCACGTTAGGCAACGAGATGTTCCAAGGCTAGAGGTAGGCTGGTACTCACTCAAGCAACGAGTTGTTACCAAGGCTAGAGGTAGGCTGGTACTCACTCAAGCAACGAGTTGTTACCAAGGCTAGAGGTAGGCTGGTACTCACTCAGGCAACGAGTTGTTACCAAGGCTTGAGGTAGGCTGGTACTCAGGCAACGAGTTGTTACCAAGGCTTGAGGTAGGCTGGTACTCAGGCAACGAGTTGTTACCAAGGCTTGAGGTAGGCTGGTACTCACTCAGGCAACGAGTTGTTACCAAGGCTAGAGGTAGGCTGGTACTCACTCAGGCAACGAGCTGTTACCAAGGCTAGAGGTTGGCTGGTATTCACTTAGGCAACGAGATGTTTCCAAGGATAGAGGTAGGCTGGTACTCACTCAGGCAACGCATCTAAGCCAGACGTCAACTCGGTTCATGAGACACCTACCCAATAGACCGACTGACTAACTATTATACGATAGTTAGCATAGCAGTTCCCGACTTAATTCAATAAAACACATCCTCCTTATATACATAGCTAAATAATATAAGGTCAGATAATAATATAAAGCAAGATACCTTCATTTTAGCTATTAATGAAGATATCGGCAATATAATATTAAGTGGAAAAATAAAAATATACACATATAATAACAAATACCCCTTGGGTCCCATGCAAGAGACACAACGACTAGAGAGGTCACAATAGGTCTTTATCAGACCCCACCAGGCATACTTACATATAGAAAGATTATATTACAGTCAATTCATATACTGCAAACCTTCTTTTATTATTCTCTAGCCAGGTAAGGTGACATTAGCTATGCATACAGTGGCCATTATAAATGAAACGGTGGTCTGGTGGCTAGAGCTCTCGCTTCACACACGGAAGGCCCGGGTTCGATTCCCGGCGGGTGGAAACATTTCGACGTGTTTCCTTACACCTGTTGTCATGTTCACCTAGCAGCAAATAGGTACCTGGGTTGTTAGTCGACTGGTGTGGGTCGCATCCTGGGGGACAAGATTAAGAACCCCAATGGAAATAAGACAGACAGTCCTCGATGACGCACTGACTTTCTTGGGTTATCCTGGGTGGCTAACCCTCCGGGGTTAAAAATCCGAAGAAATCTTATCTTATCTTATCTTGATCATCAACAATATCAGAGTAAGACGTTAGTATACGACATTGAAATTTATATATCTGTTAAAATTTTCCCCATAGATATGAGAAGGTTGATTTTCTTTTACTAAAAATTTGGACATCATCATGTGCTTCTAAGATTAAGATTTAATATCATCCATTGGTATTTGTAGTGGGATCACCCATCTTTTCGTGTCTAGCTTTTAAGTCACCAACTAAAACAGTGAGAATGAATAAGGTTAGGAAGATCAGGATACTGGAGGAGGTTGGCAGGTGCATAGGTATTTAATACATTTAGTGTGGAGGTTCCAATCTGTCACCTAACACAATGAACAAGACTTAGTTTAATATCTTTATTATGTACCTCATTCCCATCCTGTGGGTGGTAGTCAAAAGATTACAAAGGCACATAAGGACCCCAATTTAAATAAGTCACTTTGACTTTTTTGGATTATCCTTGATAATCTGCACATATGCTGCTATGTATGATAATTTATGTAACTGTATTTATGTGTGCTTGAATAAACATATTTACTTACTATAGGTCTGGGACACAAAGTTCTGATAGCTAAACAAGCTACAGTGATAATAATGAACTATTTACATGTTTTAACAAGAGACCCCAATGTAAATAAGTCATGTTGTCTGATTTTTTGGGGTTATCAAGGAGCTGGAAGTTAAGGCTCAATACAGCTTGTATGGTGGTGGTCATGTTGCCCTTAACAACCCCAATAACACCAAGACAAGAGGTCCACTTCTGCACCAGCTTTCGTCGAGTGAATATCATTGACAAATGTCCCTCGTTCTCATTGGGAGGCTTGTCCTCATCTACTTTGCCCGCCGGGCACATAACAGGAGGGGTATCATTATCGTCTTACTTTTAGCCAGCTCCATTTTTTTCCTCTCTAACGGTTTTGATGGGAAACCGGTTACTAAACTCAGGTGTGGGTGTGGGCATCTCGCTCTGCTGGTGCTTGGCAAGGTGGTCCACCTGATCTAATTGGGAACTTCTAGTTTCTATTTCTATTTACAAAGGAACCCTTGTTCCCTTTTCTTTCATGGCTCAGGTTTGAGCAACAAATCTTCCCCGAACATCGGGAAGCCGGGCTCGATACTGCGTAAGCTGTTAGTGGCCCTGATAAACCCAACAAAGAAAGAGACCTAAGTGTGTGAGGACACGTGAGGGAGATCAACAGCAAGTTGAATATAATAATAGAAGAAACCTATAGGCAAACTGTAGGTATCCTGAAGCAGAAACTGCAAGTGTTGTAAGGAAGCATGGCAGGTCCACAGAAAAGAAAGAGGCACCACAAAGGTGACACTCACCTTAGAAAAAGATGGAGGACTAGAAGACGCACCAAGGATTTAGACCAGGTTCGACATACTCTCCAGTTCCAGAGTGCAAATTCAACCTCGTTATCTCTGCATATTTTCCAGCACATTTAGGTCCATTCTGTAATATGGAGGTCAGACAGAACAGCGTAATCTAAAGATATTTAAAAATTGAAGTATAACTTTAGGATGTCTGTTAATTATACTTCATGGTATGAAACCAAGAATTTAGTATCTTTATTGCAAGCATTTATGCACTGTTGTCTTGGCTGTAAATTTTTGGTTAACCGAAACTCCTAAATCTTTTTCACATCTGGTCTGACTAAACTACACTATTAAGCTTATAAATCCCATAGTTATTTTCTTATTCTAGGATTAGAACCTAACATTTGTCTGCATCTGCCACTTTTCTTATCACATCATCATCTTCAACCAGATGATCTTATAACTTTCTAGTTTTCTTCAGATATATGATGATGCATTTTTAGTAATGTCAATAGCAAACATATTTATGATGCTATTTATTTCCTCATCTATGTAGATTGTGAGCAACAAGGGTCCCAATACTGACCCCTGTGGACCACCACTTATCCACACTGTCTATTGCCTATTGATCAACCATGACGTGACCCCAGGAGATAATTTTTATTACACAAATTTGCAGGCCAAGAGCTCTTATTCTACCTCGGCTCATTTCAAAGCCCAACCATGCATAGAGTACACTAATACCCATTGGGATGCAATCCACAACAGTTGTCTAACACCCAGGTACTGTACCTACTTCTAGGTGAAAAGGGACAACAGGTGTAAGGAAACATGCCCAATGTTTCCACCTGTGTCAGGGATCAAACTACAATTCCTCAGTGTTTGAGCCATGGACACTTCTAAGTGAGCCACGGGATCTCCTCCTGTATCATGTGCCACTTCTTTCTTCATCAGTTTCCTATGTGGAACTCTGTTAAAGGTCATACACACAATATTGCATTTTTTTTTTATCTACTGCATTGAATACCTGAGTGAGAGAGACCAGTAAATTTATACAGCAAGACAACCCCTTTGTAAAACTGTGAGATTTGTTGATCAGATTATATCTTTTAAAGACAAAGGTGGCTTCAAATTGCATCTGCAGTTATTAATTTCACCAGCTTTCCCACAATTGAGGTTAAGCTGATTAACATATAATTTGAACCTAAGAGCATATTTACCACCTTGTGAATGGGTATCACATCTGCCATTTTCCACTTACCAGTATGATACCCATCTATA
The DNA here is from genome assembly GCA_009830355.1 of Cherax destructor. Classification (NCBI taxonomy): domain Eukaryota; kingdom Metazoa; phylum Arthropoda; class Malacostraca; order Decapoda; family Parastacidae; genus Cherax; species Cherax destructor. The sequence continues at coordinate 82,860 of WNWK01000865.1, read as the reverse complement.
GTAATCTGTTGCAGAGACTAGTTCCTCGTTACAACTCTTGAATATGGCTCATTAGGGCCAGGTGACTTTGGTTTCAATCTGCAGTATTTAGTAGTCTTAAGACCATGTCCCTAGTGACTTTGATCTTGCTAAATTTATTCTCATCCTGCCATGTGTAATTATTGATGTCCTGTAATTTCAGTATTATCCTCATGTCCATGGTTCTTCATCACTAACAGTAAGCAGACTTGATTTACATTTAAGTAGGCCTATATTTTCCCTATATATTTTAAGAAACTCCTGTGGGATGGTTGTTGATTCCCTCACAATCTAAATTTCATATCTTTTGGCTTTATTTTATTTTTTATTTTTACTTCTCTTGGTTAATACAGTGACCCTTTCCTCTTTTTGATTCTCCTGTAAGTACTTTTTTTTCTTTTTTTGTTACCTAACAGATCTTTTACCTTATTGTTGTTAGTTAATGGTCCAAGTTGGACCGAATCATAGTCATAAAATTCATTCTCTTATGTGTGGGTTATTTGTGTATTCTTCCAGTCACAATATTGTTCCTTTTTATTCTTTATCCATTTATGGCTTTTTATATTTGATATAATTTCTCTATTAGGAATACTATATGTAAATTGGACAGCTTATACACTTTGGAAAAAAAATCGTATTGACATCCATCACCATTGACTATGTTGCCTCCTTTATGATAATCTGTAGCCAGGTTACACTAGTCTCCATATTTACATAATCCCTTAGACCCCTATAATCTGCAGTGCAAAAATTAGGGACCTTGACTTTATCATTGGCAAGGAAATTCCATGATATATTGAAACTTAAGTGATTTGTGATAGCATTCTCCAAGCTCTTCATGAACTTAAGGATCATTTATTAGAGAATCCTTGTTTGACAGAATCAAGTTTGTCTGGAGAGGGTTTTGGGGGTCAATGCCCCCTCAGCCTGGTCTAAGTTCAGCAGGTTATTTCTCTAATAAGTTCTGACACAAACTGTTTTAAAAGAAAACAGCCCTGGACTATTTCTACAAATTTGTTAGATCACACTTAAAATTATTTTTTCCATCCCCTTACAGCCAAACAGATTCTGTGTCAGTCCCTTTCTCCTTTTATGTTGTTGCTGATGCAAAGGTTAAATTTTTGATAACATGAACAGCAACTCCACCCCCTATTTGCCTAGAATATAACTGTGTATTGTATTAATACTGGAAAATTTATATAGTAAATTAATAGCCAGGCATAAAGTAAATATTACCTCAGATGTCTTTTGTGTGAATATGTATGTATAATAATCCTAGGTACTTAGAGTACTGTACCCAGTCAAGGACTTGACTTGCTACAGTACAGTAGGGCCCTACTTATATGGCAGGTTAGGTTCCAGGCTACTGCCAGAAAGCAGAACGCCATTTTTTTTACTTATAAATGCATACATGTATATGTAAATGCCAGATAACAAGTTTACACTAACATATACTATTAAGTTAGCAATAGAACTAGGCATTAAAAACAATAAAAAGTAAAATACACACACAGTACACCCATTACTTACCTTAAAATATTTGTACTCCGAATGTAGGGTGAGATGTGAGTTTTATTTGTAGGAAGTCAGGTTTGGGAGGTATGATAGCCAGCCAGGTCAGCCCACTCCATCCCACCCACACTTAATATACTTTGACATTTAATTAAAGCACCCCAGAGTGATAAAATATATATATACAGTACATTCATTAATTACCTTAAAATATTTGTAGTCTTAATGTAGGGTGAGAGGTGAGTTTTATTTGTAGGAAGTCAGGTTTGGGAAGTTTGGTAGCCAGCCAGGGCAGCTTTACCCACCCCACCCCACCCACACATAATGTAAACAAATCAGGCGAACGCGTCTGGTTTTCATCACTTTACATTGTGTACAAGTTGTCTCCATGTTGATTCAGTAGAATAAATAGAGAAATACTCCCATTCTTCCGTAACACCATTTTTAAAAGAAATGATGCTCTGAGTGAAGGCATACGAAAGGAATAATTTTCTAGTTACCCCCAGCAATATTATACTGCAGCGACACATTTTCTCTGATGTTGGACTACAAGTCGCCTGGCTACCACAAGGCTGTGATGGATATGTGGGGCAGCAGGCCTCAAGCAACAACAGCCTGGTTGACCAGGCAAGCACCAGACGAGCCTGGCCCATGGCCGGGCTCAGAGAATAGATAAACTCTCGAAACTCTTCAAAGTCACATGGCTACCACATCTCATATTTATGTTAATTTATTCTACTGTAGGGTGTATTTATCATTTTATATGTTATGTAGTGTGTTTATTATATAATTTTGAAAATAATATCGTAGATGGACTAATGGAAATGTCTATATTAATGTAATATACAACATTTAATGCGCCCAAGAGATTACGTATTATTATTAATATGGCTTCAAGAGTAGAGAGACTCTTAGTGATTTTAATGTGTACCTGCATGCCAGTACAGTGTGTAAGTATATTTAGGTATAGGTACACAAGTATAATTATCAGAATACATATAAAATATGCAATAACTTTAAAACACTTGAAATTTTGGAAAGTTTCCAGACATAATAGATATGTGCTAACGGAGAATGTAAACAAACCGGGTGGGACACGCCGTATTAGAAAGACTGGGAGCTGTATAGCAAGTTTTTGTCATAATTTGAAATCGCCGTATTAGCGGAACGCTGTAAAGTGGGGGCCTACTGTATTTAAAATTTTGCTTTATTCCTGATGACATGCAAATATTAGTCCAACAGTGCTGATTAGTGATAAGACTTTAACCAGGAATGTACAATTCAACCCAAATAAGATGATTTATTTCTTGATGGGTCCTTTTGTATTGAAGCATATATGCCATTCTTGTGTTGTCTGTAGGTATTTAAAAGGTAAAGGTTGTTAAAAGCAACATTGTATATATATATTTATTGTGTATACAATATTGTATACAGAAGTTATTAAGCTTATTATTATTTTATTTAGGGGAAGCACTAAACCCATAAAGGGGTACATAAAGCAAATGCAGAATTGAAAACAGTCAGGTTTGGTCCAGGGAAGGGTACACCACTTTTAATTCCTTGAATCAAGAACCCCTCACCAACATCAATAAATCTCCATAGATGGGTGTACCATGATGAGCAGGAGTAATTTGGTGGTACTTTTGACTTGGCGAGTTAAGATTTTCTGATGTGTGTTCTTGTTTACTCCTTAGATTGATGAAGATCTTCAAGTTGAAAATGCATCCAAGTTATTGCACCAAGAAATTGATGATGATAAACCAGGATCAGGACAGCACTATTGTCTTCATTGTGCGTAAGTAGTATGAAAGTCGACAAGATCAAAGCTAATTTCTTGATTGGATGATGTATTAAGGTCATCAAAGGACAGATAACCCTTCAGATAGTAGTCATAAACCTATGTGAGTCAATCAAGTAATATGGAGGGGCAGTCCGCTGATCTAAGGACAGAGGGCAAGGAGAAAGGTAGTACTGTATTAGTAACATAACATACAGAAAAATACATAACCAGTGGAAATAAAGGCAAACCACAGTATACTGGATCAGTGCAGAAATATCAGAGCAAACAAGACACATGCATGAATACGATGTGCATGAATACTTGTGCAACATCTGGGATACCCAGATGTTGCACAAGTCATGTTTATCAACTTGTCAGTGTTTATCTTAAGTGTGAGGTTGAATACAGGAGGGTTTCACTTATAGAGCAGGTTAGATTCCGGGGCTACTGCTGTAAAGCAAAAAATCGCTGTAAAGTGAAGCATAGCCTTTTTTTTTTTTTTTCACTTTTAAATATAAAAGCCTGATAACATGTATATACTAGTATCATATTAAGTGAGCAATAGAGCTAGGCCTAAATTTTTTTTTTTTTTTTTCAACAAGTCGGCACACACACAACAAGTACACACACTACCCTAAAATATTTTCATCCTTAGCTTATAGCAAGCGGTGCATATGCAGTGGACCCTCGGTTTTCGTTCACTTCCAAACTCGAACAATTATGTAAATGTATTTTTGTAAGAGCTTTTGTAAGTGTATTTTTGGGGCTCTGAAACGACTAATCTAATTTACATTTGTCCTTATGGGAACAAATTCGTTTGGTAATGGCACTCAAACGGCATTTTGGAATGAATTTTGAACGAAAACCGAGGGTCCACTGTATATTTATTGTAGGAAGTGTGAATAAATAATGGGTATAACTCAAAACCACTGTATCAATGAAATTGCAGTAAAGTGGGGTCTGCCTGTATAGAAAAGAGCAAGGTGATGAGGGTTACAAAAAGTCTAGGCAATAATAGATTGAAGAGGAGGAGGAAGTGTGGAGAAGTGTATGCATTTAGATATATGGAAGTGAGCATGTCAGCAGATGGGTCTATGAAAGATGAAGTGAACCATAGAACAGAGAGAAAAAAAGGTGGTGTAGTGAGGTATTTCTGGAAAGAAATTTATCTATGCGAGGCAAAAAAGGTAATGTACCAAAGCATAGTGGTATGAACACACAGGTGTGAGAAATAGGTTTGGAATGGTGCAACGAGGAGGAGGCTAGAAGCAGTGATGTCACATTGGAGAGCAATGTATGGTGTGAATATTGTCCATAGAATTCAGATTGTAGAAATTAAAAAAAGGTAATATTGGGTCCCTAAGGATGTAATCCAAGAGGGCTGATGAAATGTTGAGGTAGTTGGGGTATGTAGAAGGATAGGATGATAAATGGGGTGAAAGATAAGAGGAATAGAGGTCACCCCTAGGAACAGTTGTAGGATGGGATAGGAAGCTTCGATTATTATTATTATAATCAAGGGGTAAGCACTAAACCCATAGGATTATACAGCTAGGAAGCTTCGAGTTGGATGGGGTTGAGCATCAGCAGGCTCGTGTGAGCATGTTAAATAGGAGTAAATGGAGACGAGGGTTTTTAATGGATGTACTGTTGGAGTGTGGGCAAGGTAGCACTTGTGAAAGGATTTAGGGCAGTGCCTACACTCTGAAGAAGGGTTGGGGATGTTGCTGTCAGATGGTAATCTGACTTGTGACATCAGCACACTTCTAGCAAGACAGTGATTGAATGAATGATGGTGAATGCATGTTCTTATTTGGGTCACCTTACCTCGGTGGGAGATGGCCACTGAGGTAAAAATAAGTGTGTGTAAATGTAAATGTAACATTTTTTTCTTTTTTTTTCAGTCGTTACTTTATTACTGCAGAAGCTCTTAAAAGCCACTTCCGAACTAAAGTTCACAAGAGACGACTTAAGGCTTTGGAAATTGAACCTTACACAATTGAGGAGTCTGAGAGGGCAGGTGGTCTTGGGTCATACATTCACCCCAAAAAACGCACGATGGAGACGCAGCCTGTTGATGATGGAACTTTTGACCCCAGTAAAGATGTTGATATGAAATAACATACTGTATATTGCAAATTCTCCATGAGGAGATGGAGAAGAATCCTTCCTTTGTAAGCCATGCATGTAAGAGGCGACTAAAACACCGGGAGCAAGGGGCTTATAACCCCTTCTCCTGTATAAATTGCTAAATGTAAAAAAACTTTTGTTACTTCTTATTTCGGGGAACCCTGCCTCGGTGGGAGATGTTAAAAAAAAAAAAAAAATGCAAATTCAAAAATAATATATACCATGTATGGTACTGGTTTAAAGGTAAATGAACAAACACCAGGACACATTAGAAAATGTTTTGGTCCTGGGGCCAAAAGTGATCAAGGTCCCAGGGTCAAAACTATTTCTAATATGTCCTAGTATTTGTTCTAATGTCTTTTTAAACTACTTTGTTGGTACGAGTTACCAAGGTTTGTATCATTTATGGTACTGTTTTGTGCAGAAATTAAAGTTATAGCCTTTACTGTATGTTTTTTAATCTGTATTAAGAGGTTACATTTTTATTATTTTTTATTTTTTTTTTAGTATACAGTAGGGCCCCACTTTACAGCGATTTCAAATTATGACCAAAACTTGCTATACGGCAAACTGTCTTTCTAATACAGCGCGCCCCACCCGGTTTGTTTACATTTTCCATGAGCACATATATCTATTATGTCTGGAAATTTTCCAAAATTTCAAGTTTTAAAGTTATTGCATATTTTTATATGTACTCTGATTATTATTATTATAATCAAATAGAAGCGCTAAACCACAGGGCATGTACTCTGATAATTAAACTTGTGTACCTGTACCTAAATATACTTACACAGTGCTGGTGTGCAGGTACACATTAAAATCACTAACACTCTCTCTACTCTTGACGCCATAGTAATACTACGTAATAATAATCACTCTTGGGCACATTAAATGTCTTTTAACATTAATATAGACATTTTCATTAATCCATCTATGATATTTTCTTCAAAATTTTATAAGAAACACGTTACATAACATATAAACATGATACATACACCCACAGAATAAAAATTGACATAAATGTGAGATTTGTTTACCAAGCGACTTTGTAGGTGTTGGAAGAATTACATTTTCTCTAGTCAAACACTGGGGGATAACTAGAAAAATATTTCTTTCATATGCCTTCACTCTATATATAGCTATTCACGACCCTTGTGGGTTTAGCGCTTCTTTTTTATTATGATAATAATATCATCATTCACTAAAATGGTGTGTTGCATGAAAATGGGAGTGTTGCTGTTTGTTTATTCTGTACTAACTTGTACACAATGTAAGAGTATTTGTATTGCGAAGTAATTATTATTATAATAAAAAAAATAGTGAGGTAAAAGTTTCACAAACTCTTACAAACGTACGTGAATGAACTAAAAGTGGACACGTATTAATACGCTTTTATTTTGCCTGACCGAGCGATCGCCCACTACCTGTTCAGTTTGTTTTTACATTGTCTGAACTCCGTATCTCATTCTCTCGTTTACTTTCATTAACTAGTTGGCTCTCATTGACGATAGTGTCTAAGCTTAGTTGTGATAAAAAGAGGAGTCGTAAGCCTCTTACTTTAACAAGATATGTCTATGACTGAGATAGCACGTAAGCTTGGTTTGGCTCGTCAAACAGTTAGTACAATTATGAACAATGAGAAAGTGTTGCACCAGTGAACACTAAGGTTATAAGAAAACGTGATAACCTTATTGCTGACATGGAAAAACTTTAATGGTGTGGATTGATGATCAGACTAGTCACAATGTGCCTTTAAGCTGAGCCATTATCCAGTCCAAGGCCCTAAGTCTCTTCAATTCTACGAAGGCTGAGAGAGGTGAGGACGCTGCTGAAGATAAATTCGCAGCTAGTAGAGGCTGGTTTAATAGGTTTAAGGAAAGAGGTCAACTTCACAACATCAGAGTGCAGGGTGAAGCTGCAAGTGTTGACAATTTAGCTGTAGAAAATTATCCACATGAGCTAGCGGAGATAATAGAATGTGGTGGATATACCAAGCAATAGATTTTTAATTTTGATGAAACTGCATTATTTTGGAAGAAGATACCATCTAGGACATTTATTGCTAAAGAAGAGAAGTCAATGCATGGCTTCAAAACTGCAAAAGACAGGCTAACACACTTGCTAGGAGCTAATGCAACTGGTGATTGCAAGTTAAAACCTATGATGATTTATCACTCAGAGAATCCTAGGGCCCTAAAGAACTATGCAAAAGGTATCCTCCCTGTTTATTATAAATCCATTTCGAAAGCTTGGATGACTGCCGATCTTTTCATAAATTGGTTCACAGACTATTTTAAGCCAACAGTTGAGGCTTACTGCAAGGAAAAGAAAATTCCCTTTAATGTTTTACTTGGTTTAGACAGTGCCCCTGCCCACTCTACAGCTCTAAATGGTATCTACAAGGAAATAAATTATTATTATTATTATAATCAAAAGAAGCGCTAAACCACAAGGGTAAGGAGATAAATGTTGCTTTTATACCTGCAAACACAACTTCATTACTGCAGCTGATGGTGTAATTGCAGCCTTTAAATCTTATTACCTAAGAAGAACTTTAATTAAAGCTGTAAATTTCCTAGACAATGATAAAATGCCTTGGCTTAAACAAAATAAATTGAAAACTTTTTGGAAAGGTTTCACAATTTTGGATGGTATTAAAAATATTAGAGATGCATGGAATGAAATTAAAGAAACTACACTCAAAGGTGTTTGGAAGAATCTAATTCCTGAACTTATGGACGATTTTGAAGGTTTTGAGAATCCAGTAGATGAAATGACTAAATGTTGTGGATATGGCAAGGGAATTAGAATTGGAAGTGAAGCCTGAGGATGTGAAATAATTGTTTCTTTCTCATGATGAAGCTCTAACAGATGATCTTCGGATTGAAGAACAAAGAAGGAAGTTTCAAGAAGAGGAGATCCATCCTGATGACAGTCTTGTTGCCATTAACCCTTTCAGGGTCCATGCCATAGTTCTACGTCATGAGCTCAGCTCACTCAGATAAGCTTTGAGCGGTAAATTTGGGCCTAGATATGAGAGAATACATCTATGTGGTAAGTGTGCACTACATAAAACAAATCCTGCAGCACAGTGCACGAGAAAAAACAACGTAATTTTTGATTAAAACAGCGACTTTGCAGTGTTTTTTCGTATACTTTTTATTGTTGTATTTGCGATTTCTTGGTCTCATTTGATAGAATGGAAGATATATTACAGATATAGAGATGATTTTGATTGGTTTTTGTACTGGAAATGGCTTGAAACTGAGCTCAAAGTAGCGGAAATGTTAAATTTTTGCCGATGTTCAAGAGTAAACAAATGACCTCACACGTCTAATACGCGCCAGCTGGTGGGTCTAATATACGTTCACAAATGTGGTAATATTATTTGTACAATTATTACAATATTGCATAACAGTAAATCTTCCATTTTTTGGTTTGAATAAAAATTCATTATGTGAATAAAAAATAAAAATGGAATTCATTTTAAAGACTGAAAACGTAACTAATGAACAGAGGAAATGTTAGTTTAGTGCCAGGAATGCATGCATTGTTTATTCTGCACCCTATTTTGAAATTGGAATATTTTGAACTTTGAGTTAAATTGGCTAAATTACCAATCACTTTATTTTGTAGTTGAAACAGTTGACTGGGTGATTTCTTGTGCTCAATCGATAGAATAGAAGTAATACTAGTGAAATAGCTAAGAATTTGGTCGACTGGAATAATGTAATTGGCCTAAAATGGGAGTCAAAGTCGGCAAAATTGCCGATGCATAAATATTGCTGACACATCAAAATTCAGGAGAGCATAATGTTGTTAATTTTAAATCAAATTTCATACTTTTTGTTTTATTACCTTCAGAAAAAGATTCTCTACCATTTCATAAGAAAAAATAAGTATTTTTTTTTTTTAAATTCTTGGCCTTGGACCCTGAAAGGGTAAAGGAAATGAAAACCCAGGATTTGGAAGAAGCTATCAACCATATAGAAATAGCAATGACAATTTTTGAGAAGATTAATCCAAATTTTGAACGAAGTTAAACAGTGAATGCATCCCTTTTCCATGATGTTACATGCTATAAAAATAATTTAAGGGAAAGGAAAAAAAATACCTGAGGCAAAGTTTAATGCTTTCCTACTTTAAGAAAGTATCATAGCAACCTTCAACATCAACAGCTAGCTTTGAACAGCCTTCAGCATCAACAGCTAGCTTTGAACAGCATTCAGCATCAACAGCTAGCTTTGAACAGCCTTCAGCATCAACAGCTAGCCTTAAACAGCCTTCAGCATCAACAGCTAGCTTTGAACAGCATTCAGCATCAACAGCTAGCTTTGAACAGCATTCAGCATCAACAGCTAGCTTTGAACAGCCTTCAGCATCAACAGCTAGCCTTAAACAGCCTTCAGCATCAACAGCTAGCCTTAAACAGCCTTCAGCATCAACAGCTAGCCTTAAACAGCCTTCAGCATCAACAGCTAGCCTTAAACAGCCTTCAGCATCAACAGCTAGCCTTAAACAGCCTTCAGCATCAACAGCTAGCCTTAAACAGCCTTCAGCATCAACAGCTAGCCTTAAACAGCCTTCAGCATCAACAGCTAGCCTTAAACAGCCTTCAGCATCAACAGTCAGCCTTCAGCATCAACAGCAATACATACTCCTTCAAGAGCTTCACACAAGTCTCCAAAACGAATAAAAGTTGAAGAATCAGAGGATGATGGTGTGCCATCTTCTGATTTTATTCAATAAATACCCTGCCACTCGCTTCTTGCACATTAATATTAATATTTTAAGGTAAGTAATAAGTGTACTCTGTGTGTATCTTACTTTTTATTGTTTTTTTAATGCCTAGTTCTATTGCTAACTTAATATAAGTTAGTGTAAACCTCTTGTCTGGCATTTATATGCATTTATAAGTGGAAAAAATGGTGTTCTGCTTTTCAGCGATTTCTGCTTTAAGGCACTAGCCTGGAACCTAACCTGCTGTATAAGTGGGGCCCCTACTGTATTGGGATACCTCAATGTCAGTAAACCTAATTATACCTCCCCAGGCATTGCATAACCCCTATGGGTTTAGCACTTCCCCATAAAAATATGCTGATCAGTCTACTTATGTTCTCAGTGAAGTAGAGAGTTAAAGTATCATTCCAAATTGTTGTTGCCATCTTGTGAGAAGTATAAGATTAATCACATGTATAATTTATTTTTTGATGTATGAATATGTCAGCATGCATGAGTGTGTTAGATAGGAGCAAATGGAGACAAATGGTTTTTAGGACTTGACGTGCTGTTGGAGTGTGAGCAAGGTAACATTTATGAAGGAATTCAGGGAAACTGGCAGGCCGGACTTGAGTCCTAGAGATGGGAAGTACAGTGCTTGCACTCTGAAGGAGGGGTGTTATGTTGCAGTTTTATGACTAGTGTAAGCATGCCTCTAGCAAGACAGTGATGGAGTGAATGATGATGAAAGTTCTTCTTTTTTGGGCCACCCTGCCTTGGTGGGAAATATCCAGTGACTCCTAAAATAATACTCTGGCATATAAAGTAATCAATATTCTAAGGTAGTTCACAAAGCATGTGAAATAATGTAAATGTGAATACATTATAAATGCTTTTATTTCATAGCCATTCACTGGAAAGAAAATGAGATTAATGATCCCCATCCTAGTATATTTCTGGGGAATCTATCCTATACTTAGGGGAAAAAATAATAAAATATAGATAATTTACAATCAACAGTGATAGAATAAGTACAAATACATAAATACGTATACAATACAGTATATTTACATTAACCTGACCTTAACCATTCATAAAATTCAGCACGAACAAATTACTTTATAGCAAATTATATAGTGATTTCTGCTCTTCTGGAAAATATTTGGAAATTTAGTGATGGTTAATATGTTTTCCATCTCCTTTTCTTGGTAAGAAACTATGAAAAAAAAAATATATATTTATAATGTGTACAGGTCCCAGAAGGTGCAGTACTTTGAACTAAAATATAGTCATTAGTAATATGTAATTAAAACTGGTAGTAGTGTATGGAAGTCAAGGATCAGCCTTGTACAGCTTGGCACCTTGTCTTGCTAGTTTGTCAGCCATTTCATTACCTTCAAGGCCATCATGGCCTTTCACATGCACCTGAAAAAAATAATGCATTTTTAACCAAGTTTGTTGGTCTGCTGCATTATACTAACTATACAGCAAATCCTCAATATGTAAGTTTATTTTGAAATAAGCAAAATTCATCAAGGAAATTGTACAGTAAACATTTGATATAATGAACTAGTAGGGAGAATGTTCCAAGTGTCCATTAAATCAGAATGTTAAAAAATAGCAATAAAATACACTAAAGTACTCTATTGTATACCTAATATAGTACTGTACACACAATTTATAGATATACTGTTATGAGACCCTTCAGGGAAGGGGAGGTGCCTTGATGCCATTAATGGGCTCTTGATCAAAATTAGGTCTACCCTCCCATTCCTTAGATCAAATCCAATTACTTTCCATTTTCCAGACACTATATGGTTAGTGTGTCTAGCACTTATCCATGAACATAATAACTACTGTGTTCAACATTAAACAATCTGTGGATATTGGGCACTACATGTGTAACCATGTTAATACCTACCCACTTTACAGCTAATCCTTCACTGGCTGCATCTAAAGTGATGAGGTCTTCCTTGTTCTTCACTGGCTCTCCATCGCTCTTCACCCAGTTCTTTTTCTTCCAGTTCTTAAGCCAGGAAGTCATACAGTTAATCATGAATTGAGAATCTGTGTGCACTGCCACTTTGCTGAATCCTGTAAATGTGAACACTAAGAACTAACATGTCATTTTTTTAATGTCAGTATCCCCTTCATTCACTTTCATTTTTCCTTTTGGGCCACCCTGCCTCGGTGGGAAACGGCCGACGTGTTGAAAGAAGAAGATCCCCTTCATTCCATGCGTGTCGTAAGAGGCGACTAAAATGCCAGGAGCAAGGGGCTAGTAACCCCTTCTCCTGTATATATTACTAAATGTAAAAGAAGAAACTTTCGTTTTTCCTTTTGGGCCACCCTGCCTCAGTGGGAGACGGCCGACGTGTTGAAAGAAGAAGATTCCCTTCATTGTACAATGGTGAACCCCAATGGATTTAGTATTTTCTATGAATATAGTACATTAATAATAATAGTAATAGATTAGGTTCACTGACAAGCATTGTAAAAATATTGGAAAATAAGAAAAGAAAAATTAATGAAAAGTGCCTAAATCAATAAAAAATTAGCTTTCGATCTGAAAATTCCTGTACATCAAATTTATTATGTTACTATGTCACAAAAATTGGTCAAGAAAAAAAGGGATAGGCAGATTTTATTAATTTAAGACTTTAATAGGAGTTTTGATAGCATTCTTAGGAGGAAAATGCCAACAACGATCAGAGGAAAATGGTCCTTGTGGGGAAATGTTACCTGCTGGGTCCCACAAGGATCTGTACCTCGCACTTCCCCTTCAAGTTTAGCACTCAATTTGATGATGATGATAATAATAATAATATTTTTCTTTTAACACTGGCCATCACCCACCAAGATAGGATGACCTGAAAAAGCAATTCATTCACCATGATTTATGCCAACACTGTCTTGCCAGTCTGTTACCCTCATCACCTTGCTCTTTCCTATGTTCACTTTTAACTTCCTTCCTTTAAATATTTTCAAATGATATCTCCTGCCCTACCTCCTTCAGGGACTTAATCCCTAAACTTTGTAACAAGATGTGACTGTTTCCTCCCATCTATTATGCTTTTACAATATATAAATGACTGACCATAACAAATACAAAAACATTAATTTGCTTGAGAAAAAAAAATCTTGTGCCAAATAACTTTAAATCTTCACAAGGTGATCTGAATGGATAATGGAATTTAATGTTCATAAATACCAAGTTATGGAAATGGCAGAAAGAAAAATCAGATAACAAAGAATATAGAATGGGCGACAAAATGTTGGGAGTATCACACAGGAAAAGATCTAGGAGTTATTAATATAGAATTGTTACTTAGAATACATATACTACACAGGCTAACTACACCTTGCAAATAATACACTGATGAAAAAATGCTGAAAAAGCTGTTTACTTATAGTATTAGGCCAAAATTGAAATTATGCAGCAGTTATGTTGTGTCCACACACAAAAACCTGTGGACCAGAGAGAAAAAGCCTAGAGCTAAAAAATAGATCATAGAAAAAGAAAAAAAAACAGGTTATGAAATGTTAAAAATCACTCAGGAGGCCCAGGATGGCTGACTGAAGGAAAAGAAGAGACAACATATAGGGTTATAAAATGATATGATATAAACATTTTTAAGTACCATTAACATGGATAACAAGAGACCACAAATACTGACAAAAAATGGAGCAGAAATGACATTGGGAAAATTTTCTTTATACTGCTATAACAATGTAATGAATTGAAAGTGGAGGTAATAAGTGCTAAAACCATCATAAATTTAAAAAATTAGGTATCAGTATTGAAAAAGCTAATGAAATGAGGATGCCACGAGCATAGTTGTGCTCCTGTCACTACAAATAGGCAATTGCAGACTGGTGATCTGTGACTGCAGTGGTAGTGATCCAATTTCTCTTTCAAGACTTATATATTTATTCTGGCAATATGTATTTGTATCTGGGCCATGGTTGTTGCTCAAGCCCCATGAAAAAGCTACTCATTTGATCTTACCTGAAGCTTTTGTCAACTCCAAAGCATATGTAGCAGCCTGAATTTCTGCTGTATTATTTGTAGCTCTTCCCTTCACTGGCTCACTCACATTACTGAAACAAGTTAAAACCAGAATGAAATGCTTGATAAAAATAAGAAAATTAAGAATTTAAAGGTTTAACTACCCATGTTATGATTTCACTGAAAATATACAGTCAGACAGTCAAAACTTAAAAACTACATACTACATCTCAAAGCTCTACTTATTACTGATAATGAACAATTTCACTCCAAGCATAAATATTATGGTGCACAAACTAACTGGATATACGTAATATACTTTAAACCATAAGCCTATACCCACCCACCAGTGGACGAACACAGTGTTGAATGATCCCTGTCTGTTTAACACGCCATGAATATACTGATAATGGTTAATGAAGTCACGATGTATATGCCTCAACAATCTTGTGTTGAACCCTCTGTATCTCATCTTGCAGCGTTTACCTGGAGAGTGTTCCAGGGGTCAACGCCCCTGCAGCCCGGTCTGTGACCAGGCCTCATGTTGGATCAGGGCCTGATCAACCAGGCCGTTACTCATGAAATCCTAATGATACAATTGCAAACAAACCATACCACGGGCAGGGATAGAACCCGCGTCGGTCTGGAGTTTTAAGACTTTCTGATCGCGGGTTCTATCCCTACCCGTGGTATGGTTTGCGTTGTTCTTTTTTCAGGATACTGGGTCAATAAGCATGTATGGTAATTGCTGATGTTGATTCCTCCTCTTCCTCCATGAATATCCACGAACCTACAGTTACCTCCCACTAAAAGTGATAATCTTGCTCAGTTAGATGGTAAGTTACATTATTTCCATTTTTTCTCTCTCATTATCTGCTTACTTAACTTGCCCCTTCAATAGCAACCTCTATTCCAGACACTGCATAGTACTATTAATTTTTAATAACAGTGTCCCACTGTCCACCATTTCCAACTTCCTATGTCTGGATTCCATCTTTCAATTTTTTCTCTCTTTTATACCAATATATCAAAGGAATATTAAAGAATAGTGGAAACTGGTATGGAACAAAGATGTTTACCTCTTATTTTCCTGTATGCAACTTCTTATATGAACCTAATATTGAGGGTGTCAATGTAGAGCCATATGTTACTCTCAATCATGAATACTATTAACCAACATCAGAAATTTCTGGGATAATGTATGTACAATAATTCTCAAATTAATATATGTTCGGACAAAAACAAAGTAGCAGCAAATGACCAGTTCAATAATTATTTACTTATTTGTCTGAAAAAAGGAGAA
The DNA here is from genome assembly GCA_009830355.1 of Cherax destructor. NCBI lineage: Eukaryota > Metazoa > Arthropoda > Malacostraca > Decapoda > Parastacidae > Cherax > Cherax destructor. The sequence goes on along the minus strand of WNWK01000865.1, from coordinate 67,389 downwards.
ACTTTTTTTTTTTCCAACAAGTCGGCCGTCTCCCACCGAGGCAGGGTGACCCAAAAAGAAAGAAAATCCCCAAAAAGAAAATACTTTCATCATCATTCAACACTTTCACCACACTCATACATAATTACTGTCTTTGCAGAGGCGCTCAGATACGACAGCTGAGAATAAGTCCCTCCCAGCTGTCACTAGTGAGAAACATTTATATAAATTTATTATACTTTTCATATCTTCTCGGATGAAATTGTGACTCAGTCTGGCAATTTCAAAGATCCAGATGAAAGTACTTACACTATACATGCAACAAGTCATACTTACAGAGGATGGTCTGGTCCAAAGTATACACCAATGCCAGCTCTGGCACCATTTCTTCCATTAAATTCACATGCACCATCAGTATAAACGATGAGAAATCCATTGCTGTCAGTGGAAAATTTGGTTTTGTCTCCAGCAGAATCACCTGTGTTCAGCTTTTTCACAGTCTTTTCACTAGACTCCTCAGATGAATCATCGTTATCTTCTCGCTTCCTCTTGTCAGCTGCGAAGGAAGATTTATGTGAGCGTTGTATCCCTGAGATGATGGTGTCAACACCAGATTTTTGAGCTATATAAATGTCAAACTTTGACCTTAGTTCCGATAATTCTTTCTGCAGTCTCTTCATTTCTTTCTTCATCTCCAGGAGGGTTGGACTTAAGCTTCTATTGTCATTACTGCCTGTGAAAGTAATTTTTTTTCCATGTGTGACTGATGTTAGAAAAGAAATTCAGTATAAAGCAAACAGGCTTTGCTATTATACAGTGGAACCTTGACTTATGAGTGCCCCAACTTACAAGTTTTCCGAGTTACGAGCTGTCGCTGGATTGATTTTTTGCTTTGAGTTGCGAGCCAAAATTTGAGTTATGAGTGAGCTTCAGATACGCCGCCACTTGCAATTTTGATACCACTGGTAGTGTCATCCTGCCAAAATGTTCTATAACGTATGCCCTAAGAGAAACAATTCTGGAGAATGTGTAATGCATGTTCAGCAGGCCGGCAAGTTGGGTGGCCAGCTGGCTGGCTGGCTGATTTGCTTTGGCTGTCTCTATCTCCTCCTGTCTGTCTGTATCTCTCTCTCTCTCACAGGTACACATAAATACAGTTATAGTGTAAATTAAATAGGATAACCCAAAAAATCCAGACAAAGTGCTATACTATGCTTGTAGATATAAGGCATAATAAGCATGACTGGCAAGTAATACACATTTTCACTTGTTCAGGAATCAGAGGTGACGACTGCATTGTGTGTAATACCTGTTGGTTCATGAGCAGCTCTCTCTGAGACAGAGACAAGTAGAGACAGGAAGACAGAAAGACAGATAAGCAGAGACAGAGATAAACATAGACAGACAGATAGACAAATACACAGACAGAAACAAACAGATAGACAGACATGTTTATGTGTAACAGTGAAAAATAAAGGGAAGGCAATGAATGATCATCAAATGTCACCACTGCTGCACTGTCAGCAGTGGAGTGACACTCATCTTACACCGTGCTTCAAGGAGTTTCATATATACTCCAGCATTTCTAAAACATGCTGGGACCTGGCAAAAATCATTTCTTATTTATGAATACATTTTTCTTATTTAAAAACCCATAACAAAAAAATTGGGGTGGTTTTTTGAGGGCTGGAACAGATTAATGGCATTTCAATTAATTTCAATGAGGAAAATTGATTTGATATATTACGTACGAGCAAACCGAGTTACGAGCTGGGTCACGGAACAAATTAAACTCATAAGTCAAGGTACCACTGTAGTACATAGTTTATTAGTAAGCAGAAATTTATATTAATAAAATGCTTAAGTATACATTAGTGCAAGAAAAATTTGGATACAAAAAACTATAAATAGTAGTCATTTTGAAAAAAAATAAAAAAGTTATAAGACTTGCAATGAAAACCATATTGGCTTGTGTGAAATATTATACAGTTGTATGTAAATAATTATTAAAGATTAACTAAGATAAATTATGTAAATTAAAATCTACTTGCAGAATTATTTATAAAATGCAAAATACTTGCTGCAAATACGCAAAGCAGCATAGACAGTAAAGGTGTCTGGAAGGATTACACATTAGGATTTGAGTTGATTGAGCATGCATATACTAACCCTTTCACTGTCCATGCATAAATCTATGTTATGGATGCCAGGGTCCCTAATATAGATCTCCATCTTCAGCTCAGAAGCTGAGAAAGGTAAATTTTGGACTAGATATGAGAGAATTGGTTTGTGCGGAGTGTGTGCACAGTATAAAAACAAAAAAAATCTTGTCCCCACGTGGTGCATGATGGGAAAAGCAAAACTCTGACCTTGCGTTCAGTTTAAAATGCCGATTGAGGTTTTTAGGATGGGTTTTATGGTTTTATTGGTATCATCTGACAGATGATACCAATAGTGGAAATATAAAGTTTTTGCCAACTTTATCAAGAATGGGTAATGCCTCTCCCCCAATCCTGTCTGTTTTATGGGTTTTTACTAGGTCTGATTCAATTAGGTCTGACCAATCAGTCCTGGTTATATTTTATTATTCAAGAAATAGGGTAAATCTTTGATTTTTTGTGATGATGAATTCATAATGGTAGGCATGTGTAATACACAAAAGACCTGGGAATGTGATTAACGAACAAAGAAAATGTTTTAGTGCCTGGAATGTCTATAACGTTTATTTTGGACTGAGCTGGAATTTTTTCATTTTGTGCAAAATTGGTCGAATTACCAATTTCTACGCATTTCATAGTTTTTATAGGTGAATGGCCAGTTTCTTGTGTTCAAGTGATAGAACGGAAGGCATACTAGTGAAATAGCTAAGAATTTGCTCGAACTGAGCAATGGAAATTGCCTTTAAAACAGAACTCAAAGTGGGTGAAACTGCCTATGCGTAAATTGCAGCCACACCGCTAAATTTGCACTTGTGTAATTCTACACATTTTCTATCAAATTTTGTACTTTTGGGGGGAGGGTCATACCTTAGAGAAAGATTTTACCATATCAGATTTTTTTTTTTTTAAATGTGGACACTGAGCACTTTTAATTTCTGGGCTTTGGACTGTAAAAAGAGTTAATATGGTACATTAAATTACCAGGAAGAATATGCATGCAGTACTGCAAAGATATTACAGGTAAGTTAAAGGATGAAGTTTTTGGTCTTTATATATATGCTTTACTTAATCTATGACTTGGGAGATATTATATAATCAAGTATGACAGGCTGAGGCAAGTTTGAAAGTATTGGTACAGGATTTAAAATGAAAACAATTTTTCCTATTATCTATGTTGTTTAATACCTCATGCCATCAAGAAATATCATAATAAAGAATGTTGCCAAGAAAATAGAGCATCACATTAGTATTGGCAAAAATGAATACTGGTAGTATTAACAAGGTAGGATCACTGTAATGGGACAAGTGAAATATAAAGGGAAGATTATAGAAAATTGAGATTTGTAAATTTTTAAACCTACATATGAGATGATAATGCCCCTGATATAGCTGGAGACTACAGTATCTAGAGGCTCTGGTAAGCAGGTGTCTTAATGGGAAAAAGGAAAAGCATGGTTAGGTATATATGGAAACTACTATATATGAAAAAAGTATTCCATGGTTATATAGAAAGACTATGTAAAATAATTATAAACAAGTAAAAGAAATAAACACTATATACAGTGGTACCTCGGTTAACGATGGTCCCCAAACTCGCCCTTTTATGCAAGTTTATTTTTTTAAATGCTTTTGTAAGTGTATTTTTGGGGGTCTAAAAGGACTAGTCTATTTTACATTATTCCTTATGGGGATAAATTCATTTGGTAATGGCACTTGAACAGCATTCTGGAACGAAAAAATATCGTTAACCGAGGTACCACTGTACTGTGAAACAATAAGTACATTAAGAACTTTTTATTTTTAACATACTGTCTTCCACTGAGGTAGGGTGACCCCCTCCATAAAACAGTAAACACCCACAGCAAAACCAAAAAAGTATGAAAGCTGCCTTTTAAGAAATAAATACAATTCAATAAAAATGCCAGAGAAAAAATTAAAACTCCACATCCTTATAGCCTCCAGGAGGTATAATCATTAATGTCTGAAAACAAAGTTTATGTAAACATTTTAAAATCACTAATACAAAAAATATTCACATACAGTAGTGTATATGAATACAGTGGACCCCCGAGTAACGAGCATAATTCATTCCAGAAGCCTGCTCAAGTGCCATTACTGAACGAATTTACTCCCTTAAGGAATAATGTCAAAAAAGCTCAATATTATCATCCCATAATACAATTTCAATTTTTTCTAATATGTTAATACAGTGGTACCCCGACTTACGATATTTTTTCATTCCAGAATGCTGTTCAAGTGCCATTACCAAACGAATTTATCTCCATAAGAAATTATGTAAAATAGACTAGTCCTTTTAGACCCCCAAAATTACACTTACAAAAGCATTTAAAAAAATCAACTTACATAAAAGGGTGTGTTTGGGGACCATCGTAAGTCGGGGTACCACTGTATTATGTTACCCCCTACTCACCCAAAACTAAATCCTCATACTATAAATTACTTTCAAAAATGCTTAATGTTTTTTTCCTACTCACCCAAAACTAAATCCTCATACTATAAATTACTTTAAAAAATGCTCAATGTTTTTTCCTTAAGATACTCTCAATTTTATATTACCATCCTCCTAAACACTTGTTACAATTTAATATCTTCATATTGTAATTATAACATTATAATATCAACATATTGTAACTTGAAATCAAATTTATAACTAGAATAAACTCAATAAATTTCCCTAATATTATATACATAGTCTATAAGTCATTAGATTAAGCTGCCCCTAATGCCATGGCATGTCAGTGGCTCTCCTTGCACTTTAGTTTACAATTGTAACTACCAATATCTATGTAAAAATGCAATGAAATAAAATTTACTTTACTTTACAAGTAGGTTAGTCTATTTCAGACCCCCAAAAATACACTTACAAAAGCACTTACAATATTATACTTACATAATTGTACAATTTCCGCGGTGCTCGTTACTCGGGGGTCCACTGTATTAACAAGTATAATGAGATGTGTGAAATGTACCTACCAGGAACTGTTTATATACAGTATTTATGAAGTGTAGTCGAAACTATTTTTCAAAACTGGTTAATTGGAAAACATGGTTAGATGAGAAATTTCTGGTTCAAGATAATGATACTTTTATTCAAAGCATTGGTCAAATAAAAAACAGTATTCCCAAATTAAACATTAATATAAAACTTGAGTAAAGTTAGAAAATAGATTAATTTATGATTATAACTAATACACCTGCCTCGGTGGGAAACGGCCGATTTGTTGAAAGAAGAACTAATACAGTACACAATTACACCATTATATGTAGGTAAATTGTGTGTGAACACCCTTTGTTTTTCTTTTTCTTTCAACAAACCGGCCATATCCCACCGAAGCAGGGTTTACCTGGAGAGGGTTTCGGGGATCAACGCCTCCGCAGCTCGGTCTGAGACCAGGCCTCATGGTGGATCAGGGTCTGATCAACCAGGCTGTTACTGCTGGCTGCACGCAAACTGACATACGAACCACAGCCCGGTTGGTCAGGTACTGACTTTAGGTGCCTGTCCTGTGCCTTCTTGAAGACAGCCAGGGGTCTGTTGGTAATTTTGTTCCACTTTCCCATAGAGATAAGAGGAAATAAACAAGAACTAGTGAGAAAATAGAAGAAAACCCAGAGGGGGGTGTGTGTATATATATATATGCTTGTACATGCATGTGTAGTGTGACCTAAGTGTAAGTAGAAATACAAGGCATACCTGAAACCTTGCATGTTTATGAGACAGAAAAAAAGACACCAACAATCCTGCCATCATGTAAAACAATTACAGGTTTCAGTTTTACACTCACTTGGCAGGACGGTAGTACCTCCCTGGGCGGTTGCTATCTACCAACCTACTACCTAGACCTAACCTACACCTTTTATTTTATGCAAGTTAATTTTTCTATGTACATATTCCATATGGCATTTTTACAATGTATATTGCAAATAATTAATTAGTAATGCTATATGCTTCAAAATCTACAGTACAGGTAACAAAATGCAATATGATGCATACGAAAAATGCAATACAAAGCAGATGAAAATTCAATACAATGCAGATGAAAATGAAATGAAGCACAAATGAAAAATGCAATACAGGACAGATGAAAAATTAAATTCAGTACAAATGAAAAATACAATACAAAACAGATAAACATAAAAAATATTTATAATACTGATGCAAGACTCATTAAAATACAGTAATTACCAGTCAACTGGTACTCACGACTAGCATCTTCTGTGCTCTTTTGTGGAGCATCTTTTACTTCACTCTCTGTCTCAGCGTCTGATGCTGCTTTTTCCCGACGGTCTACAACTGGGTTTGAAAGAGAATTTTCTTGGACAAATTCCTTTGCTTCATCCATTGTAGCAAACTTTTTGTATCGAGCACAGCGATAACCCTGAATTTGTTCTTGACAATCAGACCTGCAAACAGGGTTAACACATTATAATACTGTAAATTACAATATGAATTAAAAAAATTCACATTTGATGGGTGAAATAAATAAATAAATAAATATAATATATATATAGTATAGTATTTGTCAGAGGGCTGAAGAGGGGTTGTTGAGGTGGTATGGTCATTTAGAGAGAATGGATCAAAGTAGAAGGGAAGGAAGGCGGGGTAGGGGTCGTCCTTGAAAAGGTTGGAGGAAGGGGTAAAGGAGGTTTGTGGGCGAGGCGTGGCTTCCAGCAAGCATGTGTGAGCGTGTTAGATAGGAGTGAATGGAGATGAATGGTTTTTGGGACCTGACGAGCTGTTGGAGTGTGAGCAGGGTAATATTTTGTGAAGGGATTCACAAAATAGGAGGGGTCTGGGATGGGATAGTGACAGTTGAGAGGGACTAATTCTCAGCTGTCGTATCTGAGCGCCTCTGCAAAGACAGTGATTATATATGAGTGAGGTGAAAGTGCTGAATGATGATAAAAGTATTTTCTTTTTTGGGATTTTCTTTCTTTTTGGGTCACCCTGCCTTGGTGGGAGATGGCCGACTTGTTGAAAAAGAAAAATATATAAATAAAATGGGGTTTGCAAAGACCATATAATATGCACAGCATTTTTGGCAAGTCTTGAGTAAACAATTTTTTTTTACAATCACGTTATACTAACAGTATGTACAATGGGCAATGCCAGGATTTTTTTTTAATTGAGGGGTGGGACTTGGGGGTTAGCTAGTTGCACAGGGGTCTAAGGGGCTTGCACTTGCAGAGCAAGCAAACCATTTTTACTTAGGAATATATATTACAGATGAATTATCATAGCAATGTTTTCTGAAGATCCTTTCATTAAAAAATATGAACAATAATGATATGAAATTACATAACATATAACTTTCCATCAAAATAATGGCCTTATTAATCCACTGATATACATACTATACTATATACAGTGGAACCCCAGTTAATGAAAAAAATTAATTGCAGAAGCCTGCTCAAGTGCCATTACCGAACGAATTTACTTCCTTAAGAAAAAAATGTCATTTAGGTTAGTCTATTTCAGGCCCCAAAAAATACACTTCCACAAGCACTTATAATATTATACTTACATAATTGCACGATTTCCGGGGTGTTCGTTAACCGGGGTTCCACTGTATAGTACAGGTTGGCCATCACTAATCCAGCAATCAGTTATCCAGTTCCATCTGTAATCTGGCACTAATTTCGGCTAGCATAATTTCAAATTTCATCATGTACTGACTTAGAAATTGTGCAGATGGTTGTAAATCCACAGCAGTATGCCAGTGGCGGAGAAAGCAGAGATGAAAATGAGGAAGATGTAGCAGAAAGTCTCTATTGATAGGTTAATTAAGTGTATTCTAACCTAACCACTCTGTAATCCAGCAAATTCACTAATCCGGAACACTACAGTTCCCAATGATGTCGGATTAGTGATGGCCGACCTGTAATATAAAAAAAATGCAATACAGAGGCTAGCTAAAATAAAAATAAAGTAGTATTTCAATATATGTATACTGTAAATAATATGTGCAACATCTTATCTAACTACACGTGATGCAATGAGCCCATAAAAGTTCAGTTGAAAATCATGAATATTTTTGCACTACTTTCCTTAAAGAACCAAAACAGTAGAGATAAAAAAAATAATGTAGAGGTCATATTGTGTATAATTCTATCGTAATTCATTCAACAATAGCATAGAACAATTAAAATAATATTTGGAAAGACTTTTAGTCAAGCACTGTCAGTTTCCTAAGTCTAGCAATGAATAAATTCTAATGTCTCGTTAAATATTGGCTTTTGCCAATACGTACCATTAATACTGGTCTATACCCAATGATACAGAGATCTGCTTACAGGTCAATACTAATACTATTAAAATCAGCCAATTCCCCCTTTCCCCCAATACTGATGTTTTGTTACACCCTTATTAAATACTATTAAGAAAAAGAAACCATATACATATACTATAGTATATATCTTAATATTTATTACTGGTAAAGTGATCATTGTGTTTGCCACCCAGACTCACTCAGGCCAGGCCTTATGACTTAGAAATGAAATAGTATAAGAATTAGAACGACATGCTAAGAAACACAAGAAAATAAAAGAAAAGTACATAATGAATGTAAGTTTTTAAGACTTATCTGCCACTATACATGTTCATGAAAATTTCATTCAGGCTAATAATTCAAATGAAGTCGTCACAAAAATGTACATTGGCAGGTAAATCTGGAAGGTTTGTATAACCCCTAAAAAGCCATTCAGTCTGGCTTATTTCCCCCCCCCCTTTTCAGCTCTGTTTCCCTGGATGCAACCCACAAGTCAGCTAACACCCATATAACTACTTGTTAAGTGACCAGGAGCAACAGGTGTAAAGCAACAAGTCCATCTTTTGCACTCTTCCCAGGTACTACAGTTGTGAGACAGGAACTACCAACTGAGCTACGAGCCATGAAAGGAAGTACCAGTAATCTTGCTAGTGTCTCACGGTAGTGCGTCCCTGGTCACCTTAACTTTTCAAATACTAGCGATAAAATCTATGCAGAAAATGAACGATGACCCCAGTGGAAATAATTAAGTTTATATAGACGTTGATCTCATGTCTATATAAACACCTGTTACCAATCATTAATTTGTAAATAGCGCATTACTACTGTCTATGGCTTAGCTGATAAAAGTTGGGGTACCAGTCCCTGGACTTATTATGGCTATTATTATTACAATCAAAACCAAGCGCAAAAGACTATAAACTTAATTATGTGTCTCGAACATAAATTATTGCACGAACTTCTCACCATTTCTCATAGATGCCTGGTTTATGCCCCCTAGCAACAGCATAGAAGGGCATCTTGGAGGAGGTGGTGATGAGGTGTGTGGAGGAGAGAGCTCGAGTGAGGCAGAGCAGAGGTGAGAGGCGCCTCATACCATGTGTGGTTGATGATGTCAACACCAACACTCTCTCTCAACACTCAAACACAACTCTGGCTTAGTCTAACTCAACCCTACATTCAAATTGATTTTTTTTATTTCTTTATGCTGTACAAAGATAATGTAGTTTACATGTAATAAAATATTGTTAGGCACAAAAGAAAGCCACTAGTACGTAATGCATTTCGGGCAAACTATTCCTAATAATCCTAATGCTTGAAGACTACTTAAGAATTAGAAATACACTATTAAATAGGATTTATTATCAGTTAACTACAATTAATGATGGGCTTTTCGTTTAGGCAAATGGATCTGACCCTCGTCTTCCTCATCTAATATAATTAAGCCCCACCCCACTTCAACCTCTGACCTCCTCCAGGTGCTATAAGATACGCGGCTCTCACCCGCGAGGCCTGGGTTCGATTCCCGGCACGGGAAAGTGTTTTAAAGGACCCCAATGGAAATAAGTCACTGACTTTTTTGGGTTATCCCAGGTTTTTCTACACATATGCTACTATGTATGATAATCTATATAACTGTATTTGTGTATACCTGAATAAACTTACTTAACTTACCAATAGAAATAAGTCAAGGACTCCAATGGAAATAAGTAACTTTTGACATTTTCTGGGTTATCCTAGACAATTTACACGGTGAGGGTAGAAACATTGGGCGTGTTTCTTTACACCGGCTGTCTATGTTCACCCATCAGTAAAATGGGTACCTGAGTGTTAGTGGACTGGTGTGGGTCGCATCCTGGGACAAAACTGACCTAATTTGCGGCTTCCTATAAAGTAGTATGTCTATATAGTAGTAGCGGCTTTCTATATAGTGGTATGTCATTGATGTCAGCTAGGCCTGTATACCTTGTACATGTACTTGTAGAAATAGATATATTATTATTATAAATCAACTTACATACTTACCCAGATGGACTTGACTATCTTTACCTCAATATCATACACAAAACTTCTAAATTCTTATTTCACCATCAATAGCTAATTGCAAGTCTCCCTACATCGGAAATCTTGTCTAGTTCATCTATAGCTAAAAAGTTCCATGTTAAAAAAATACCCGAACATACGAACAGTTAGAAAGCCGTGACGTCACTTCGAAAAGGACGTTAAAATCAACAATGACGTCACTAGTGGCCGCTCAGCCAGGCATGTGAATTCATTAAAGTATTTCTTGAAAAACAGAATATCTGCGTAAGATAGTGATACTCCACGCATACAAATGATACAACAATGAGCAAAAAAAAAGAAAGTCAGCTTCAGCGTCGTACAAAATTGTGTGTACAAGTGAAAGAGATGTACAATATAATGTACAAGCATTTACATGTAACAGCGCTGATGTCATAGTTATAAACCCTCACGGAAGTGCTGCCACCTGTGCTACACCCACTCAATATTCCATAATGTATATCTTAATATATATATGTATATCTTAATATATATATCTTACAAGTGTATATTATACTACAATATGTGCAAACAAACGACTGTTTTTTGTGGGCTTGTATCTGTTTGTCAGGCGAGGGGAAACAATGCTGTTTAGTGCTATTAATAATAAAGTAAGAGTCATGGTAGCTACAAGTTAACTGCTATTTGTTGGTTGGTTACATACTCGCACGTATACCCACACCTGTTCCCCTCGGACACCCCCACATCTGCCCTCTGCACGCATACCCACACCTGCCCCCACACATACCCATACCTGCCCCCACATATATCCATAACTGCTCCCGCGCACGCATACCCACACCTGCCCCCACACATACCCATACCTGCCCCACATCACAACTGCTCCCACGCACGCATACTTACACCTGGCCCCACGCCCACAACTGTCCCCTCGCACGTGGGGGCATCTTGCACCTGCCCCACGCACTCATACCCACACTTGTCCCCCACTTCCGTATACTCACACCTACCCCCACGCACGTATACCCACAACTGCCCCCCTCCCACACACCCGCAAGCTAAAACTCGACCCCTGCAACCATACATACTTGAAGACACACAGTGAAGTTGTAGAGACGGGATCCATACATAGCTTTAAGAATAGGTATGGTAGGGCTCATGCAGCCATAAACGAACCCAGTAGCGGTCAGGAGCTGAGAATCGACCCCTTCAACCAAAAATTGGCGAGTACATACACACAATATTAATAAAATGTATGTCATCCTGCTCATATATGTTTGTGAATGATGCAAAATGGAATCGTTCCTAAAAAAATGAACATTAAAATAAAGAAAAACAAAAAGCAGAGAAAATGAGTGGGAGTTGGTTAGCAACACATTATTGAAGGAAAAGTTTCATTGTTCAATAACCGTTTGCAAAATTCAGCAGTCCCTGGGGCCCAGTCTCTGGACCCTATATATACCTCTGTAATCTGCAAATACCTTTGTAACTTGTCATGATTGTGACCATCTGAGTTCATTACCTTTGTAACTTGCTCAGCTATCAAACTTTGAGGTCCAGTCCCTGGACCCATTATGTACCTCTGTAATCTTTTGACTACCGCCCACAGGATGGGTATGGGGTGCATAATAAAGATATCAAACTAAAACAACCTGGCTCTCCCACCTGTCTCCTGCATCCCTCCCTGCACAATATAGCAGCCAGCAGATGTAAGATTCTTAGCATTCATTGCCTTGTCCTCCATTTCCTGACTTTCACATGCGCAAGGGCACATGCACCAACCTCTGCAAACTTAAGTCATTGGACCTCATTTACCGTGCGTGTGTACGATTTATATATATATATATATATATATATATATATATATATATATATATATATATATATATATCTATATATATATATATATATATATATATATATATATCATATATATATTATATATATATATATATGTATATATATATATATATATATATATATATATATATATATATATATATATATATATATATATATATATATATATATATATATATATATTTGGGGATATAGTTTTGGAGTGGTTGGTGCTATTATTTAATAAATGTATGGAAGAGGGTAAGGTACCTAGGATTGGCAGAGAGCGTGTATTGTTCCTTTGTATAAAGGCAAAGGGGACAAAAGAGAGTGCAAAAATTATAGGGAATAAGTCTGTTGAGTGTACCTGGTAAAGTGTATGGTAGAGTTATTATTGAAAGAATTAAGAGTAAAACAGAAAGCAGGATAGCAGATGAACAAGGGGGCTTTAGGAAAGGTAGGGGTGTGTAGACCAAGTGTTTACAGTGAAACATATAGGTGAACAGTATTTGGATAAGGGTAAAGATGTTTTTGTGGCATTTATGGATTTGGAAAAGGCGTATGATAGGGTAGATAGGGGGCAATGTGGCAGATGTTGCAGGTGTATGGAATAGGAGGAAGGTTACTGAAAGCAGTGAAGAGTTTTTATGAGGATAGTGAGGCTCAGGTTAGAGTGTGTAGGAGGGAAGGGATTATTTCCCAGTAAAAGTGGGCCTTAGACAAGGATGTGTGATGTCACCGTGGTTGTTCAATATATTTATAGATGGGGTTGTAAGAGAAGTGAATGCGAGGGTCTTGGCAAGAGGTGTTGGGCTAAAAGATAAAGAAGCAAATACAAAGTGGGAGTTGTCACAGTTGCTTTTTGCTGATGACACTGTGCTTTTGGGAGATTCTGAAGAGAAGTTGCAGAGGTTGGTGGATGAATTTGGTAGGGTGTGTAAAAGAAGAAAATTGAAAGTGAATATAGGAAAGAGTAAGGTGATGAGGATAACAAAAAGAATAGGTGACGAAAGATTGGATATCAGATTGGAGGGAGAGAGTATGGAGGAGGTGAATGTATTCAGATATTTGGGAGTGGACATGTCGGCGGATGGGTCTATGAAGGATGAGGTGAATCATAGAATTGATGAGGGGAAAAGGGTGAGTGGAGCACTGGAGTCTGTGGAGACAAAGAACCTTGTCCATGGAAGTAAAGAGGGAATGTATGAGAGTATAGTTATACCAACGCTCTTATATGGGTGTGAAGCATGGGTGATGAATGTTGCAACGAGGAGAAGGCTGGAGGCAGTGGAGATGTCATGTCTGAGGTCAATGTGTGGTGTGAATATAATGCAGAGAATTCGGAGTTTGGAAATTAGGAGGAGGTGCGGGATTACCAAAACGATTGTCCAGAGAGCTGAGGAGGGGTTGTTGAGGTGGTTTGGACATGTAGAGAGAATGGAACAAGACAGAGTGACTTCGAGAGTGTATAAATCTGTAGTGGAGGGAAGGCGGGGTAGGGGTAGGCCTAGGAAAGGTTGGAGGGAGGGGGTAAAAGAAGTTTTGTGTGCGAGGGCTTGGACTTCCAGCAAGCATGTGTGAGCGTATTTGATAGGAGTGAATGGAGGCATATGGTTTTAATACTTGACGTGCTGTTGGAGTGTGAGCAAAGTAACATTTATGAAGGGATTCAGGGAAACCGGCAGGCCGGACTTGAGTTCTGGAGATGGGAAGTACAGTGCCGGCACTCTGAAGAGGGGTGTTAATGTTGCAGTTTTATAACTGTAGTGTAAACACCCCTCTGGCAAGACAGTGATGGAGTGAATGATGATGAAAGTTTTTTTTTCGGCCACCCTGCCCTGGTGGAATCGGCCGATGTGTTAATAAAATATATATATATATATATATATATATATATATATATATATATATATATATATATATTATGAAGGATGAGGTTAACCATAGAATTGATGAAGGAAAAAGGTGAGTGGTGCATTGAGGTATCTGTGGAGACAAAAACGTTATCCATGGAGGCAAAGAAGGAATGTACGAAAGTATAGTGGTACCAACACTCTTATATGGGTGTGAAGCATGGGTTGCAAATGCTGCAGCGAGGAGGAGGCTGGAGGCAGTGGAGATGTCCTGTCTAAGGGCAATGTGTGTGTAAATATTATGCAGAAAATTCGGAATGTGGAAATTAGGAGAAGGTGTGGAGTTACTAAAAGTATTTGTCAGAAGGCTGAAGAGGGTTGTTGAGGTGGTTTGGTCATTTAGAGAGAATGGATCAAAGTAGAATGACTTGGAGAGCGTATAAATCTGTAGGGAAGGAAGGCGGGGTAGGGGTCGTCCTAGAAAAGGTTGGAGGGAAGGGGTAAAGGAGGTTTTGTGGGCAGGGGCTTGGACTTTCAGCAAGCATGTGTGAGCGTGTTAGATAGGAGTGAATGGAGACGAATGGTTTTGGGACATGACGATCTGTTGGAGTGTGAGCAGGGTAACATTTTGTGAAGGGATTCAGGGAAACCAGTTAATTGATTTAATTGGACTTGAGTCCTGAAATGGGAAGTACAATGCCTGCACTTTAAAGGAGGGTCTGAGATAGTGACAGCTGGGAGGGACTTTTCTCAGCTGTCGTATCTGAGCTCCTCTGCAAAGACAGTGATTATGTATGAGTGTGGTGAAAGTGTTGAATGATGATGAAAGTATTTTCTTTTGGGGATTTTCTTTCTTTTGGGTCACCCTGCCTCGGTGGGAGACGGCCGACTTGTTGAAAAAAAAAAAAAAAAAAATACAGTGGACCCTCGGTTAACGAATACCCGGAAATCGTGCAATTATGTAAGTATAATTTTGTAAGTTCTTGTGGAAGTGTATTTTGGGGTCTGAAATAGACTAACCTAAGTGAAATTTTTCCTTAAGGAGTAAATTCGTTCGGTAATGGCACTTGAGCAGACTTCAGGAGTGAAGTTTTACGAACTCGGGGTCCACTGTATATATACAGTGGACCCTCGGTTAACGAATACCCGGAAATCATGCAATTATGTAAGTATAATTTTGTAAGTTCTTGTGGAAGTGTATTTTTGGGGGTCTGAAATAGACTAACCTACGTGAAATTTTTCCTTAAGGGAGTAAATCGTTCGGTAATGGCACTTGAGCAGACTTCAGGAGTGAAGTTTTACGAAACTCGGGGTCCACTGTATATATATGCAAACAATCGCAGACGGCGATCTTAACTATGCAAGACAAGCACGGGTGAAATCTTAGCTCAGCCACACTTCTCAGTGCGTCATCAGGAGTTATGCAATGTTGCAAGAGAGCACTATGGCAGGAGAGAGTTCTCAGAGTAGTAGTGCGGATGTGTCACTGGCCACGGTTACCCTTACACTCTAAAGGTAACTGTGGTCAGTGACACATCTGCATTACGCTACTCTGAGAACTCTCTCCCTGCTTTAGTTGCACTCTTGCAACATTGCATAGCTCCTGATGATGCACTGAGAAGTGTGAAAGTACTTGAGCTAAAGATTTCCACCCCCGTGGCTTGTCTTGCATATTGCAGATGAGCAAGGAGGCTTTAGAGTGGTTAGGAGATGTGTAGATCAAGTGTTTACATTGAAGCATATATGTGAACAGTATTTAGATAAAGGTAGGGAAGTTTTCATTGCATTTATGGATTTAGAAAAGGCATATGATAGAGTGGATAGGAGAGCAATGTGGCAGATGTTGCAAGTGTATGGAATAGGTAGTAAGTTACTAAATGCTGTAAAGTTTTTATGAGGATAGTGAGGCTCGGGTTAGGGTGTGTAGAAGAGAGGGAGATTACTTCCCGGTAAAAGTAGGTCTTAGACAGGGATGTGTAATGTCACCATGGTTGTTTAATATAAGTATTTATAGATGGGGGTTGTAAAAGAAGTAAATGCTAGGGTGTTGGGGAGAAGGGTGGGATTAAATTATGGGGAATCAATTACAAAATGGGTGTTGACACAGTTACTTTTTGCTGATGATACTGTGCTTATGGAAGATTCTAAAGAAAAGTTGCAAAGGTTAGTGGACGAGTTTGGGAGGGTGTGTAAAGGTAGAAAGTTGAAAGTGAACATAGATAAGAGTAAGGTGATGAGGGTATCAAACGATTTAGATAAAGAAAAATTGGATATCACATTGGAGAGAGGGTGTATGGATGAAGTGAATTTTTTCAGATATTTGGGAGTTGATTTGTCAGCAGATGGGTTTATGAAGGATGAGGTTAACCATAGAATTGATGAAGGAAAAAAAGGTGAGTGGTGCGTTGAGGTATCTGTGGAGACAAAAAATGTTATCCATGGAGGCAAAGAAGGGAATGTATGAAAGTATAGTGGTACTGACAATCTTATATGGGTGTGAAATGTAAATTCTGCAGCGAGAAGGCAGTGGAGATGTCCTGTCTAAGGGCAATGTTTGGTGTAAATATTATGCAGAGAATCCAGGTGTGGAAATTTGGTGTGGAGTTAGTAAAAGTATTACTCAGAGGGCTGAAGAGGGGTTGTTGAGGTGGTTTGGTCATTTAGAGAGAATGGAAAGTAGAATGACTTGGAGAGCGTATAAATCTGTAGGGGAAGGAAGGAGGGGTAGGGGGTCATCTTAAAAAAGGTTGGAGGGAGGGGGTAAAGGAGGTTTTGTGGGCGAGGGACTTGGACTTCCAGCAAGCATGTGTGAGCGTGTTAGATAGGAGTGAATGGAGACGAATGGTTTTTGGGACATGACGATCTGTTGGAGTGTGAGCAGGGTAATATTTAGTGAAGGGATTCAGGGAAACAGGTTATTGATTTATCCAGACTTGAGTCCTGGAAATGGGAAGTACAATGCCTGCACTTTAAAGGAGGGGTCTGGGATAGTGACAGTTTGGAGGGACTATTCTAAACTGTAGTATCTGAGCACCTCTGCAAAGATAGTGATTATGTATGAGTGAGGTGAAAGTGTTGAATGATGATGAAAGTATTTTCTTTTTTGGGATTTTCTTTCTTTTTGGGTCACCCTGCCTCGGTGGGAGATGGCCGACTTGTTGAAAAAAAAAAAATATACCAAAGCTCATCATCAGTGGCAGAGCAAACATTAAGGTAATTTTGGTAGAGGAATATTAATATTATTATAAAAAAGAAGCGCTAAACCCACTTGGGTCATACAGCTGGTAGAGGAATAGATGGAAAGCTAGAAAATGTACCTGAGTGTATAATGGCAGAGGAGTCTCAACAACTAATACTAACCATTAGAGGTCATGCAGTTCTTGAGAGATGCGTCAGCGTTTATTATACCCAACTTACAAAAAAAAAAAAGGAAATAAGAGTGCTTTTAACATATCTTTACCTAGTTCAAATAATCAATGTATTTTTGAAGTTTTAGCTGGATATGGTTCTGTAGATGCAAGATTCAAGGGCGTTAATTAACTTGTTACCCCAAAAGAAGCTTTATCATCATCATATTTCGGAGACGTGCTTATATCTGGGGATTGTCGGGTGGAAGGTAGGAGGGGAAGGTAGGAGGAGAAGGGGTTGTTCCAGGAACAGTGGAAGGGGAGGGGTAAAAGAGGCTTTGAGTTTTGGGGGGGTGTAAGCTTAAATCCAGCAGGGTTTTGTGAGCATGTTAGAGAAGAGTGAATGAAGACAAGGGTTTTTTTAACAGCCGTGCTGTTGTAGTGTAAGGAAGGTAACTTATGAAAGGATTTAGGAAATCTGGTTATCTGGACATGAGTCCTGGATGTGTGATGGGCAGTGCCTGCACTATGAAGAAGGGGTGGGGATGTAGCATGTGGAGGGTACAGGTAATCTGACTGGGATGTCAGTACACTTGGAAAAATGGTGACAGAGTGAATGCTCTTTCTTCTTTGGGTCTCCATGCCTTGGTGGGAGATGGCGGAGTTAAAAACACGGAGAGAGAGAGAGAGTCAGAGGCAGACACACACAGACAAAGACATACACACACAGTATGCTTATCATTAAAGTATGATGGGTGGAAGGCATCCAAGGTAATTTAATGTGCAAAGCAATACTCTACCCTGGTAAATTTATCAATGAGGTAGGTTATATTCTGGCCTGTTAACTCGAAGTGGGATGTCTCAGGATTTCCTATGGCTACTGGGACTGCATTTTAAGTGATTTTTGGGCTTGTGTGGTGGACGGTTTTGTGTTCATGGTTTTCCTTCAACGTGTGGTCTTGAGGGCCTAGTTTATCGGACATTTTTGGCTACTGACCAATTAATACAGGCAAAATTAAGTTGTTGACTTAAGAGAATTGCACAGATCATTGAATTATAGGGCAGGCCATCAAACAAACGAAATAGCTTTAAGACTGTGAAGTACCCTTCTTCAATGATTAGCCAGGACATGAACCCCATTGAGAACTAGGTAATTCCCCAGATATGAACCTTCATTGAAAACCAAGGAACTCCCCTGATGTGAACCCTCATTGAGAACCTATGAGCTGAGATAATGATCTACTAGGGAAGGGATATCACCCCATTCCCATGGCTTTAAGACACCATCCACGAATCGTGGGAGAATTTACCCCCCATGAAACCCTGAAAAACGTGTATTAATCACTTCCTAGAAGGTTGAAGGATGACCTATTTTGTGTCTTGATTACAGAGATGGCCAACATACCTTGATGACAAGCACAGTATATACACCTCTCTCCTCCAAGTTCTGGCTGACTGATGTTAGTGTTGCATCCTGATGTACTCACTTGTATCTACCTTCATACAAAGGAGGGCCCCGTTTATACAGCAGGTTAGGTTCTGGGCTACTGCTGTAAAGTGAAACATAACCTTTTTCACTTTCAAATGCATATAAAAGTATAACATGTTTACACTCTCATATACTAAGTGAACAATAGAGCTGGGCCTTAAAAATGCATATACAATACACATTACTTGCCCTAAAATATTTTCGTCCTTAGCTTATAGCGAGTGGTGAATATATTTATTGTACGAAGTCTGAATAAATGAATGCGCACGACTGAAAACCACTGCATTAGCGAAATGCTGTAAAGCAAAGCGTTGTAAAGCGGACCTTCCTGTATGTGGTTGCAGAGGTCAAGTCCTAAGTCCTAGCTTCTCGCCCTTCCTCTCAACCTGTCGCTTGTTAGATTCACTCCCTCCCAGCCTAGTGGGCCCTCTCATACCTGTTCTTAAAACTATATATATATAGCCTCCCTCTGTCACTTCTTGACTAAGATCATTCCACTTCCCAACCACCCTGAGACTGAAGAAATATGTACATACGTACTTCCTGATATTCACCAGGTTCTTGTTTCTCTCCTCTGCTATGGTTGCTTGTTCAGAAAATAGTTGCTCCAATGGATGGAGAATTCTGGTGCTAGTTCATGCCCTCTCTTGTAAGCAATACTGCCCACATTCTTCTTTCTTTCAACAAATCGGCCGTTTCCCACCAAGGCGGGGTGGCCCAAAGAGAAAAACAAAAGTTTCTCTTTTTAACTTTAGTAATGTATACATAAGGGGTTACTAGCCCCTTGCTCTCAACATTTTAGTTGACTTTACGACACGCAGGGCTTACGGAGGAAGAATTCTGCTCCACTTCCCCATGGAGAACTGCCCACGTCTCCCACCGAGGCAGGGTGACCCAAAAAGAAAGAAAATCCCCAAATAGAAAATACTTTCATCATCATTCAACACTTTCACCTCACTCATACATAATCACTGTCTTTGCAGAGGCGCTCAGATACGACAGCTGAGAACAAGCCACTGCCCACATACCTTAAGAATAACAGTTTTCAAGTGTGTAAAGTCAGCATTGTAAATAAATCCTCTCAGAACCTGGTTACTAAAGAAACATGATGACACACACCATCAAGAATCCAGACTGCAGTTGATAGTGAAATAAGTTACACTTTTAATGTGTTGGGTTATCCTTGTTTAAACCTTCTATTACATTTGTTTGGGTGTTGCCTTTTTTAATTTACAGGTGTATATAAATTTTCCTAGGCAGTAGGTTGGTAGACAGCAACCGCCCAGGGAGGTACTACCGTCCTGCCAGGTGAGTGTAAAATGAAAGCCTGTAATTGTTTTACATGATGGTAGGATTGCTGATGTCTTTTTTCTGTCTCATAAACATGCAAGATTTCAGGTACGTCTTGCTACTTCTACTTGCACTTAGGTCACACTACACATGCATGTACAAGCATATACATACACACCCCCTCTGGGTTTTCTTCTATTTTCTTACTAGTTCTTGTTCTTGTTTATTTCCTCTTACCTCCACGGGGAAGTAGAATAGAATTCTTCCTCTGTAAGCCATGTGCGTCGTAAGAGGTGACTGATATACCGGGAGCAAGGGGCTAGTGAACCCTTCTGTATGCATTACTAAAAGTTAAAAAGAGAAACTTTTGGTTTTCTTTTTGGGCTACCCTGCTTTGGTGGGATACAGCCGGTTTGTTGTTGATAGAAAGTAGTATATAAATTTTATCCTTGTATGATGATCATCCTTTAAGAAGGTATGTTGTCGATGAATGGTTCTTGATCCAGGAAACTGGATCTATTCTCCTTTTTCCTGGACTGAGCCTAAGTGCCTCCTATTCCCCAAGCACTGTATGACCCCTATGGGTTTAGCACTTCCCCTTGAAAATAGTAAGTTGGTTAATGAACCAATGTTCTCAGTGAAGAACAGTTAAGAAATATTTGTCTGATAATCAGTATCCTTGTACTGAATGGGTTTAGCACTTCATATAAATAAATACGTAAATAAATAAATTTCAGTGCAGGATTAATTTTATTGTGACAGCATTCCAAACTGCTATTGCCATAGAATATAATCAATATCCTATCGTTCATACAGGAAGAACGTGAAAAAAATATATCATAAATGTAAAAATGTTGAAAGAAAATTTCCATAATTTCATTCATTGAAAACAAAATATTAATCAACCTCCACTTAATGCTCTGGGAAATCTCTCCTATGCTTAACAGGGAAAATAACAAAAGAAAATATAAATCAGCTCATCAAGTGGTGGAATAAATGAAAATGTATAATAATTACAGTTACATTAAATTGACCGCAACCATTAAAACAATTCTGCATACAAGAAGGGTTTATTTATTAATTATATATTGTGAAGTCTGCTCTTCTGGGAACTGATTGATGGAGAATCTGCTTTCTGTCTGAGCCTTCTTTTCTTAGTGGGAAACAATGCATAAAAGAAGGAAATATGATACCAGATGTACATGTCATGGAAGGTGCTGTAGTTTGAACTTCCAAACAATCATTTGTAATCTATAATTAAAACTGGAAGTGTATGAAGTCAAGGTTAAGCTTTGTACAGACGGGTACCCCGTTTTGCCAATCTGTCAGCCATTTCGTTACCTTCTTCACCAGAATGGCCTTTCACATGCACCTGAAAAACAATTACAAAAGCTGCATTGTAAAAAATGTGTTAGTCTACCTCATTCTACTCTGTATTACCTGAATGACCCTTATGAGTTTAGCACTTTCATGAATAGTTTGGGTAATTCAATATATCATAAGTACAATGAGACAGGTTGCAAATAAAGATTTGGTATTTTTTATTAACACATTAGCCGTTTTCCACCCAGGCGTGGTGACCCGAAAAATAAGAAACACTTTCAACATTACTCACTCTATCACTGTCTTACCAGAGGCATGCCTACACTACAGTTAAAAACTGCAACATACCTCCACCCTTCCTTCAGAGGACAGGCACTGTAGTACTTCCCACCTCCAGGACTCAAGTCCAGCTAGACAATTTCCTTGAATCCCTTCATAAATGGTACTTTGCTCACACTCCAAAAGCACATCAAATCATAAAAACCATTTGCCTCCACTCACTTCTATCTGACATTCTCACACATGCTTGCTGGAAGTCTAAGCCCCTCACACACAAAACCTCCTTTACCCCCCTCCCTCCAACCTTTCCTAGAAGACCCCAACCCTGCCTTCCTTCCACTACAGACTTATACACCCTCCAAGTCATTCTATTTAGTTCCATCCTTTCTAAATGTCCAAACCACCTCAACAACTCCTCTTCTGCTCTCTGGATAATACTTTTAGAAACCCCACACCTCCTAATTTCCAAGCTACAGATTCTCAGCATAATGTTCACACCACACACTGCCCTCATACACGATATCTCCAGCCTCTTCTTCACTGCAACTTTTAAAACCCATGCTTCACACCCACATAAAAGCATTAGTACCACTATACTTTCATACTTTCCCCTCTTTGCTTCCATGGATAACATTCCTTATCTCCACAGACTCCTCAGTGCACCACTCAACTGGTAATTATAAATAAATTACATTGAAATTACATCAGTTCAATGACCTGTATATTATGGAGTGGTTGAACTGGGGTGTTGAAGTCAAAGTATGAAAATTTACAGTTAATGTGAGATTTAACAGATTTAATAGTGTCATGATAGTGGCTTTCTTTGTAGTACTTAGCAACCCAAAATTGTAATTACAAATTGTAACCTTTACAAAGAAATTAAATCTTTACTCTTTATTCTTTTAATGTTGAGAGAGAGTGAAATTTTGGCTTTTTCAGGCATTGAGTACAAAAATTTTGGGAGCTTTGGAATAGGTTGAGTTCTATATGTTCCTTATATTGTGTCCATGTGCTTTGTTGCAGCTCACCAGACAGAATTTAAGCTCTGGGTTAATGTTTGTATTGAATGCTCTGTTGTGTACATTAGGTAACATTAAACTCTTGAACAAGGGGGTGTGTTGCCTATAGCCTGAATGAGTAATAATTCTGAGCGCTAATTTTTCTGACTAACAACAGGCTTAAGGTGATTAGGAATGGCTGACCCCATGCACTAATACCGAGGGTAAGGTATGGCTTGATTAAAGAACAGTACAGGGTGAGCAGGGATGTTTGGGGAATTTAACAGCATACTTTTGAGAGAATACCCATTGTTTTTGAAATTTTATCAAAAATGTTCTGGATGTGTTGAAATTTAATTTGCTGTCCAGGTGTATTCCCAAGAATTTACCCTCATCCTGCCTATCAATTGGTGTATTGTTTATCTTTAAAGTTAAAATGAACATCTTTTGCTTTGTTCCCAAGCATTATATAGAAGGTCTTGTTAATACTGAGTGTGAGTTTGTTAATTGTGACTAAAGATATTTTAGCAAGTTCTGTATTTACCATGTTGAGTGCAGCTGAATCAGGTTTTAAAATGACAAAAGTTGTGTCATCAGCAGACAGAATTGGTTTAAGTTAGACAAAGACTGATGGTTACAGACTTATCCATTATTGTTATAATCACAGCAAAACAATCTCTTCTTTATCCACTGCAAATGCCATTACCAGCCACTTGTTCTTCTCTATTAGTCTGTTTTATGGAGGGTTTACTGTAATGTATATCAGACATGCATTTGCTTACTAAATGGCACATAGATAAACTACTGTACCCAAATTTAAATAATCGGTGGATTTTGAGTACTCTAGAAGTGTAACCATGTTAATACCTACCCATTTTACAGCTAATCCTTCACTGGCTGCATCTAAAGCAATGAGATCTTCCTTATTCTTCACTGGGCCTCCATCCTTCTTCACCCAGTTGTTTTTCTTCCAGTTCTTCAGCCAGGAAGTCATACAGTCAATCATGAAGAGAGAGTCTGTGTGTACTGCCACTTTGCTGAACCCTGTAAATTTGAATACTATACTAAGAGCTCCTTTATATCATATATTTTAAAGTTAGAGTCACTCTCATAGTGCAATGTTGAATGACCCACATGGGCTTAGCACTTTGTGATTTTTTTTAACACGCTGGCCGTCTCCCACCAAGGTAAGATGACTTAAAATAATCACTTTCACCATCATTCACACTATCACTGTCTTGCCAGAGGTGCACAGATACAACAGTTTAGACATCACTCCAAACAGCAAATACCCCAAGCCTCTCCTTGAGAGTGTAGGCACTGTGCTTCCAACCTCCAGGACTCAAGTCCAGTTAACTGGTTTCCCTGAATTCCTTCACAAAATATCACCCTGTTCACACTCCAATAGCTCATCAAGTCCCAAAAACTACACATGCCTGTTGTATGTGAATGTAATATGTACACTAATAATACATAACAAAAATATTAATAAGCCAGTTTTGTTTGCAGGTGCAAAAATACTGGAAAAAGCCACTAGGAAAAAGTGGTAAAATACTTAGGGAGGAATAACTTGTTGACTAGTAAACAATTCAGCTTACAGTTTGAGAGGAAAATGCTAAGTGATGAGAGGAAAAAATGATCTCATGGGGAAATGTTACCAGTAAGGTAGTTTTAGAAGACATACAATATATTGCATTCAATCTTACCTAAAGCTTTTGACAACTCTAAAGCACATTTAGCAGCCTGAATTTCTGCTGTGTTATTTGTAGCTCTTCCCCTCACTGGCTTACTCACATTACTGAAACAAATTTAAACAGAATGAAATGATTGATCCTAGGTAGTAGGCTGGCAGACAACAACTGCCCATTGAGGTACAGTGGACCCCCAGTGTTCGTGATTTATGCATTTCAGAATGCTGTTCAAGTGCCATTACCAAACGAATTTGTTCCCATAAGGAATAATGTAAATTAGACTAGTCCTTTTAGACCCCAAATATACACTTACAAAAGCACTTACAAAAATACACTTACATAATTGTTCGAGTTTGGAGCATCACGAACACCGGGGGTCCACTGTACTTCCATCCTGCCAAGTGAGTGTAAAACAGAAGCCTGTAATTGTTGTACATGATGGTAGGACTGCTGGTGTCTTTTTTCTGTCTCATAAACATGCAAGATTTCAGGCAAGTCCTGCTACTTCCACTTACACTTAGGTCACACTACACATGCATGTACAGTGGACCCCCGGTGTTCGTCCTGCTCCAAACTTGCCCTTTTATGTTAAGTGTATTTTTTTAAATGCTTTTGTAAGTGTATTTTTGGGGTCTAAAAGGACTCGTCTACTTTACATTATTCCTTATGGGAATAAATTCGTTTGGTAATGGCACTTGAACAGCATTCTGGAACAAAAAAATAACGAAAACCGGGGGTCCACTGTACAAGCATATACATATACACACACACACACTCCTCTGGGTTTTCTTCTCTTTTCTTAGTAGTTCTTGTTCTTGTTTATTTCCTCTTATCTCCATGGGGAAGTGGAACAGAATTCTTCCTCTGTAAGCCATGCGTTTCACAAGAGGTGACTAAAATGTCGGGAGCAAGGGGCTAGTAACCCCTTCTCCAGTATACATGATTAAATTTATAAAGAGAAACTTTTGTTTTTCTTTTTGGGCCACCCTGCCTCGGTGGGAAACAGCTGATTTGTTGAAAGAAGAACTTTAAACATGGGTCTGTACTAGCCCAATGGTGTACGAGCCCAGCCCAGAATGACCCTTATGGGCTTAACAATTATTGAATACAATGATTATGGAGGATGAAGGCATACTGTATATGCCTCTACAATTGTGTGAAACACCCTCTATCTCATTGTATTGTTCTTTTCTTTCACGGATATTGTGACCATTAGTAATGTGTACATAGTAACTGCTTATCTAGAGCTGCTGCTGCCTCCATGAATATTTATTAATTCTAGTTACCTTCCACTAATGCTGACAATTTTCTGGAGATCTTGCTCTGTTAGATGCTAGGAGGGGGCACTACTTCCAGCTATTTTTCTCTCTCATCACCTGTGTCCTTGCCAAGTCCGTTCAGTAGCAGCCTCTAGTCCAGGTCCTGTAGTATTATTAATCCTTAATAGTAGTGTCTCACTGTCCACCATTTCCAACTTCTCCAGTCCTCCCTAGATAAGTTTTCCTTTGTTCTCTTGCTTTTGAGATCCTTTTCATTTTCTTTTATATCAATATCAAAAATGAATATTACATACTGTACA
Organism: Cherax destructor; assembly: GCA_009830355.1. Classification (NCBI taxonomy): domain Eukaryota; kingdom Metazoa; phylum Arthropoda; class Malacostraca; order Decapoda; family Parastacidae; genus Cherax; species Cherax destructor. The sequence goes on along the minus strand of WNWK01000865.1, from coordinate 41,251 downwards.
GTGGAAATAGGTAGAGAGTTTCAAATGTTGATTTCTTATTTTCTCCTGTATACAACTGCCTACATGATACTAAACTTTTAGAGTGGAAATGTAAAACTATACGTTATTATCAACCAAAAAAATCTGTGTCAACAATGATACGTACTTGAAATTTGGTAATTACTCCATTCATTCATGATTGGGGTAGATTTAAAAATGTAGTGTTAGAGTGTTCAGCAGAAGTTTGTGGTTACAGGCGAGTGGGTGCGGGAGGGAAGAGGAGCGATTGGTGGAATGATGATGTAAAGAGAGTAGTAAGGGAGAAAAAGTTAGCATATGAGAGGTTTTTACAAAGTAGAAGTGATGCAAGGAGGGAAGAGTATATGGAGAGAAAAAGAGAGGCTAAAAGTGGTGAAGCAATGTAAAAAGAGAGCAGATGAGAGAGTGGGTGAGATGTTATCAGCAAATTTTGTTGAAAATAAGAAAAAGTTTTGGAATGAGATTAATAAGTTGAGGAAGCCTAGAGAACAAATGGATTTGACAGTTAAAAATAGGAGAGGAGAGTTATTAAATGGAGAGTTAGAGGTATCGGGAAGATGGAGAGAATAATTTGAGGAGTTGTTAAATGTTGATGAAGACAGGGAAGCTGTGATTTCGTGTGTAGGGCAAGGAGGAATAACATCTTGTAGGAGTGTGGAAGAGCCAGTTGTGGGTGTAGGGAAAGTTCGTGAGGCAGTGGGTAGAATGAAAGGGGGTAAGGCAGCTGGGATTGATGGGATAAAGATAGAAATGTTAAAAGCAGGTGGGGATATAGTTTTGGAGTGGTTGGTGCTATTATTTAATATATGTATGGAAGAGGGTAAGGTACCTAGGGATTGGCAGAGAGCGTGTATTGTTCCTTTGTATAAAGGCAAAGGGGACAAAGAGAGTGCAAAAATTATAGGGAAATAAGTCTGTTGAGTGTACCTGGTAAAGTGTATGGTAGAGTTATTATTGAAAGAATTAAGAGTAAGACAGAAAGCAGGATAGCAGATGAACAAGGGGCTTTAGGAAAGGTAGGGGTGTGTAGACCAAGTGTTTACAGTGAAACATATAGGTGAACAGTATTTGGATAAGGGTAAAGATGTTTTGTGGCATTTATGGATTTGGAAAAGGCGTATGATAGGGTAGATAGGGGGGCAATGTGGCAGATGTTGCAGGTGTATGGAATAGGAGGAAGGTTGCTGAAAGCAGTGAAGAGTTTTTATGAGGATAGTGAGGCTCAGGTTAGAGTGTGTAGGAGGGAAGGGGACTATTTCCCAGTAAAAGTGGGCCTTAGACAAGGATGTGTGATGTCACCGTGGTTGTTCAATATATTTATAGATGGGGTGTTGGGCTAAAAGATAAAGAAGCAAATACAAAGTGGGAGTTGTCACAGTTGCTTTTTGCTGATGACACTGTGCTTTTGGGAGATTCTGAAGAGAAGTTGCAGAGGTTGGTGGATGAATTTGGTAGGGTGTGTAAAAGAAGAAAATTGAAAGTGAATATAGGAAAGAGTAAGGTGATGAGGATAACAAAAAGAATAGGTGACGAAAGATTGGATATCAGATTGGAGGGAGAGAGTATGGAGGAGGTGAATGTATTCAGATATTTGGGAGTGGACATGTCGGCGGATGGGTCTATGAAGGATGAGGTGAATCATAGAATTGATGAGGGAAAAGGGTGAGTGGAGCACTGGAGTCTGTGGAGACAAAGAACCTTGTCCATGGAAGTAAAGAGGGAATGTATGAGAGTATAGTTATACCAACACTCTTATATGGGTGTGAAGCATGGGTGATGAATGTTGCAACGAGGAGAAGGCTGGAGGCAGTGGAGATGTCATGTCTGAGGTCAATGTGTGGTGTGAATATAATGCAGAGAATTCGGAGTTTGGAAATTAGGAGGAGGTGCGGGATTACCAAAACGATTGTTCAGAGAGCTGAGGAGGGGTTGTTGAGGTGGTTTGGACATGTAGAGAGAATGGAACGAGACAGAGTGACTTCGAGAGTGTATAAATCTGTAGTGGAGGGAAGGCGGGGTAGGGGTCGGCCTAGGAAAGGTTGGAGGAGGGGGTAAAGGAAGTTTTGTGTGCGAGGGCTTGGACTTCCAGCAAGCATGTGTGAGCGTATTTGATAGGAGTGAATGGAGGCATATGGTTTTAACACTTGACGTGCTGTTGGAGTGTGAGCAAGTAACATTTATGAAGGGATTCAGGAAACCGGCAGGCCGGACTTGAGTTCTGGAGATGGGAAGTACAGTGCCGGCACTCTGAAGGAGGGGTGTTAATGTTGCAGTTTTATAACTGTAGTGTAAAGCACCCATCTGGCAAGACAGTGATGGAGTGAATGATGATGAAAGTTTTTCTTTTTCGGGCCACCCTGCCTTGGTGGGAATCGGCCGATGTGTTAATAAAAAAAAAATCTGATGCTGGTAAATGCTGAAACTCCAAAAATTAAATATATGTACATAGTACATATAATACTGTATCTATTTTACTTTGAACAGACACTGGCTAGGAGAAAAGTAAACATTAACTTTTACAAGTTACATTATTTAATAATGACCACAAATTTCTTGCTTTTCTTTGCATCAGAGTATAAAACTCTCAAATTAATATCTGCTCATCTAAAAGAATGCATAAGTCAATGACCAATTCAGTTATTTAGTAACTAGTATACTTTTCACCTCTGCTCAGAATAAACTTTGCTGTATGTTTTCCCAAAAAAATACAGCAAACTAAGTCATACTTACAGAGGATGGTTTGGTCCAAAGTACACCCCAATGCCAGCTGTGGCACCTTTCCTTCCATTTTTATTACATGCACCATCAGTATAAACAATAAGAAATCCATTGCTGTCAAAGGAAAATTTAGTTTTATCATATCCACTACAGTCACCTGTGTTCAGCTTTTTGACAGTCTTTTCATCAGATTCTTGAATTGAATTGTCATGTTTTCGCTTCGTATTGCTAGCTGCAAAAGAAATTTCAGGTGGGCATTGTGTTCTTAATATGGTGTCAATACCAGATTTTTGAGCTAAATAACTGTCAAATTTTGACCTTAGATTTGATACATCTTTCTGCAGTTTATTCATATCATTCTTCATCTCCTGAAGAGTTGGACTTGACCTTCCATCATCATTAATGCCTGTGAAAATAAGTGTTTTGCATGTATGACTGATATTAGAAAAATCAGCACAAAGTATACAAGTTTTGTCATTATACGTATATAGTACGTATGTATTAAAAAGAAGAAATAGATAATGAAAAATATAAGTAGTACATATACATTAAGTGAAAGTAAAACCAAGATACAAATTAGATAACTAAAATATACTGTACACATATTATTACAAGAAAAACTATTATCAGACGTCATTTTGTAAAAATGAGTGTTACAAGATAACATTTCTATACTTTAGCTTTACTAAGTTCATATACTTTAGCTTTACTAATTTCAATGACAAAAGAAATTTTTTAAGGTGATACTGGTATTAAATTATTCACGATGTGTTTATCTGATTATGATGAAAACCACACATTTTTGTTTAAAATAACAGATTATCCAGGGTAAGTAACCAAGCATCCCCCTTATGTACATCTAGGGCTCTTTATGGTTATTGAGTTATATTGCACTTATTTAACACTTACTTTTCAATGGCGGTTCTTTGACCTGTATATATCTATAGCTTTGTAAAGTTATCTTAGTGATTTCTATTCTACATACAAAATATGCAATAAATACACCTCCAGGACAGACAAAAAAAAAGAAAAAGGGCTATTTTAACTGCTACAAAGTCTACAGAAGATAAAAAAGGCAATACGACACATGAAAATTTAACACAAAGGATGAAAATTCAATACAATACAGATAAAATGTAATACAATGCATATGAAAAATGTAATACAAATGAAAATATTAAATTCAATTCTGGTGAAAAATGCAATACAATACAGGAAATACCCTTACATTCATATACAATGGTAACATCTTCAGTGATATCATCTGGAATTTCTATAACACTGTTTGTCTTGATCTCTGGTGCTAATTTTTCACGTCTGTCTATAACTTTGCTCTTAAGATAACCCAGTTCTTGAAATTCTTTTGCTTCTTTTAGGGTTACAAATTTTTTGTAACGAGCATACTTATAACCTTTAACTTGTTTTTGACAATCAGACCTGCAAAATTAGAATATGTAAATGCATAAAAAGCTTCAATTATAATTTTTAATACTGACAGGCATAAATGTGTGAAATTTACAATAAATGGGGTTTTGCAAAGCCCACATAAAAATCTAAAATCACAAATTGTACTAACAGTAATAAACTATGTAATAAATTACATAGTTTATCACTACAGTAATGATTAAATGCATTTCAATATATTAAAAAAAAATGCAACATCGTTTCATATACATATAGACCTAATACAATGGGTGACCTTTCTCAAGGAACTATAGCAATACAGATAAAAGAGACACTATACATTTAATAACGCTTCATAGCAAAACTTATGGAAACACAATGCTAATGCCAATATGACTTTTTCCAAAGTATTGTACAAAATGCCCAAGCCACATATATTCTTAATAGAGTAATTACATCAAATATAAATGACTAAATAGATGAACCCAAATGGAAATAAGTGACTGTCTGACTTTTTTGGGTTATCCTAGGTTTTCTACACATATGCTGCTATGTATGATAATCTATGTAACTGTATTTGTGTATACCTGAATAAACTTACTTAACACAGTAAAACTATCTTTTTTTTTTTTTTGGAAGGGAAACATAGGCATTAACAGGAAAATCAAGAGGGGAGGGTCACCTTACTAACTAAGACACAGAGAAATGTGTACTTTTTCAATACTTATTACCTCTGTTTTTAAACAAGAGGACACAAATGAAATCCTGGAGATCTATAATTAAATAATATTTAGAGAATGAATTATGCAAGATCAAAGTCATGAATTATTTTCAAGGGCTATAAAGGAATGTAATGAGGAGCTTAGCAAACCATTAGCTAGTCTCTTCAACAGATCACTACAGATGGGTATTGTACCAGTTAGGTGGAAAATTATAAATGTGATACTCATTACAAAGTGGGAGATATGTCCTTAGCTACAAATTACAGACCAATCAGCTTCACCTCAAACTCTGGAAGTCGCTAAAAACAATATACATAAATGCAATTCAAAGCCACCTTCAAAGACATAATTAGCAAAGTTTTGCAAAGAGGCATTCTTCCTGCCTTACCAATTTACCAATTTTTTTCACCAAGGTATTTGAGGTGATACCCAAAGATAAAAAATACGATATTGTGTATATGGGCTTCATAAAGGCCTTTTATAAGAGTTCCATAAAGAGACTGATGAAGAAAGTAGCAACACTTGGAGCAGGAGGATTTATTCTTATATTCATTGGGGAGGGGGGGGGGCACAAAACCAATAGGGGTCACACAAGCACCTGGGAAAATGGAAAGAAAAATGCTCTCCGGGGTTGAGGCATAGCTGACACAAGCAACATAATCTGCATAAATAGAGAAATCAGAATGGGAACCCATTACATGTGGTCTGTCGCAAGTGTCAGAATTGGGACCACTGTTGTTCACAATCTGCATAAACGACAAAGATGAGGGAATAAATAGCAACTTAAGTAAATTTGTGGATGACAATAAAATGGGCTATCAAATAATTTCTTGTGAGGTCATTATAAAACTACAGGATACCCTGGCTAGGTTGATGCTGTGCATGTTTATTCTGGCACAATTACACAAGTTTTAGGTGAGGACAATTGTCATATATAGTAACATAAGTGTAACTACCTTGAATAAGCCAAGAAAGTCAAACAAAATGACTTATTTCCATTGGGGCCTTGTAATATCTTATTATTAGCAGCCTAGCTATAATAGATATAATAGAAATGAGTCATAATTAAAATGTCACACAAATACTAACTACACAAGAAAACTGGTTTTGACATGTTCAGGCAACACCTAGTACCATACTGGTTTTACCTGGAGAGGGTATAGGGGGTCAACGCCCCCGCGGCCCAGTCTGTGACTAGGCCTGATCAACCAGGCTGTTACTGTTGGCCGCACACAACCCGATGTACGAACCACAGACCAGCTGGTCAGGTACTGACTTTAAGTGCCTGTCCAGTGCCTTCTTGAAGACAGCCAGTGATCTTTTGGTAATCCCCCTTATGTATGCTGGGAGGCAGTTGAAGTCTTGGGCTCCTGACACTTATCGTGCGGAAATCTACATACTAAGCCTTAGATTATACTCCAAGCTGATATGTCTTTGATTAGGACTTTAGATTATGCTGCTCAGAATGGAGATAAATGCGTTGGAAAACAGGAGGATTGTGATGCCATGATGAGGAATCCTTCCTACGAAGATAGGAAGGCATTGAATTTACATTCCCCGAAAAAAAAAATGTAGATTAGGGGGATATGACCGAAATGCACAAATGAAAAATAAGAAAAAGGGGATGATTATAAATGGCTGAAAGTATCTAACCAAGACGGGACTCACAGTAATGGATTAAAGTTGGAGACATTTGTATTTAGATAATAAAAAAGAAGCGGTTTGTATTTAGAAATATAGGGAAGTACAGGTTTAGCAGCGTATTTGTAAGTGAAACTAACTTTTAAGTGGCGTCATTAACGAAATAACTTTGGGTAGCCTTAAATATAAGTTGGGCGAAAGGATAAGACCTAAATAGCATGGGCCAATAGGCCAGGGAGTTTATTCTTGTGTGTATGCGTCTCTAAACATACATTTCTGCACTAAGTTCTCACCATCTCTTATAAATGCCTAGTTTATGACCTCTGGCAACAGCATAGAAGGGCATTTTGGAGGAATTGGCGAAGAAACGAGTATAGAAGAGAGGCCACGTGAGGGTAGAACCAGGTGTTAGAGCTGGCGCCTCAGTGCCATGTGTACTGACTGCCCAAGCCACCCCGCCTCGCAACCCTCAACCACAACCTTGGCTTCGTCTACCTCAACCACCCTTATTGATGGGTTGATAAGTAAGACACGTGTGCAACAGTTAGGTATATTTATTCCGAAACGTTTCGCCTACACAGCAGGCTTCTTCAGTAGAGTATAGAGGCAGCAGAAGCAGTAGAGATGTAAAGACGATGTGATCAATCTCTCGCCCTTGAAGACGTAGTTTTGAGGTGGTCTGGACCCTAATGGAAATAAAGTCACTCTGTCGACTTTTTTTGAGTTATCCTAAGTAATTTACACTATGTAGGATAATTAAACTTATGTGTACCTATACCTAAATAAACTTACCTCAGCCTGGAGAAGTCTGATCCACTGTCTGGAACATTATTCAAGACTTGGGATCACCTTTAACTTCTATGTGCTTAATGTAACCATTTTAAAAAATATGTAATGCCTGTTAAGTAATTTTTAAAGCCTGAATAAATCTTATCTTATCATTTTTGCTTATACTGAAATGTAAACAATGGTATTATTCACTTAAACTAGTCAGTGAAAAAAAAAATGGCAGCGCACTCATATGCGTGGGGGATGTGGGTGACCTTTGACCTCATATCCCACGTTTTATAAGCATTTTCACCTTCAGAACTTTCACCGTCCCTCGGGGTGAACTCTACTATGAACATTGTTGTAAGGAGCCCTGGTTCAAGCCATCATCCCTCAGGGATCTCTATGAACAACCCAGACGACAAAACTTAGAAATTAATACCAAGAATATATACAAGAAATGCCTGGTATGTAATCAGGTTGCTGCAAAACATTTAGTTTTGATTTGTAAATGTTGTGGTGAAACAGTAAAATATACAGCTGTAATTTAGAATAATTAAATTAGATTTTGCCACCGAAGTGGCTAGTTTATTGTGCACCCCATATCCATCCTGTGGACGGTAGCGCAAGAGCATATGGATACACAAAAGGCCTAGGCACTAGGCCCCAAAGGGGTTAACAATTGTACATTTGGGTTTATATCTACATTTCAATTATCTGTTACAAGCAGGTATCTTATTTCATGAATAAGATATCTTGACATGTCACATAGGTTATTATATTGTCTATCTCTATATTCCTCAATAAGTGCACAATTAAGCACATAGTGTTCAAGACAGTGACCATCTGCCTGATCACATAATTTGCATTTAGTTTGATCATCATCTGTGTCTCCCAAACTGTCAGAAGTACCTGTAGCCAAGCCTAAGCCTGGCCACTACAACATCAGTCAGTCTGTTCACATTGCAAGTTGCTCCACAAACATGCCCATCTGTGCTCGCATTATCATGAGCACAGATAGGCACGTCATGGAAATTAATTTGGATTTATATCTACAGTTCACTTATCTGTTACAAGCAAATTTAGGAAATTTGCTTAGAATAAGTGGTATCCTACCTTCACTAATAAGATATCTTGACATGTCACATAGGTTATTATACTGTCTATCTCTATATTCCTCAATAAGTAAAGTATACTGGGAATGTCATGTGTTAAGGGCTGCCGACGGTCCTAGAACTGTGCTTGTGGTAATCAAGTTTTTCTTACAAAGACTAATTCTGCAACCACACATATGTTAGTGTTGAGGTTGCGATGATGTGGCCTTGGTGGGGAATTAACTCTTAACCTTCTATTGACTCACGGAAGCGTAATGACACGATTGCAAACGAACCAAGGTATGGGTGGGGCTCGAACTCGAGGCAAGTGAATCGTAAAACTCCAGCCTCAGTGGCTTACGCGCTGGCCTGGAGTTTTACCACTCACTTGCCGCGAGTTCAAGTCCCACTCGTATCGTGGTTTAACTTATTATTTAACTGCAGTTTCTTAACCTATGGGTGCAACAGTTCACGCAAATATGTAGAATATGTTTGAGATATTTTGGTAGAATACTCACAATGATACCTAATGAGATGCATAGCAACATCGAGGATCTATACAAAAAATTCTTACTGAATACAAGAATGCCAATGCGGCATTTTACCCAGCATGTCCTGGATTATTCTTTCCAATTGGAATTTGTTTAAGATACGACTTCATGTGAAAATCGAACTTATGTATTTGCTTAGTATTTTTTTTTACCAGGATACCACGACAGTCGGTTATATGAGAAGGCGTAGCAGTGGTTTATATAGAGAAACCTGTCATTTTGTCACGGAGGGTGTTCCGGGGGTCAACGCCCCCGCGGCCCGGCCTATGACCAGGCCTCCTGGTGGATCAGGGCCTGATCAACGAGGCTGTTACTGCTGGCCGTACATATTCCAACGTACGATCCACAACCCGGCTGATCCGGCACTGACTTTAGGTATCTGTCCAGCTCCCTCTTGAAGACATGTCACCCATAACCTCACAGTCCAGGGAATGAGGAAAAGGGGGAGGCAGCGATGATGAGGGAAGTAGCAAGATAGTGGCAATAGTGAGGGACTAACTGCAGGGGCGGTGCCGCAGATAAGGATAAAACAAGTTGTTGTTGTGGTGATATGTGCCAGTCATTAGTCACAAAGAATAGTGGAGGAAGCACAACAGGGACCAGGTAAGTAAATTTCCAGTTAATACTTTCCTGGGTCTAAAGTCATTACCACCGATCAAGAAAGGCATGAAAGTTGGTGTACAGTTTATAGAGGTCTAAGTTCATTTTTCCACTTAGCTTTATTGTTCTAGTAGCAGATAGTCTTTAGTGATTAAATGTCTGTGGAACACGGTAACAACAAATTAATTATTTGTTAGTGGTAGATTACATGTAGATAATTTAATCTGCTAATGAGTTCATCAACTGCTATTGGTTTATTAGCTGAAGAGGGGGTCAGTAAACTGTTTAACACTACTCAGTCACTGTTTCCTGGTCTCATAGGCTGAGTGCAGAAAAACTATACGAATGTCGCTAAGAAAATCCTTGATGGCAGGGATACTGTCACTGTTTGTGGCTGTGGTACTAGTATGGATGGCAGAGGCGGCAGAGATGGCAGAGGCGGCAGAGATGGCAGAAGCGGCAGAGGCGGCAGAGATGGCAGAGGCAGCAGAGATGGCAGAGGCGGCAGAGATGGCAGAGGCGGCAGAGATGGCAGAGGCGGCAGAGATGGCAGAGGCGGCAGAGATGGCAGAGGCGGCAGATATGGCAGAGGCAGCAGAGATGGCAGAGGCGGCAGAGATGGCAGAAGCGGCAGAGGCGGCAGAGATGGAGGCGGCAGAGATGGCAGAGGCAGCAGAGATGGCAGAGGCGGCAGAGATGGCAGAGGCGGCAGAGATGGCAGAGGCGGCAAAGATGTCAGAGGCGGCAGAGATAGCAGAGGCGGCAGAGATGGCAGAGGCTGTAAGTCAGGATGGCAGCGGCAGTAGCGCTGACATGCAGTACTGCGACCCATTACCAGACCAACGTAAGTGGTGACCAAATGTTGACTGTAAATGTTAACTGTAGTAATAATTTGAAACTTAACTTTCAGAACCCAGAGAAAAATATTTTGAACTTTGTCCACACATCTATCTAACAGTTAATGTTAGGATCAATGACAATTCTTGATCTGATGATATATCTAATCAATCCTTCATATGTACACAGGCATCATCACACATGTTAATAGATACATAACATATGGGAAAGATAGTGAATGTGTTATGTGGTAATAATTTAAGTATGTGGGTAGGACACAAAGTCAAATTTATTGGAGTATGATTGTTCTAATCTTTCTTAGACCTTGTCCAATATTTTTTTTTAAATAATTTACATTGTTGGATACATTGCCTTGTACGAGTAACTTTTATCCAAGACTTGGATACTTCCAGTAAGTCTGGAATATTTTGACTGTAAGGAATACTTCAAAGCATATATGGAATACTTCCAGCAGGTCTAGAATACTTCCAGCAGGTCTGGGATGTTTCCAACAGGTCTGGAATACTTTCAGGTCTGGAATACTTCCAGCAAGTCTGGAATACTTCCAGCAGGTCTGGAATACTTCCAGCAGGTTTGGAATATTTCCAGCAGGTCTGGGGGATCTTAGACGCTGTCATTTTGGATTGTTTCAGCGGATCCGCCAGCACAGCCGGTTGTGTCTCAACACTACACAGCCAAGGTGGAGGTTGTGAGAGCCGTTCTTGAGGGACTTTCTTCCAGCCCAGAGCATATAGGTGAGTCACCTCTTGCATTCCCTCTCCCACGCCTCCTGTTGTCCCACACTCTCCCATAACTAACTAAAAGACTTACGACCTCCACGATACTGTGCTTTCAAAATACAAGTACACCACACATACAAAGATCCACATAAGTACAAAAAAAGACCACTACTCATACATAGATAAACAAACAAATAAAGAATAAAAAGGCACGATACCCTGGCTGGAACAATAGACCCCTGGAGCTGGACAGACACCTAAAGTCAATACCTGACCAGCCGGGCTATTGTTCGTACGTTGGTTTACGTGCGGCCAGCAGTAACAGCTTGGTTGATCAGGCCCGGATCCACCGTGAGGGCCTGGTCATGGACAGGGCCGCGGGGGCGTTGACCCCCGCAATACCCTCCAGATATACTCCAAGGATACACTTATTTCGACGTTTCGGTCCGACTTGGACCCGTAATTAATATTTATTTTTATATTACCATACAAAACATACAATAACCTAAAGACCCAATAGGATGTATAGCATCCTACTGGGCCTTTAGGTTATTGGCCAAAATGAGTGAGTGTTGTGGGTGTTGACAGTAATGTACACGGAGTACGAGTACGACGGGCCGGGCAGAAGACTCTCCGTGGAGATCTCCTCCAAACACTTGGTCGAGAAGTACATCCTTAACTGGAACAGCCAGCAGATGATGGTCCTACGCAGCCCTAAGGATGGCAGTAAGTACAGTTAACTCTTGTATGTTCTTGCCATAAGAAATGTTAAGATAATTAAAAGATACAACACCGTGGCTGGCTGGATGCCAACAGTAGTGAAGCTAAGACCTACGTCGGAGAACAAGCTTTACAGTTTGAAATATTGGACCAATACATTTTTTTTCCTGCAACCTGAATCTTGTCTTCAGTAGCTAGAACAATTCCCAACTAATTCCAAATTTGGTAATAAAGTCAGGACGACACTTCGGTCAGTCCATGTTTATTATAAAATATTTGTATATACTACTTGACTAGTTCAGTTTGTGCTCTTTAAGTCACATGGGTGTCCTGTTTTCAACTCTGAGTCCATGTTGCTCTCTCGTACGTCAAGCTGTGTATCTATACAGTATATCCAACCTGTCGACACCTCCAGTATTTTGCATACTGCGATCACATCCTTTCATTTTATGAGCATCTCCATTGTTGTTAGAATGTTGTTTTTTATCCTTATAAACTTTATGTGAAGCGCTAAACCACAACGAGGGGTGGAGGCTCGATGCTCTGTCCGTTAACGTCGTAATGAATACGCTTGTTTACTTTATTACCTTTCATAAGTAAATACAAGTGAGCCTCAGTGGTATCTCTTATGACTGAGGTGCTGACGAGTCGTCAAGTGTGATCCAGTCTTTCAAGATAAAGTCATCAAATCTCTCACTCACTGCACAGTGAGCAATAGGTGTAGCTCTTTACCAAAGTCTGTCTTCCCGAGTGTATTATCTTAAGACAATAACGGTCTTTGAATATGTTGTGGTGTCCTAAGTACGACACATTCTCAGGCAGCAGCAAGAGAGAGTGTCTCCTGCGGCCACTGGAGGAAGCAACGTACCTCTTCCCTGTGTTGTGGGGCTCCAATAATAACATCTCCACCGACACCATGCTGGAGCCAGCCGTGCCCCTGGGCATCCTTCACTGGTCTGATACCCACTATAAAGTCAGTACCTCATCTTTTGCAGCACTTATAGTGTATTAGTTTGTAGAATAAATAAAAATAAATAAATATGTAACATGTGTATCTAATATACATGAGATACTTCTATGCTTATATATCCTGATTTAAAAAGGCATCTTGCCTACGATAGATCTTCCTTTTAACAAAGCTTATTATTCAGAAATTTGAGAGTATTTGATTAAGAATAATCACTCATTCAATTCTTCTGATCTTAATTTTTTTAATAAATGCCATAATTCTCTTGAATTTAGAATGCTGAAGTCTTTACAAATACAGAACCTGAAATAACCCAAACACTCCATTGGAAATGAACCACTTTGGTTGATTGTCTTGGTTAATAAACTGAGTCAAAGCAATTATGTTCTTCATATTAACCACTGCCTCATTTGGACAGGGCAACTACCAACACCGGGGAATGGCGTCTTACCGTTGGGACTGGTGTGGCTTGAAGCAGTTCGAGGCTGACGTTGCCACACCAAATATATCCATGGCAACCTACTGGAGCGGTCAGTGTTGGTTGTGGCTGGTTCGTGTGTGATTACCTGTCTGTAGTTACACCAGCAGAGACAAGCTCTTGGTGTTACGCCTTATTAAGCCTATAGTAAAGAAAATAGTCTCCAGTGGTTGTAGCAGTACTACCTCTCCAGTGGTTGTAGCAGTTATTACCTCCTCCAGTGGTTGTAGCAGTAACTACCTCCTCCAGTGGTTGTAGCAGTAACTACCTCTCCAGTGGTTGTAGCAGTAACTACCTCTCCAGTGGTTGTAGCAGTTACTAGCTCTTAAAGTGGTTGTAGCAGTAACTACCTCTCCAGTGGTTGTAGCAGTTACTAGCTCTTCCAGTGGTTGTAGCAGTAACTACCTCTCCAGTGGTTGTAGCAGTTACTAGCTCTTCCAGTGGTTGTAGCAGTAACTACCTCTCCAGTGGTTGTAGCAGTTATTACCTCCTCCAGTGGTTGTAGCAGTAACCACTTCTTCCAGTGGTTGTAGCAGTAACTACCTCCTCCAGTGGTTGTAGCAGTAACTACCTCTCCAGTGGTTGTAGCAGTTACTAGCTCTTCCAGTGGTTGTAGCAGTAACTACCTCTCCAGTGGTTGTAGCAGTTATTACCTCCTCCAGTGGTTGTAGCAGTAACCACTTCTTCCAGTGGTTGTAGCAGTAACTACCTCCTCAGTGGTAGTAGCAGTAACTACCTCTCCAGTGGTAGTAGCAGTAACTACCTCTCCAGTGGTTGTAACAGTAACCACTTCTTCCAGTGGTTGTAGCAGTAATTACCTCCTCTAGTGGTTGTAGCAGTAACTACCTCCTCCAGTGGTTGTAGCAGTTATTACCTCCTCCAGTGGTTGTAGCAGTAACTACCTCCTCCACTGGTTGTAACAGTTATTACCTCCTCCAGTGGTTGTATCAGTAACTACCTCCTCTAGTGGTTGTAGCAGTAACTACCTCCTCTAGTGGTTGTAGCAGTAACTACCTCCTCCAGTGGTTGTAGAAGTAACTACCTCCTCCAGTGGTTGTAGCAGTAACTACCTCCTCCAGTGGTTATAGCAGTAACTACCTCCTCCAGTGGTTGTAGCAGTAACTACCTCCTCCAGTGGTTGTAGCAGTAACTACCTCCTCCAGTGGTTGTAGCAGTAACTACCTCCTCCAGTGGTTGTAGCAGTAACTACCTCCTCCAGTGGTTGTAGCAGTAACTACCTCCTCTAGTGGTTGTAGCAGTTATTACCTCCTTCAGTGGTTGTAGCAGTAACTACCTCCTCCAGTGGTTGTAGCAGTAACTACCTCCTCTAGTGGTTGTAGCAGTTATTACCTCCTCCAGTGGTTGTAGCAGTAACTACCTCTTCCAGTGGTTGTAGCAATTACTACACTTTTTGTAAATCCTTCCCTTGATCTTCCACTTTACAAAGAAAAGCTTTCTATTGTAATTTCGGCATCTGTTTTTTTCCTTTGTGTGTGTGTGTGTGTGTGTGTGTGTGTGTGTGTGTTGAGGTAGTGGACATTTAATGTATAAGTAAGTATATATCATTCATATACCTGTATGTTAGCAAGCCGCCCTCACTGACCTCCATGAACCCGGTTGATCTGTTTTTCCCTCTACATGTGGCAGCCTCCAACTGGCGTGTGGCAACACTAGAGATAAGTGGAGTGTCGTGGCCCCTGGGGTGGGAGGTGGAGGTGCACGAGAGGGAGGGAGACACCACCAAGTTGGAGGTTCACAACGTCATGTACTACAACCCTGGCACCGTAGACACACCGCCTTCACCGTCAGTATGAATACCACGTTAATACTGGCCTTTGTGTCAGTGTAGTAAGAGAACAACGTTTGCGATGCTTCGTTGTTTGTATATCACTATGGAGAGACATTATCTATTACATACAATATTAACACCTGCTTAATAGTGCACAAGTTATGAATATAGTTATATTTGAGATGAAAGTAATGATACACCAGAGTTAGAAGCCACACAAAGATGAGAAGTATTCTAGGAGGCTCTCGTTGTGTTGTTAATTAATTAAGGGCTCCTTTGTCTCCTCTGCTGGTTATATTAATGTTTGTGTTTATTATAGCTATACCAGTTAGGTTCAAAATGATATTAAGTTGTTGCAATAGATTATGATGTTTTCCAGTGTTATATGGTAGCCAATGTTTTTTGTTTTTCCTATGTATGGTGAATGTGCAGCTCACATCATTGGTATGAACCCCGTCAGTCTTGCTTATTGTCTGTTGCAGGTCTCTTCTTTGTTATTACAATGTTTTCTTGTGGCCAGATGGTAGTAAAACTAACCTTATTGAAATTATGCTATAGTTTATTATGAGTAATAATAGGCAGAAACGATAATTATACTGCGAGTAGTTAATCTTTCAAGTTTCTTATTACTGCTGTATTATTCTTGGTTAGCACTATTGTTTATAGTTAGTGAGGTCACTTAGCTAGTACTCTTTTATCCCACCATGTTGACGTAAATGACCTCACATGCTATCTTTCTGCTTGGTTGTATGGACGTGGCGACATGACCACGACGCTGTAACGACCATGTTCTGTTGTCACTACAACTCTGTGACCTCGGCTGCTGGGTACACAGATCCCACAAGACATGTACTGCCCTACGCTCACCCCTGAACCAGCACATTCCTTCCCAGATTTCTCCATGGATCGCCTCTTTACCTTCAGCTTAGAGATGCGGCAGACAGATGTTCAGGACTTCACTTGGGCTGATGTAAGTAAACAAAGGTACTTAGAACTCTTTCTCTTCTCCTTCAGCTCTTCCTCTCACCGGCTATTCTTCTTCTGTCCCCACTTTCCCCTCGCCCCTAGTGGGTCCTTACCTGAGAGTCTGAACTGAACTGAACAGGCACGCAGAGGTCACACCTATTATATGACTGTAACGAAACATGGGTAGGGATGCCCACAGAGTTACTCACTTTCAGATGTCTCGTTACGGTGTACTACTACGGGTTACAATGTACTATTACAAGTATATACCATTAAGGTAATTTCTCTACAAATAACATTTAGGTTAAGTTCGGTTAACGTCTGTTGACTTAGTTTAACAAATTATTACATTCATAAGAGCAATGAAGGTTAGAATACTATTTTATGTGCAGACAAGATGATCACTTTCCATCAACACCAAGTCACCATTTTAAAGTCACCCTCATTTTTTTTTTACCTGATTTTGAGTCACAGTAAACACATGACGTTTGCCTAGAAGGACGAGCTGTAAATTTTGTATCTCTTGGCTTCAGATCAATATTTTCCGTCCACTTGTATTAGTTTACCTCAAAAATATATTAACGAGCAAAACAATGTGTATTTCTCAAGCTATTAGCATTCATCGTTTTTGACTTCTTCTTATAAACAAGTGGACACACAATGTAGTGTCATTTAACTAGTGTTTTCTTCATTTTTTTCTCACCGTCTTGACCCACTTTTCTCCTTTTGTGACCTGTTCCACCCCACCCCATCCTGCATCACCTCGTCCTGCACCACCCCGTCCTGCTCCACCCCGTCCTGCTCCACCCCGTCCTGCACCACCTCGTCCTGCACCACCTCGTCCTGCACCACCTCGTCCTGCACCACCTCGTCCTGCACCACCTCGTCCTGCACCACCTCGTCCTGCACCACCTCGTCCTGCACCACCTCGTCCTGCACCACCTCGTCCTGCACCACCCCGCCCTGCACCACCCCGCCCCACCTCGGGTAGCAGGGCTGGTATGACTTTGAGAAACAGTTGTACAGGATCGACCACGACGTAATCCTCGACAAGAAACTCGTCACTACCACCGAAGTCTTCGACTTTAACGATGGTAACTTAGTTTATTTCTTATACTTAAATCATCTTCATGAGGGCGTCGTGTCTCCATGCCTCCCACACACTAACATCAATAATACTTTACGTCTTAAAAATCAGGATTAAAGTAAATTCTAAGAATATTACACTAATAAACTGACATCAGTGAATATTCACTGAGACATAATCAGCTTTGCATATTCACTAAGACAAATAATTCTGTATATATTTGCTGAAAGATAATCCACCTCCAGTATATATACGTTGAGAAATATGCTAAGGGCGCACAAGGTTTATTTGTGTATTGTTCAAGTCACGGTATTGTGCTTCTTTTGTTCTTCAGTTATGTAAAAGTTTGTTGACAGAACCATAGATAACAAAGTATTGGGATTGTCAACCCAGAGGGCTGACAATCCCAATGCTTTGTTTAATAACTGTTAGTTACCTTCACCGGTGTTCATATAATTATTAACTATCAGTTATCTTTGCCAGTCCTCAAATAACTGACTTATTATGAATAAGATTATCGACAAATTTATTAAGGAATTTTAATTTAAAGCTTTTTACACTACCTCTTTACTCTTACCCTCCTCTTCTTTTCCTTCCAACTACTCCTTAACTACGTTCCATCTACTACTAACTACCTTCCCTCTACCCCTAACTACCTTCCCAATACCAATAACCGCCTCCCTACTACCCCTAACCATCCTCTAGGGCTATCCTTAAACAATAACTATCACTAACCACCTTTTTACTTCCCGACCTTCACTACTAACACTTCCCGTGCCTCTCACAGGCGTGGAGTACTCATTCCCGCTGGGCAGTTTGGCTGGGTGCACAGTTAACATTATTAACAACTCCCACACTGACTGGGCTGACATCACTGGAATCTCTCTTCTCTGGGCTGACAACCCTAATGCTTTCTTCGGGACCAACGCCACTAATTACGTCTACTACGGCCCTGGGTACGTCTTGCTGGTAGTAGTGGTAGTGATGAAGTAGAGGTGATTATACAGGGTGTCCTGTAAGTTTGAAGCGCATGTAACATCTTTCGTAATATCATTCAGCGTTTATTTGTTGACTGGATAAGTCGTATGTATCCATGTATCATTAATAATGGTGGCTACAGTGAACGCCATATATACGCTCTACGAACATAAGTTTTTTTTTTTTTAACTGCCTCTTGTTTTTAAATTTTCCTCTATGGTTCTAAAATTATGGGACACCCTGTAGTGGTGATTGTGGTGGCGGCTGAAGTGGTGTATGAACTACAAAGTGGTGACACACTACAGTGATGGTGTTTGTACTACAGGGTGGTGAGGGTCTTGGCTGGTCAGGAGTGGCGGGGAGAGAGGAGTGACTGGCCTACAGGAGCTGACGCCATCACACTCTGGCAGTGGACCTTTACTGACGTTAGTAATTTCCGTCTTGTTGTTTCTTTTAGAAAGAGGGACTATTCTCTTAGCAAACTACTAGGCACTAATGTTCTGTTCTTTTAAATGTAAACTTTAGTTACAGTAGACGAGAGGATGGTGAACCAGTACGGGTTATCTCCTGTGACTTCAGAAGTCACAGGAGAGTTTCAGAAGAGTCACAGAAGACACAATTTTCACAGACAAAGTACTACCAAATACACAAATATACACTGAGAGATACACACGTCTCAATGACCTTGTTCAGCTCTACTACTGTGGCAATGTGTTGAGAGCACCAGTGCTGGGGGAACAATGTTGAGAGCACCAGTGCTGGGGGAACAATGTTGAGAGCACCAGTGCTGGGGGAACAATGTTTAGAGCACCAGTGCTGGGGGAACAATGTTGAGAGCACCAGTGCTGGGGGAACAATGTTGAGAGCACCAGTGCTGGGGGAACAATGTTGAGAGCACCAGTGCTTGGGAACAATGTTGAGAGCACCAGTGCTGGGGGAACAATGTTGAGAGCACCAGTGCTGGAGGAACAATGTTGAGAGCACCAGTGCTGGGGGAACAATGTTGAGAGCACCAGTGCTGGGAACAATGTTGAGAGCACCAGTGCTGGGGGAACAATGTTGAGAGCACCAGTGCTGGGGGAACAATGTTAAGAGCACCAGTGCTGGGGGAACAATGTTGAGAGCACCAGTGCTGGGGGAACAATGTTGAGAGCACCAGTGCTGGGGGAACAATGTTGAGAGCACCAGTGCTGGGGGAACAATGTTGAGAGCACCAGTGCTGGGGGAACAATGTTGAGAGCACCAGTGCTGGGGGGACAATGTTGAGAGCACCAGTGCTGGGGGAACAATGTTGAGAGCACCAGTGCTGGGGGAACAATGTTGAGAGCACCAGTGCTGGGGGAACAAGGCTAGGGACCATGACCAGTGTACTGAATGGCATTTGTATTATATCAAAACCAGCGCTAAACCTGTATGGGTTACACAGAGCATACAGAGAATGAGTGTTGTTGTGTTTACAGAAGAACGTGACTAGTGTGACGGTTATGGGAGACCATCTAGTCGAGGAGCGTAAAGTACCCGTCGGTCTACGTGTTACAGCCTTGCAAGTAAGTCAGACAGTCCCAGTCTCTCTCTCTCTCTCTTCGATCCACTAACATCACATTGTCAATAGTGTAATACTTGTGTAATATATACAATGTGCTAGTCATATATATATATATATATATATAATGTTGACAACAGTGATGTACGTCTTCTTCCCTCACTTCGATCCATTCTTGTTACTCACCACCACATAATACCCAATTTCAACCATTATATCTACCACAACCACTATCCACACTAGTACTGCTGCATTTCACTATCATACGCTATTACCACTACTATCACTACCACCAGCCTCATTAGCCACATCCATCTTCACCATCACTACCACCACTGAAACCTCAATGTTTCTTGCCCCTCAGGACATAAATATTGAAACTGGTGTGCTGCAGGTGGGTTCTGCCTTAGTCTACCAGCTGTACGACTTCAACATGGCCAGCTGGGAGCGCGCAGACACCATTTACACCGACGTGGCAAACTTTGATACCTACTACTGCTATTCTGCTAACTGGAGGGACCACCTTAAGTTCAAACTAGACGGTGAGGGGTTGATGGTTGAGAGGAAACACAGGGTGAGGGTTTGATGGGAAACATAGTGTGAAGGGTTGATTCTTGAATGGAACACGGGGTGAGGGTAGGGATGTGCTGGCAATTTCCTTACAACCGGTTCTAATTAAGGTTGAACTTAAAAAGCATACATGGAGAAGCATCAATAGCGATAAAGGACCTGTGTCAGTACACATTATTCTGCAACCTTCTTCCTAGCATACCACTACACATTTCACACTTGTTGTTCCTCAAGTCACTGACCTAAGTTGAGCAAGAATGACTTGACCTGACGGGATTTGTGCCTACAGTGTCGGCGTGGCCAGAGGTGGTGAATACGCCGTTGCTAACATCGTCCAGATTCAACGAACACTGGCAGATGCTACTTGCCCAATTCGGTCAGGTCTCCGTCAGCAGGATCACCAGAGTCAAGGTAAATACACAGGTCACTATAAGTAAGATCACAATGGCCTTATACTTTTTTTGTTAGACCATAAGAAGAATGGGAAGGATAGCGACTGGGGAAAGATTGAGCAGTTGATAAAGGTTGTGTGTAGACGGAGAGAGAGAGAGCCTCACTACTTTGAGTTTAAAAAGTAGTTTTTTTGCCATATATTGACGAGTATTTATTCTTCTACATTACAATGGTCTACACGGGATTAAAATTAAAGATATTCTTTAATTTTCTCAGCTATGCTAAGTAATTATTCATGTTTTTAACTAGCAACAATAATAAATTTCAATATAAATGTTTTATTAGTAAAAATTATTATGCTCATCCTATAGGCTACCTAGTGTGAAGTGCAATTACTTTTGTGTATAAATAGTTTCATCCATCCTGATAAAACAACAAGACCTCAGTTTTTAAAATAGTCTGTCTTGTTGCATGAAGCAGCTGCACAATACCACTCTTGTTGCATTGTTCTCTTGCACCGCACCAGAGCATCAACGAGGCCAGCGGGGAGGTGTGGGTGCAGTTCGTTCTCCTGTACCGTCACCCAAGCATCAGTCACCTTGACCCTGACCTCTACGTCCACATGACCTCTGGCCTCAGGGCCAAGAACTTCATCACTGTCGCAGTCAACTACGGCAGCATCAACTACCACGGTTATAAACCCGACGGTCAGGTAACACCAAGCATTCTTGTTCCTTTATAATTATTATTATTATTATTATTATTATTATTATTATTATTACTATTACTATTATTCAGTACTAGTAGCAGTGATAGACTAGTAATAGTAGTAAATAAAGAAGGAAGACTGTTGTAGAGGGTTATTAGGTAAATTTGTAGTGCTGGGGGTAAATCATAAAGGGCTGCCACTAATTGAATCGTGTATAGAAAGAGGTTTGACAATAGGCAATACGTATTTAAAAAAAAAAAGGATAAACAAATATGATGTAATGAGCAATGACAGCAGTTAAGATAAGAAGAAAAGATAAGATTTCGTTCGGATAACCCAAGAAAGGCAGTGCGTCATCGAGGGACTTCCTGTCTTATTTCCATTGGGGTCCTCGATGTGGAGCCAAGCATGGGAGAGACAATCTGTGAGATCTGAGCAGTGGAAGTGATATGGTGATACCAAGTTGTAGGTAAAGACACATTGATCAAGACATTTATCAAGGAAACGTTTCACCACGAGTGACTTCTTGGGACTGAAGAAGCCACTCGTGGCGAAATGTTTTTCTTAATAAATGTTTTGACTTACCGACATACCTACCTGGCGGTCGTTCCGGGGGTCAACGCCCCCGCGGCCTAGTCTTTAACTAGGCCTCCTTGAGGATCAGGGATTGATCATCCAGGCTGCTACTGCTGGCAGCACGTAATCCAACGTACGAACCACAGCCCGACTGGTCGGGTGATGACTTCAGGTATCTGTATAGTTTTATTGAATTATTATTATGTGAGCCAATTATCTGCATGAAGTTTACAGGGTATTACCTGAATTATTACAGGCAAGTAATTTGGGTAAGATAAGTGGGACTTAAGTCACAGTATGTCGCAGGACTGTAACTCCTTCGATGCCCACTTCACCACTCTCACGAAAAGCTAGATCTGACATTAAATTAATAATTACAGTATTAAAACCAGCTACTCTGGTAAATTAAAATTGTGGATGGATATGATTAGGCTTGCTGGGTACACAAAATAAATTCGTATTACCACTTACCATTTAATTACTGTAGATGGATCACACCACAACACCTAGACCCTACACTGGCCAGTTAGAGATCTAAATGAAAAGACTAATGGCTCACTTCCGTGAGTGATGGTCGTAATTCTTCAGGTCCCGCAAATTTCCTGTCCCAATTCTTCAGCAGGGGACATTAACACGGGTTCCTATTACAAATTCAGGCCGAAAAAAAACAATTTGGCCACGGATTATTAGCTGAATTTTCCACAACAACCAGTGCCCAGAAATTACCAATGGCGTCTCCCTGCTGCGTCACTCCCCCGGCTGTTCCACACCCCCCTTCACTTAAAAATTCTCGAGGGGTCCAAATAGCATCACATTTGAATACGCAATTATTATATTATTCATTTATAAGTTCTACATTTAGGAAAATTATGTAAAATTTTCCACATCAGTACTGTATAGTACTGACTTTAGGTATCTGTTTATAGACGCTTCTTTACAGGATTTCATGCTGGTGGCTGTGCCCGGTTCACTTTCTCCGGTGATTGAACCAGACTGCACCATAACCACTTCCACATCAACCACTACCACTACCACACCAGACCACAGCACCACGACCACACCAGACCACAGCACCACTACCACACCAGACCACAGCACCACGACCACACCAGACCACAGCACCACTACCACGAAGTCTTCTGGTAAGTGTCTCTGGGAAAATACAGTAATTCGGTATGACGATGGTCTATAGTAGTTCACAGGACTGTAACTGTTTTTAATTTACAATGAAAACAATTTTTTAATATTAATGAGATATATATATAATTTATGGTGTGTTTTCCGCCTTACATATTGAGTTATATAAAGGACATACATAAGATTTGAATTAAAAGCTATTTATAAAGCTTTTAATGGGAAGAAATTTATACCATTTATAAAATTTATATTTATACTATTTAAACAGTAACTAAGCTGGTTGCCATATCAATGGTCAAAGGGAACCCCCTAATGGGAATATGGGACCCCATCGTAAGTAGCTTGTAATCACATAAAAACATAAATGAGGAACACTACAGCAGGTCTATTGACCCATACTAGGCAAGTGTTTTTCAAACCCAAACCCACTAACAAAAATATTTGCCTAACTCATTTTCAACGTTACCCAAGCAATAAGCTTTGATAACATTATTAACGCATGGCCAAGTCCCACTTAAATCCAACCCCTCTCACTCATATATTTATCTAACCTAAATTTGATGCTACTAGGCAAACTGCTCCACTCGTCGATTACTCTAATTTCCAAACCAATACTTTCCTATATCCTTTCTTAATCTTAACTTATCCAATTTGAATCCATTAATACGGGTTCTCTCTTGGAGGGATATTCTCAGGACCTTATTTATGTCCTTTGTTAATGCCCAACTTACACTTATACACTTAAATCATGTCTCCCCCCATTCTTCGTTTTACAAGATAATGTAATCGCTTAGGAATTGCTGTCTTGGTTTAACTCTTAAGCCCTTTTCGCATTCTGTATGACCAAGTTCCACATTGTTTAAGTTATAAGCACATTCTCGAGCTTCAGGACTGCATTTATCTACAGTGAACTGCATCTGCCACTTTTCTGACCACGGCATGAGTTTGGATAAATCCTCCTGAAGTTCAGCGACATCTTCCTCAGAATCAATTATCCTACCTATTTTTGTGTCATCAGGGAATTTGCTCATATCACTAGTTATTACCTCGTCAAGGTCATTAATGTATATTATGAACAACAATGGGCCTAAAACTGATCCCTGTGGAACGCCACTTGTTACAGATCTCCACTCAGATTTGACCCCACATATAAGATACATTGTAATGTTTTCACAGGATGGATATGGAGTGCATGATGAAGTTGTCAAACTTGCATAGTAATGAATATGATTATTATAGTAACTATGATGAATAAACAAATGTTATTGATTACAGACACCGATCAATCCACCACCACTTCCACCGATCCTAACAATCCAAACCAGATTCTCTATACCTCAAGTGAGTATGTTGAAAATGGTATACAATACCGACAAATTGAAGGGTACGTAAGACACTTATGTATCTTTATTGTTGATTAAAACGTTTCGCCTATGCGGGAGGCTTCTTCAGTCAAATACAGAGGCAGCAAGAGTCAGTCCCTCAGCCTAGAGAAGTGATCAACTCCATAGTCTGGAACAATGTGAAGCTGAAGCATAAGAATGGAGTTTTAAATACTGCTGAAGGTGAGGTGTTGCGCATGTCTTACTCGTCACCTCAGACGACTCCTACACTGTACCTCAGGTGAGCCCTACACCATACCTCAGGTGAGTCCGGCACCATACCTCAGGTGAGTCCTGCACCATACCTCAGGTGAGTCCGGCACCATACCTCAGGTGAGTCCTGCACCATACCTCAGGTGAGTCCTGCACCATGCCTCAGGTGAGTCCGGCACCATACCTCAGGTGAGTCCTGCACCATACCTCAGGTGAGTCCGGTACCAGTCTCCGGAACCATGTAAATGGATAGCCAAATAGATAAATAGATTAATTACATTCATATACATACAGAAATTTACTTAGGATAAAATTACAGATGTTTATAGATATAGCCGCCCTTTATAGTCTCCTCTCTGACTTGAACACTCCGCTGAAGAGGACCTCTTCTGGAGGTCCCATGCAGGTTAAGTGCTGATTTGTTAATGTAATAATAATAATAATAGAGTGACATAAACTGTCGTATCTGCGTGCCTCTGGCAAGACAGTAATAGTGTGAATGATGGTGAAAGTGCTTCGTTTTCGGGTCACCCTGCCTCAGTGGGAGACGGCCAGCGTATTAAATAATAATAATAATAATAATAATAATAATAATAATAATAATAATAAATAAATCTAAATAGGATTATTTATTTCCATTGAAGTTTTAATCAATATTGTGTACGGATGGGCTTGTAAATTCAGCTCTAATCGTGTTTATTAAATATTATTTTATTTATATTATTTACTAAGTAAATAAAATGATGAGATAGTTTATTGTGTTGTGCTTGACACAGGTGACCTGGCCGGCGTGGGTATAGGTCTTCTGCTGACAGGTCTGACAGTGGGGGCATGTGGCACCTTCCTGGTGGTAGTGAAGAAGATTCACCTCACCGTGCTAGGCTGGTTCAAGGCATAGTGTCACACACAATCTTATTATAGTTAGGGAAGACATCGCCGGATGAATGAAAGGTAATGAGGTTCGATCCGAGGAAGGGACGGATACCTACAATTTCCTTGAATCAAGAGTCTTTCACTGTATTAAGGCGTGAGGATCAGAGCTCCACTTTGGCATGCTAGGCTGACATACTGAACAACAATACTGTGTCTGGAACAATACACAAATAACCCGCACATAGGGGAGAAGAGTTTACCACGACGTAAATGGTCTTTGGTGTGACTTTGTAAAGGATCCAAGTTGGACCGAAACGTCGTCGTAAGCTCCTCTCTTCTATGTGCGGGTTATTTGTGAACTGACATACTGGACTGGAGGACTAGGCTTTATCTCAACACAGGTGTTATGTACCATGGTCAGCGATACTTAAAAAAACAAGATGAGTTCTGTATATTTCGACCTGACACTTAGACCTACTCAACAAACTTAAAAAGTATACAACCACGTCCTTCATTCTACTGACAACCACGTCCTTCATTCTACTGACAACCACGTCCTTCATTCTACTGACATCCACATTCTTCACTCCCGCAGACAACCATTTATTTGACGTAATGTATAACGATAAATCTGAAGACCCATACCCATTTAGGAAACACTGTGAATAAAGACATGAATTAAATTCTAAATGTTACTCTGTAATATGTCATTCGTCTATAATGAGAATTACCCAGGGTAATAACCTTCCAGGGGGATTTACTGTATAAAGAATACTCTAATAAACTATATTTCATCCTGTGGTTTTACTCTCCTTGCTTGTTTATTAGGGGCCATAAATCATGAACTACTTAGCATCTTTATACCCCTCAAGGAAGGTGCCTTGATGCCAGTGAGGGGATCTTGATGCATGTGAGGGGATCTTGATGCCAGTGAGGGGATCTTGATGCCAGTGAGGGGATCTTGATGCCAGTGAGAGGATCTTGATGCCAGTGAGAGGATCTTGATGCCAGTGAGAGGATCTTGATGCCAGTGAGAGGATCTTGATGCCAGTGAGAGGATCTTGATGCCAGTGAGGGGATCTGATGCCAGTGAGGATCTTGATGCCAGTGAGGGATCTTGATGCCAGTGAGGGATCTTGATGCCAGTGAGGGATCTTGATGCCAGTGAGGGATCGTGATGCCAGTGAGGGATCTTGATGCCAGTGAGGGATCTTGATGTCAGTGAGGGATCTTGATGTCAGTGAGGGATCTTGATGCCAGTGAGGGGATCTTGATGCCAGTGAGGGATTGATCTGACTGCCAGTGAGGGGATCTTGATGCCAGTGAGGGATCTTGATGCCAGTGAGGGATCTTGATGCCAGTGAGGGATCTTGATGCCAGTGAGGGATCTTGATGCCAGTGATGGGATCTTGATGCCAGTGAGGGGATCTTGATGCCAGTGAGGGGATCTTGATGCCAGTGAGGGGATCTTGATGCCAGTGAGGGGATCTTGATGCCAGTGAGGGGATCTTGATGCCAGTGAGGGGATCTTGATGCCAGTGAGGGGATCTTGATGCCAGTGAGGGGATCTTGATGCAAGAAATGGGACCTGTCCTCTTCCTTTTTATCAAATCTAATTATCTCCCATTCCCCTAGGCGCTCTATTACCCCCTACTGGTTTATGACTCCCTAAATATAATAATTAAAATGATCATACAAATCAAATATACATCATAAGGTAGGCTAATGATGACAAATTAATATTTTTTTTGGCTGGGAGTTTATAATGAGATGAGGCACGCTTGAGGCTCAAACTACAAGCTCAGATATATTATATTATATGTACACTGGCGTCAGTCAAACACACGTTGCATGTTGTCGCCACATTCTCTGCACCGGCCGCTACTGATGGCCGGTCATCACCCACCATCTTACTGAGTCCAATTGAATGGGTAAAATGAATAATAATAATAAAGATGATTATTTTTCTTCTTTATAATAATAATCTTTATTTCTACAGGTATACGTACAAGGTATACAGTCCTAGCTGACATCAATGACATACTGCTATATAGAAAGCCGCTTGTTATGCAGAGCATTTCGGGCAAATTATGTCAGTTTTTGTCCCAGGATGCGACCCACACCAGTCAACTAACACCCAGGTACCCATTTTACTGATAGGCGAACAATGGATAGCAGGTGTCTTAAGGAAACGCGTCCTAATGTTTCCAACCGTACTGGGGATCGACCCCCGCACCTCAGTGTGTGAGCTGAGTTGTCTAGCAATCTTCTTCTGCTTCTTCTTCTTCTTCTTCTTCTTCTTCTTCTTCTTCTTCTTCTTCTTCTTCTTCTTCTTCTTCTTCTTCTTCTTCTTCTTCTTCTTCTTCTTCTTCTTCTTCTTCTTCTTCTTCTTTTCTTATTATTATTATTATTATTATTATTATTATTATTATTATTATTATTATTATTATTATTATAGGGTGAAGCGCAGTGTGGTGTAAGGAAACTGTGATAAAGGAATAGTGCGAGGGATAAAATGTACTCACCTAATTGTGGTTGCAGGGGTCGAGACTCAGCTCCTGGTAGTGGGGTGTGGAAACACTGTGGTGTGTGGAAACACTGTGTGGTGTGTGGAAACACTGTGGTGTGTGGAAACACTGTGTGGTGTGTGGAAACCTGTGTGGTGTGTGGAAACACTGTGTGGTGTGGAAACACTGTGGTGTGGAAACACTGTGTGGTGTGAGGAAACACTGTGCGGTGTGTGGAAACACTGTGTGGTGTGTGGAAACACTGTGTGGTGTGTGGAAACACTGTGTGGTGTGTGGAAACTGTGGTGTGTGGAAACACTGTGTGGTGTGTGGAAACACTGTGTGGTGTGTGGAAACACTGTGTGGTGTGTGTGGAAACAGTGTGGTGTGTGGAAACACTGTGTGGTGTATGGAAACACTGTGTGGTGTGTGGAAACACTGTGTGGTGTGTGGAAACACAGTGTGGTGTGTGGAAACTGTGTGATGTGAGAAAATATTATATGGTGTGAGAGAACACCATGGAACATTGTGAGGGACACTGAGGGAAGAGAGTGTGAGTTAAGAGTGTGGTGTGAGGCGCCACATACACGGGTCGACACCTCAACACGCGTCAGTGTGCTGACGATCTGTGCAGTGTTAGTTGGTTACTGCTGATCTTCCTGACCCACCTTCCACTCTACCCTGACACCACTAACCTAGACACAGTCATTCCATAGCTAACTCAGGTGATGGAGAACACAGGAAGTGAAGCAAAGAATAATATGTAGAAACTGGAAATAGGAAGTGTATATATATTGTCCTGGTTACCAAGACTACAGATCAACACACTTGCACTATGCTAGTCTCTACTACGCTCCTAAGTGTCTTGCTTATTTGAATTAAAATATTGATAAATAGTCTCAGTTATACAGATCGGGAATTGTTTTAATTAAAAAAAATAACAAATATAGAGTAACTTAGAATTTGCAAAGTGAACGGGAAAAACAGGAGATATAAAGTTTTAACTACATTAGACATTTATTTGCAGTAAGGCAAAAGTTGTGTACGAGTAGTGAAGTTTCTCCTCAACTGAGAACTCCCTTCTATTATATGCCGGGAGTGTCGTGTAAGTCATGGATTAGTATTCTCTCACCCCCTTAGACATATAAGTACTGTATATATAGAGAGATAACTTTCAACCAAGTCAGAATCACTATGAGTAAACATTATCAACTATAGACATACATTTAGTATGCCATTAATATCGCCCATTCCAGTTGTTACTGTGAACTGTACATTGATATATAGGCCTGTTAAGAAATATATTCGTCCATTTGAATAGGCCTTAAGAAATATACTCATCTATTTATGGTAGAAGGGGTCGAGTCTAAACTCAACTTGCCGGGTTTACTCCCTGTCTTTGGGCACACTCATTGTGTAACATCTGGGTATCTTTATTTTGTAGACGTTTCACTATCCAGTGTCTTTATCAATACAATACAGGACACTAAACGAAAGACTGCAAAAGAGGGGGTAATCATACCCTTCAGCCTCGCAGAATTATATACAGAAGACAGTGTTAAACGAAGTAATCAGTCCCTCATTCTAGGTATTGTATACCATTGATATAATACCTTTAACTTCCTCGCATCAAACCTGAATACCTCGTATGTGTAGTGTTTGATGATGATAATAAGTGTCATAATGTGAGTGTTTGTGTCTGGTGATTCTCTTGACGTCACTCACTTCAAGATGAGGGTACCTTGATACTGGGGAAGGGCTCTTCATCCAGGGAATTAAAGCTACTATCTCTTTCCTTGGATCAAACCTGATAACTATATTCAGGCATTATATAACCCGTAGGAGTTTAGCGCTTCCCTTTCTCTCTCCTTCATATTCACCATTACAATCAGCCTCTGTCTCCCACACCATTACAATCACTATTATTTTCACGGGAAGCGAAAAACGGGATCAAATAGAACCTGTGCAGATGAAGTCAGGGTCAATCCAATTTAAAAGAAACTAGCTCCAATTCCTCTGATCAAGAGCCCTTCACCAGCCTCAAAGTGCTCGTCCTTGGAAGGTCAACAAGAGCACCATCACTGATCACGGTGGCCGCAGCAAAGATTCTCCCCGGATAAAGTCAGAATCAACCGCACTTTGTTAAAGGCCACTGAAAGGTTGCTTGGCTCAGGCATCCACCAGTTTATATGTGCACAAAAAGTAAATGAAAACGGGACGACGTTTCGATCCGTCCTGGACCATTACCAAGTCACGACTGCGTTTGGATAATGAATGGTCCGGGACTGACCGAATCATTGCTCAATTTTCACTTGTAGTTTGTATTTTTTGTGATTTGTTTAGCCAGGGATTTGTGACTTGTTTCTTTTCCTGTAATCCTTTTTCCAGTGTAATCTTAGTATGTGTGACCCATTCATGCACACGTACACGAATGAACGCGCACACATATACAGATGCACGCACACACATAGATACGCAAAAATACACAATGTACGTGAAAACACACGTACGAAAAAAAACGATGCACGCATGTACACTAACACAGTTGTAGTCTGACAGGCGTAGGATTGCTAAGTTTGAAGTATAATAATTTTTTGACCTGGCTGAGGAACGTTTGGGTAGCTGTCTGCTACTGATATTTTGTAGTTCGTAGGTGTTACAGTTCTCAAGGCGGCTATGTATCTTTGAGTTAAAATTCGTTGCATCCAGGACCATTACTCGGCCTCCTTTGTCAGCAATAGTTATGGGACGAGTATTGTCTCCAGCGAGGTTCCTGTGTGCGTTGAAGTAACGACGTGGCTACTCTGGAGGTTTCAATCTCCGTAAGGTATTTGACCCAATAACATTCCAGACGACGTGGAAGGACGGGTTTTGTGGGCTCAGATTCCTTGCAGGTAAGCTCTTTTTTTTTTTTTTTAACTCCGTGTTCTGGAAGAGGTGATTCGTGACTGGTTTGTAATTCAAGTTTGAGTTTACCTGCCCCAGTAGAAAATTTCAGTCCTGAACTGGGAGCTTCTTTCAGATTTTTTTCCGTGTCTGCATTGGAAAAAAATAATACCATGGGTGAGCGAAACGTCTCTTAATAAAATGTTCTCTGTGTTGCATATGTCTATTTCCATACTTAAAATTATGAATATATAAATGAATCGATTGTGGTAGTGCCGGCACAACTTGGCACCCAACGTTGTATTACCTCCTGTCCTGTCCTTGGGTATTCTCTTCCATTGACTAGGTCACGACACAAAGTGGTAGACTAGGATAATCAGCTGGTTAAACTCAGGTATGTAATAAAAAATAACCAGAATTATAATCTCTTTTACCCGCAATGCACAGGCAATCGAACACATTGTAACGTGACCCATATTACTTTCTCAGCTCTTGTCAATCACTGAATTTCACATTGTAGTGAACGTAACAAACTGAAATTCAGAAGTAAAACAGGAACTTGGCTCAGAGACCAAAATATCAGTCACAATAGTTTTAACCATAATTTTATCGCATTTGAGAAATTGTATTCGGTAGCAAACAAGTTATAATAACGATTCATTGCTCCCAATTTCACGTTGCAGGAGTGGGATATGTGCTTACCACAGTGTCGTGAATGATGCAAAGGTTATTGATCTGGGGCGGATGCAGGTTACAGCCCCTGAGAGTGAAGAAAACAGCCAAACTGCTAAACCTTCCACCTGAAGTCCCACTAACACGCGAATACAGGAGCTATCACCACCACATACAACGCCTACACTTGTATTACTGCACACATTTATGAGATGGAAGTGCGACGGGCTGCAACACCTGCCAGAAGCAGCAGCGTAGTTGGGACCAAGAAGGGAGGTTCACGGGCTGAGACCAGTGTCACAAGAGGAGTTCCTATTGGAGGAAGTACTACTCCTGGATTGGTAACAAACAACGGAACAATACCTAGCAATGTAGGCATAATAAATAATGTAGGTACTAGTAGTAATGGAGGCATCACTAAGAGTGTTGGTGAACTGTCGAAGCGGCGGTTTGCTAACGACCCAGACATGATGCGAGAGCTTAAGAGGTACCAAAATCTTATGCTCCTCACTCTCTTGCCATCTATTTCAAGCGAAGCGGGTTACAGTCACACTCGGCCAAACTCCATCATTCACCTCCAGGGCGCGGACACCGATGCAGCCGACCCAGAGCGTGGCGAACCAGAAGGTGCCGAGGATACTTCCAGTGATAAAGACCACAACGAACGCTTGCCACGACCGGAGCCTACAGATGGGATTGCTGGAGTAGTTCAACATGCACCCTTGAGGCGAAACTTTCAACAAGCCAGATCAGCAGGAAGTCACGGGAGCCAAGCTGGTAAATCCCTTCTCAATGGCCCTGCTAGTGCCGGCACCCGCTTGCCTCTCACTGTCTTCAATCCGTTAGACACGTCCCCGCGACCCAAACACCGTCGAAGAAGTCACGAAGAAAATTCGCCACGGCGAAGGAATCGGCGGAAGAGCTACGATGAAGGGACTGGTAGAAGGAGGAAGAGCCATGGTGATGGTGTACAGCAGATATGGGAAGAGGAGGACTTGGACATCGCAGGAGAGCCAAGTAGTGGCAGTAGCGCGGCAGGTGGTGCCGTTGGGGAACTGGACCTTCTGACACTGGCAGCGCTGTACCTGGAAAGCCGTCATAGGGTGTTTGGGCAGGAGTGGCATCACCGACCTGACAGCATCGCTAACACCAGGTCAGATACATAAATTAAATCATACTTACTGACAAATAAATTTAGTACCTATCTTATGAGTTTTTCATATGGTAAATATAACTTGTAGATTATTACATATGGTTAATAGTCTTTGTTATATTTAACCTAGTAAATATTCATGATTACTAGAAAAATATGGTAGGCGAACACGGAGTGGTACCCATAAAATAAAGGTTAATAACTCTTACCCATTTACGATCTAAATTCTAGATAAACAAAATTATAATTCAGAAATTTTACCTGCATATTTAGGAAAACACTGGTACTATTGTAAACGAATATTTATCTGACAGATGACGGTTTTTAAAGATACCCGTGGCCTGGTAGGTAAAACTGTCGCTTCACACGGCGAGGGTCTGGGTTCGATTCCCAGCGAGGGTAGAAACATTGGGCGTTTCTTTACACCGGTTGTCTATTCACCCATCAGTAAAATGGGTACCTGGGTGTTAGTCGACTGGTGTGGGTCGCGTCCTGGGACAAAACTGACATATTTTGCCCGAAATGCTCTGCATAACAAGCGGGTTTCTATATAGTAGTATGTCATTGATGTCAGCTAGGCCTGTATACCTTGTACATGTACTTGTAGAAATAAAGATATTATTATTATTATTATTATTATTATTATTATTATTATTATTATTTATGTGATGTTTTTCCCACTGAAGCTGCGTAAGTAGCCATAACTCTCACCATGAACATCCCTGCACTCTTCTCAAAAATAAAGTGTTCACTAAAAGACCTCACCCCCAACATTAACACAGGTATAGCAGTAATATTCAGCATACCTTATTGAGGTAGCTGTGATCGCTTTCATGTTGGCTAGACAGCAAAGGATTTAGATACTAGACTTACGGCGCACGCATACTCAAGTAGAATAAATGACACATGCAATGCATGTGTATTACACCGAAGTGCACACATCATTAGTTATTTACAAAGACAAGAAAACTAAACGCAGGTGCCTGGAGGCTACCGCCATCCACTTCACCAACACCACAGAACAAAACTGAAAATGTACATTTTGTCTAAGCCCCTTGCAGATAATCTTGGCTCACCATATTTAATAGAAAATACCAAGACATGACCCTTTGACCTCACCTCCGCCCGGTATCACTTGATTTCCTTAATGGAATCTGACCTGACCTCTCCATATGCTTTGTATACCATTGTTTTTAATGTATTTCACGTACTTGAAAAAGTTCCCATTAAGTGAAACGTCTAAATAAAAGTTTTTGTCATTTTTTTAACACCAGCTTTACTATTATTTAAACTTAATTATTGGAACTCGTATAAGATTATGGTGAGAGCGTTGTTGTCAGACTAGGCCTCGTATCTTCAGGCCAGCAACACACCAGCTTGGAGGTACAGGGGTAACCCGGCCCCGTCGCCTCACCCCGCTCTCTCCAACTGACACACCAGACAAGGAAGACGACCTCGATAACAAAGAGCCCAGGGTATTTTCTGGTGTGATCCCCACCCCAGCAGGGCTTCACCTCTCCGTTAATTATACACATAACCTGGGCCTGGGTAAGTCACTTCTTCTTATTATTATTATTATTTTTATTATTATCATCATTATTATGATGATGTTCGTGGGGAAGCGGTAAGCCAGTAAGGGTCATACAGCGCCTGGGGTATGGGACGTAATCATCTGGGAGAAGAAGCTTAATCTAAGGTAAGGGAGGGTAGCTCCAATTCCGTAGATGAAGAAGCCTTTAAAAGCATCAAGGCCATCCCTTTTATTGGTGTTGATGCATAGCCTTTCTAATATTTTATATGGCACCAAGACTTGTTAAACGGATACATATTTACATTTCAAGTTTTGAATCTTACATCAAATGTAAGCATCTTAGACGAGTTTCTGTAACTAAATTATATATTACTTGTCAGCTTGGCTAGTAGCTTGGCACTTATTATGAGTCCTGATTGAGGCAAGAACGTTGGGTAGCTTTAAATATAGGCTGAAATGGTATTGAACATGAGTGGATAATGGTGGGTGTGAGTTGGGTCTGCCTAGCATGGGCCTATAGGCCTACTGCGGTATTCGTTCATTCTTTTTTTTTTAGTATATTGTAGGTGTCACCCACTTTACAATGAATTTTATTTAATATGTTACAGAGACTCTAGGCTTGGACTAAAAAAAACCATAATTTTAGTACAGGAGTGTCAGTACAATATGCAGTGTTTTACTGAGAGTTATTAACTGCATTGAGTGCCTCTAGTCACGTCAAACTACAGTGTATTAATACATGACATGCAACAAGACCAGAAGGAAGAGTGTCTCAAGAGATGTATATTTCGGTGTATATGCACCGAGAAATGTGCATCTCGATATATATATGCACAGAGCTGTTTATCTCCGTGTGTATGAATTGAGATGTGTATAACCCTCGGTGTATATGCCTGAGAGTTTACCGTTTAAGGGATTATTCATAGGGTTATTGTACAGGTGAAATACAGCCTTATTGATCAGCATACAATTAACAGAGGTCACACTGAGTATGACCATAGTAACGTGGCAGTGTAATGTTAGTGTTAATATTGGAATAGTTTAACAAGTGTTATGAGTACACCGGTGCTAGTTTACACGTCACAATAGTATGGCTGGCACCAGGACGCTCTGAAGTGTAGCCTAGTTACCATTACCATAGTGTCGGGTCACTATAAAAAAGTGCTGGTGTAATCAAAATTATTTTGAGGTAATAAAGTTTGATTCAAGGATACCTTGGGTCACAGTGTTCGACTCAGAGCCAATACAATCATTGTTGATCTTGTTCACTACCCTTACCCTATTCGGGTTGAGGATGAGTTGCCACCTGACCAGTGGGTCGGTGCTATTTCAACCGGGGAGGATCCATCCACTCCACCGGACCAGTCTATTCCACCAGTAGAAGAGAAAGACTTAGCTTCTACCGACTTTCCAGACGAAGTCGGACGGTTGTTGAAACTATTGAATAAACACCGTAGAGCAATTGCCTTACCAGGTGAGAAGTTGGGTTTAACGAACCTATTGTCCCATCGTATCCCACTTGAACCTGGTACCAGACCAATTTATGTACCTGCGTACAGGATGCCGCATTCACAAGTCGCTGTCGCAGAGGAATTAATAAATAAGATGCTTGACGATGGCGTGATCGTACCTAGTAACTCACCCTGAATGCGCCCTTAATCCTAGTACCTAAGAAGGACGGTACTTGGCGCCCAGTGATTGATTTTAGGAAGTTAAATGCGAAAACAATTCCAGACCGTTTCCCACTTCCTGTACTTGGTGACCTGTTACGCAATATAGGAGATAATAAGGTCTTCTCAACCCTCGATTTGTTACAAGGGTTTTGGCAAGTTCCTCTTCATGAGGACAGCCAAGAGCTCACCGCATTCTCTACTCCAACAGGTCATTTCGAATTCTGTCGTATGGCTTTCGGATTAAGATCCTCACCTATCACATTCTCGAGGCTCATGACCAATATCTTTAGAGGCCTTATAGGAAAAGATCTAATGGTATATTTAGATGACGTAATTGTTATGTCCGAGGATGTAAATAAGCATTTAGAAAGACTAGAGAAGGTATTGAGTAAGCTTGAAGAAGCCAATCTAAAGATCAAACTGTCTAAATGTCAATTTTTCAGATCAGAAATTAAGTTTCTGGGTCACGTAGTCACTCCTAGAGGGGTTATGACTGACCGAAGTAAAGTAGATGCAGTATTGAATTTTCCAACTCCCAAAACTGCTGATGCCGTAAGATCCTTTGTGGGCTTAGCAGGTTTTTATAGATCATATATTGCCAATTTTTCCTCAATAGCAGCTCCTCTAACTGAGTTGCTTAAGAAAGATGCTCCATTTGTTTGGACCTTCAGTCAGGAAAAGCATTTCAAACCTTGAAAGAAAGATTAACTTCTGCTCCAATCTTAAAATTCCCAGATTTCACAAAGCCTTTCTATTTAACCACTGATGCTAGTTCTATAGGCATTGGTGCAGTTCTTGCACAGAAGATTGATAGTAAATACAACGCAGTTGCATTTGCTAGTCGAGTCCTTACAAAGGCTGAAAGAAATTATACAGTAACTGAGCAAGAAGCCTTAGCAATAGTGTGGTCTTTAAAACACTTCCGAGACATAATTTATCAGTACCCTGTCCATGTCTTGACAGATCATGCACCTCTAATACCATTGTTCCAGAATAAACAACCTACTGGAAGACTAGCTAGATGGTCCTTAACTATCCAAGAGTTCAACCCTACCTTTGAACATTTACCTGGCAAGTCAAATGTAGTTGCAGATGCTTTATCGCGTCATGTTAGCGTAGTAACTGCTGATCCTCCGTTTAGTGCTGAGGATGTAAAGAATGCCCAAAGAACAGATCCCTTGTGGTCTGGTGTGACTCGATTCCTGCTACAGGAAGACCTTATTCTTACTGTGAAGCCACCAGCACCTATCAGTGACTTTGTTATGAACCAAGAATTACTGTATCGCGTAACCGAGCTGGGAACGCCTAGTAGACGGGCATACCAGTTAGTAATTCCTCAGTCACTAGTAAAAGTAGCTTTACAGCTAATTCACGATGCACCAGGTGTTGCACACCCTGGTATGGACCGTTCGATTAAACAAGCAAGATTGAAGTACTTTTGGCCTCGTATGGCAACTGATATTACCGAGTATGTTAAGAAGTGTAGTGTTTGTATGAAACACAAGGGTAATATCAACGGTCCCAAGACCCACGCGACAAACGTTCGTCTTGCAAATTATGGTGAAAATTATAAATTCACAAGTACATAATATACTACACTTAAAAGACATTGTTCTGGTGTTGGTATTATTGGAACCTCCTATAAAAACAATTTTGTCACTAATATCTGCTAAAAAAAAAATCTATTTGCACGAGAAATAACCACTTTTGCCGGGCTATGGACAGATTGCTTGTATTATAAAAATGAAAAAGGTTTAATGTGATGGTGTTCCTAAGTTAAATATTAGCCACAGCTTTCACCAGCATGAAGGCACCGCATTTGAAGAGGTTGTAAACAAGAATCAACCCTGTTCTATACCTGCAGAAGAGTCAGCATTCATCGCTGAGCGTGCCAGGGCCCTGCGGCCTCGCCTCCGTCGTCTCAACTCTATGGACGACCTCCTGCCAGGGATATCAGGTTCCCTCTCCAACGACCTCCAGAAAGCCACCTCAGCCCCTGACCTCTCTCAGAACGAGCACGGAAGGAGGCTTCACATGGGCAAGGTAACTAATATGGTTTTCTAATCACTTCTATTCATAGATCAAGTTGGCGAGGGCATTACATACTGTACATGCTGTTACTTCCCATTGTAAATCCATTGACCTAATGATGTATATTTTTAATAAATCCCTAGAACAGGAGGGCCCTGCTTATACAGCAGGTTAGGTTCTGGGCTACCGGTGTAAAGTGAAAATCGATGTAAAGTGAAACAGCCTTTTTTTAACTTTCAAACATGTTTAAACTTGTCATATTAAGTGAGCAGTAGAGCTAATCCTAAAAAATGCATATACAATATACACATTACTTACCTTAAAATATTTTCGTCCATAGATTATAGTGGGTGGTGAATATATTTATTGTAGGAAGTCTGAATAAATGACGAATGTGTATAATTGACAATGGCTGGATTAGCTGTAAAGTGGGACCCTCCTGTATAGTCTTGTCGTAGCTGCATTAACAAGTATTAAGTGGAGGTGACGGCACTTATATTTAACTAGCCTGAGAAATTAGGGCTATAATTACCCACTAGTGTTCGGCGTGGGTACGCATTCCTGGACGAAATTCAAACATAGTACGTATATCTTGTTTGATCTAGATTCTAGTTGTACTCCAGGCTCGAGTCTACGCTGAACCATATAGCATGTATGTTCTAGAAATATTTAAAACTAGAATCTAGCATGAAACAGGTGAGTACAGGGTAGAGAATCTAGGTATTCTCTGGAGTCTACCTGAAGGATGTTTTCAGGGGGTCGGCGCCCCTGCGGTCCGGTCCCAGACCAGACCTCTTGGTGGATCAAAACTTGATCAGCCAGGTTGTTACTCTTGGATTCAAGCAGTCCGATCACAGCCGGGTTGATCAGGAGCAGACTGGAGCAACTTATCCAGTTCCCTCTTGAAGACAGTAAATTGTCTAATCACTGTATGTAGTGTCTGTTCTTGATATTTTCATAATATGCAAAATCTAAAGTGTCTTATGAGAGCAAGTTGTGTGCACCATCTACGTTGTTGTTGCATATTCTTCACTTAATGTAATTGCCATCGCCTTAATCTGCAATTTCAAAGGATTAGTTCTTTCTCAACTGTTTATAGTTGAGTCTAACTAAATATCATAAGTTATTAATGAAGAGAGGTTATTACTTCTTTCAAGTGGTTCTCATTAATTAAGGTAGAAATAAGTATATATATAACTAGCCTGAAAAATTAGGGCTGTAGTTACCCACTACTACTAGGCGTTAGTTTATGTTTTATAATACATTCAAATTCAAATGTTTATTTCTCTGTAAAGATTACAATGTGGGGTTTACATATTATGAAGATTAGTTACAATGTATGGATGACATATTATAAAGTAATAATTACAAAGAGGGCCACTAGCATGCCTAGCATACCCAGGCATGGAACCCAACATCCCAAAAACAACAAAAAGGCACAATACCGTGACTGGAAAATACATAAATAACCCGTACATAGGAGAGAGAAACTTACCACGACGTTTCGGTCCGACTTGGACCATTTACAAACAACTTTTTCAGCATTTCTCCATCCATTTATTTGTACCCTATGCATTTGTAACATGGTTATATGAGCTGGTGACAATTTTTTTATTAACTCTTATATTCCTTTGTATGATGCGTCCCCCAGAATGATCATAATCGATATTCCTTATTTGTTCTGACTTATCTTTCTCCTATTTACATTTTTACATTACTTGGCACTTATCAACATTAAATTACATCATTCATCTTTTACTTCATTTGCTTAATTTATCCGAATCACCTTAATCATTAATTTTACACAACTTTTTAGCATATCTACAAATAAATTTATGTCTTTCTACTCCTGATTAACTATTTATATAAATATGAAACACCATAAGGACAAGTACAGATCCTTGTGGGACCCCACTGTTAACATATCTCAGAGAGGATATTTTTCTTCTTGTGCCTATTCACATTATTTGTTCAAACATAAATTATCTTATCAATTTTAATAGTTTGCCTTTTATTGTTTCAGTTTTGAAGTGTGTGTGCGGTCACCTATTCGTGGGTGCAGGGGTATAGCCACAGCTCCTGGCCCACACCTCTTGCTGTGTGTGTGTGTACTATTTGTTCACCTTTGTGGTTGCAGGTCGAGTCTACCTGCACTCTTCACTGATTGCTACTAGGTCCTCCTCCTGCTCCATGAGCTTTATCAAACCTAGTCAAACTATGTATGGTTCTCCTCCACTATGTGCTTTCTAGCTATTCACTTCCTGAACTCTTGCTGAAGAATACTTCTAACATCCTTGACTCATGGTCTTCACCATTATGACCCTTGTTCTGTGGTCCTCTCTGGACATCTGTCTCTGTCCACTTTCTATTCCTGATATTTTATGTGATCATGTCTTACTCCTGTTCTAGTGTCGTGCGATTTCCTTAATTGTTCAGGACATCTAGCTCTGGTGTCTTGTGAAACCTTGCCTTCTTAAATTTGTTGACGTGTTGACCAGGTGTGGGTACTCTCTCCGTATGGGTGACGAATGGATGAAGTCTGAAGATTTCCTTGTGGTGTGTGTGTGTGTGTGTGTGTGTGTGTCTGTGTGTGTGTACTCCCTACTGGCTCAGGGTGAGTCACAGATCCTGTGTGTGTGTACTCTCCTGTATGTGGTTGCAGGGTGAGTCACAGATCCTGTGTGTGTGTGTACTCTCCTGTATGTGGTTGCAGGGGGGAGTCACAGATCCTGTTGTGTGTGTACTCTCCTGTATGTGGTTGCAGGGTGAGTCAGATCCTGTGTGTGTGTGTACTCTCCTGTATGTGGTTGCAGGGGTGAGTCACAGATCCTGTGTGTGTGTACTCTCCTGTATGTGGTTGCAGGGTGAGTCACAGATCCTGTGTGTGTGTACTCTCCTGTATGTGGTTGCAGGGGTGAGTCACATCCTGTGTGTGTGTGTACTCTCCTGCATGTGGTTGCAGGGTGAGTCAGATCCTGTGTGTGTGTACTCTCCTGTATGTGGTTGCAGGGTGAGTCACAGATCCTGTGTGTGTGTACTCTCCTGTATGTGGTTGCAGGGGTGAGTCACAGATCCTGTGTGTGTGTACTCTCCTGTATGTGGTTGCAGGGGTGAGTCACAGATCCTGTTGTGTGCGTACTTTCCTGTATGTGGTTGCAAGGGTGAGTCACAGATCCTGTATATGTGCGTACTTTCCTGTATGTGGTTGCAGGGTGAGTCACAGATCCTGTGTGTGTGTGTACACTCCTGTATGTGGTTGCAGGGGTGAGCCACAGATCCTGTGTGTGTGTGTACTCTCCTGTATGTGGTTGCAGGGT
Source organism: Cherax destructor (assembly GCA_009830355.1). NCBI lineage: Eukaryota > Metazoa > Arthropoda > Malacostraca > Decapoda > Parastacidae > Cherax > Cherax destructor. Next base: position 7 of record WNWK01000865.1, on the reverse strand, counting down.
GAGCCAC
>WNWK01000864.1:317500-365000 GCA_009830355.1 Cherax destructor | reverse complement strand
GAGGTGGTTGTAGTGGGGGAGGGGAGGTACTGGTGGGGAAGGTATAGCGGGGGAGGAGATATGGTGAGGGGAGGGTGTGAAGAGGAGGGGAGGGGAGGGGAGGTCACTGTATATAAGACATGACACGTATTGTAATGAGGGTGACCAACCAACATTCTCCCCTCTCCCCTTCTTCCCTCCACTACCCCGCCTACAACCACCATTAGCATCTATCCACTCCTTATGTCCCACAACTATCAACCACCATCCACCACTGTTAGTTACCATCCACCACAATCAGCCACCATCCACCACAATCAACCACCATCCACCACAATCAGCCACCATCCACCACAATCAACCACCATCCACCACAATCAGCCACCATCCACCACAATCAACCACCATCCACCACAATCAACCACCATCCACCACAATCAACAACCATCCATCACTATCAACCACTATCCACCACAATCAACCACCATCAACCACAATCAACCACCATCCACCATAATCAACCACCATCAACCACAATCAACCACCATCCACCACAATTAACCACCATCCACCACAATCAACCACCATCAACCACAATCAACCACCATCAACCACAATCAACCACCATCCACCACAATCAACCACCATCAACCACCATCCACGATTTGCTTCTCAATTCTAGAAGCTAAACTGAACATTTCTACAACTGAAATGCAATAATTTTAAGCTCTCCAGATAGAGCTTAGTAGAGACGTTACCTTCTAACAGGTTCAGAGGCTTCAATAATCTGGTTAGTTAATTAGCTAGTTAGCAAGTTAGTTCTTTAAGGTTTGAAACCTATCGACTATATATATATATATATATATATATATATATATATATATATATATATATGCGGGCAGCCCACGGGCGTGGGCCAGTACTAACGCCCACTGATAAAATACTCCCATTCATTTAAAACCCCTTTCGCTTTCATTTATAGATGCATGTCGTCTCTTCCCATTTATCAGCCTTATCTGCGCCTCCCCTATTTATTATCCTCCTCCCTTCTGTTCACCCTACTCTTTGTTGTCTCCCACTCCTCTTCCTCTCTCAAATGATGAACAAAAAAAGAGAATTATGGGAATAAGAGATGCTATGTTAATGTTCATGTCGTTTAAATTTTGTGAGGATATGTGTGTTTACTAGTGGAGTTGTGTTGCTGGTGTTGTGTGTCCAGTGTTCGTAGCTACGATACAGGAGTTGTGTTGCTGGTGTTGTGTGTCCAGTGTTCGTAGCTACGATACAGGAGTTGTGTTGCTGGTGTTGTGTGTCCAGTGTTCGTAGCTACGATACAGGAGTTGTGTTGCTGGTCTGTGTTTGTTATAAGAACGCAAGACTAGAGGGGCACTACGGCAGGCTACTAGCCCATGCTAAGCAAGCTTACTAGCCCATGCTAAGCAAGCTTACTAGCCCATGCTAAGCAAGCTTACTAGACCATGCTAATCAAGCTTACTAGCCCATGCTAAGCAAACTTACTAGACCATGCTAAGCAAGCTTACTAGCCCATGCTAAGCAAACTTACTAGCCCATGCTAAACAAGCTTACTAGCCCATGCTAAGCAACACTAGCCCATGCTAAGCAAACTTACTAGCCATGCTAATCAAGCTTACTAGCCATGCTAAGCAACTACTAGCCCATGCTAAGCAAACTTACTAGCCCATGCTAAGCAAGCTTACTAGCCCATGCTAAGCAAACTACTAGCCCATGCTAAAGCATAACATTACTAGCCCATGCTAATCAAACTTACTAGCCCATGCTAAGCAAGCTTACTAGCCCATGCTAAGCAAACTTACTAGCCCATGCTAAGCAAGCTTACTAGCCCATGCTAAGCAAACTTACTAGCCCATGCTAAACAAGCTTACTAGCCCATGCTAAGCAAGCTTACTAGCCCATGCTAAGCAAGCTTACTAGCCCATGCTAAGCAAGCTTACTAGCCCATGCTAAGCAAGCTTACTAGCCCATGCTAAGCAAACTTACTAGCCCATGCTAAGCAAACTTACTAGCCCATGCTAAGCAAGCTTACTAGCCCATGCTAAGCAAGCTTACTAGCCCATGCTAATCAAGCTTACTAGCCCATGCTAACAAGCACTAGCCCATGCTAATCAAACACTAGCCCATGCTAAACAAGCTTACTAGCCCATGCTAAGCAAGCTTACTAGCCCATGCTAAGCAAGTTTACTAGCCCATGCTAAGCAAGCTTACTAGCCCATGCTAAGCAAGCTTACTAGCCCATGCTAAGCAAGCTTACTAGCCCATGCTAAGCAAACTTACTAGCCCATGCTAAGCAAACTTACTAGCCCATGCTAAGCAAGCTTACTAGCCCATGCTAATCAAGCTTACTAGCCCATGCTAAACAAGCTTACTAGCCCATGCTAATCAAGCTTACTAGCCCATGCTAAACAAGCTTACTAGCCCATGCTAAGCAAACTTACTAGCCCATGCTAAACAAGCTTACTAGCCCATGCTAAGCAAGCTTACTAGCCCATGCTAAACAAGCTTACTAGCCCATGCTAAACAAGCTTACTAGCCCATGCTAAGCAAGCTTACTAGACCATGCTAAGCAAGCTTACTAGCCCATGCTAAGCAAGCTTACTAGCCCATGCTAAGCAAGCTTACTAGACCATGCTAATCAAGCTTACTAGCCCATGCTAAGCAAGCTTACTAGCCCATGCTAAGCAAGCTTACTAGCCCATGCTAAGCAAGCTTACTAGCCCATGCTAAGCAAACTTACTAGCCCATGCTAATCAAACTTACTAGCCCATGCTAATCAAGCTTACTAGCCCATGCTAAGCAAACTTACTAGCCCATGCTAATCAAGCTTACTAGCCCATGCTAAGCAAGCCCGTAGCAAGTCCCAGTCTTTCTCCCTCACATATTTCTCCCACCTATCAACATTAAGGGACTAATCACCCCAAAGGCATCTCTCCACTTCTTCCAAAGACTCCAACGACTCACGTCTGCAGTCGCCTGAAGAAGCCTGCTATGTACACGAAACGATTCAGCCATGGGCCAGGCTTGTCTGGTGCTTGCCAGATCAATCAGACTGTTGCTGCTGGTGTTGAACATGTGTTCTATACTTCTACACAAACAGTTAGGTTTATGCATTTTAGTTACTACTGATTGTATTAGCTATTAGGCCCCTCTGGTAGTTGCTAATTGTTAAGTAAATTAATTAGTTTTGTCTACAAGTACATGATGCAACTTATACAGACCATAGCTGACATCAGTGACATACTGTATAGAAAGTCCCTGGTTATGTAGAGCATTTCCCACAACTTAAAGTTAATTTTGTCCCCAGGATGCGACCCACACCAGTCGACTAACACCCAGGTACCTATTTACTGCAGGTGAAGAGTGACAGCAAGTGTAAGGTGACTAACACCCAGGTACCTGCTTACCGTTAGGTGTACAGGGAGAGTTGCAGCACCTACTAGTTTCGTCAGGTAACTTACACCAGCGTGCTAACACCCTGTGTGTTTTCTCCCTTGCCTTGTTCAGCACTTTCTCTCAGAGAACAACAGTGTTCTCTAGTTCACTCGGATAACAATTATTACAAATATTTTAGTTATATCCTCGTGTTCTGAAAGGATCTTGTATGTTATTGTCATGTCTTGTGCTTGCCTGGTCAGCCAGGCTGTTGCTGCTGGTGGCCCGCACACCCACAAATCCATCACAGCCTGGTTGATCTGGTACCTGGTGAAGATACTTGTCTAGTTACACGGGTAGTGCTAAGAGCACAGCTATATGGCATGGCTTCGTAGGAACGCGTTCCAAGGCAGGGGAGCGACATAGACGGTAACGTGGTAGAGGCGGGATCCATACATAGCTTTAAGAAGAGGTACACTTTTTTTTAGCACGTCACTATACATCTAGGCGAAGACTACTGTCATTCCTGACAGTTACTTTGAATTTTGACAGTTACTTATAATTTTGACAGTTACTTTGAATTTTTAGTTACTTTGAATTTTGAAAGCTACTTTGAATTTTGACAGTTACTTTGATTTTGACAGTTACTTTTAATTTTGACAGTTACTTTGAATTTTGACAGTTACTTTGAATTTTGACAGTTACTTTGATTTTGGACAGTTACTTTTAATTTTGACAGTTACTTTGAATTTTGACAGTTACTTTGATTTTGGACATTTACTTTGATTTTTGACAGTTACTTTGAAGTTTGAAAGTTACTTTGATTTTTTTTCTTAAATTTTGAAGGCTATTCTGAATTTTCTGTTTCATCCATAAGATCTTCCAGTGAACATTTATTGTTTATATTTCTTTCTCTTCTCTCTCTCTCTCTCTCTCTCTCTCTCTCTCTCTCTTCTCTCTCTCTCTCTCTCTCTCTACCAGATTTTTTCTCTTAGGGTTTTATCTGCTTTAATTTAAAGGTTTTTCACCAGCGTTTGTGTGTGTGTGTGTGTATGTGTGTATGTGTTTATATATATGTGTGTGTGTGTGTGTGTGTGTGTGTGTGTGTGTGTGTGTGTGTGTGTGTGTGTGTGTGTGTGTGTGTGTGTGTGTGTGTGTGTGTGTGTGTTGTAAGTTGGTCAGTTAAGTACGGATGAAGGGGGGCAGAGTAAGAGGGGGAAGAGGAGGGGGGTCCAGTAGAGCTTGAGGGGAGAGTAGGAGCAGGGCGGGAGGGGAATGAGGGGGTAGGGAAGAGGGGTGGTGGACGGAAGGGGAGATTAACTACCCTATTAAGTCAAGTAACCAGTGATGGTATCAGCTCAAAGTGGCTGCGTATTGGATATTGGGATGAGGGGAAGAAGTGAGGGGTGATAGATGAAGGGTGAGAGGTGAAGGGAAGAAGTGAGGGGTGGGAGATGATGGGTGAAGGAGAGAGAGAGAGAGAGAGAGAGAGAGAGAGAGAGAGAGAGAGAGAGAGAGAGAGAGAGAGAGAGAGAGAGAGAGATGGTCACCATCATTCTGAATACTGTAACTCACTATCACGAAATTCCTTACATTCACTGTGGTGAAATTCCCCATTAGTGGGGTTTAAAGCCTATCTACTACACGAGAGTCGTTAAGGCTGCATGTCACCCGCTCACCACCTGTCAAATATACATTGATACCTAACTGGTACCAAAACTTGCATCTGGTGGTAGCAATGCTCACAACCAGAGCGTCCGTGTTCAACCCCGGGCGGGTGAAGTCGCACTGACAAATCGCCTCACACCTACTGTCCTTGTGTATCTATCAGTAAGTAGGTACCTGTCTGTTGAATTGGGGAAGTATGGACCTCGACCTGTAAATGAGTTGAAAGATAGATCTCTTAGCTTGTAAATGTCTCTCATCAAGGCTGGAGAGAGACACTAGGAACTGAACTTGGCTACCCTGGAAAGGAGGACGACTAGGGGGGACATGATTACGATATACAAGATACTCAGTTACCTGATAGGGAGGATAAGGTCAGTTGTTATGCAAGGACCAGGAAAAGAGGATATGTGGAGGTAAACACAATCATGGGGATGTTAGGGAGTGCTTTTTCAGCTAGAGGGTAGCAGGGAAGTGGTGTGGCGACCCCTATACATAGTTTTTAAAATAGGTACGATAGGTCCCAAGGGGTCAGGAGCTAGTAACGTCAGTAGTTGAAGCTTAAAAGGCGGAGACCAGGACTTGAACCCCCTAAATATGAGAATGAAGACAGACACACACACAAAGGCGACCAGAGAAGAGGAAGGGCCAGGAGCTGTGACTTGACTCCTGCAACCACATACAGGTGAGTAAACACACACACACACACACATCAACACCACACACAGTAGTGGGTGTGAGGGCGGGATGGCAGGGTGGAGAGAGAGCACCACCCACATTTTCATTACCAGGATTGAGTATGCATTAGTGATATTGCTTTTCGACTCTGTGAAACACCTTAAGACAATTACATCGCTTTTTACGAGATGCCGTCATTTGCTGGAGAACCTAGAGGGAGTGAGGCAGGGAAGGAGGGAGAGAAGGAGGGAGGGAGGGAGGGAGGGAAGACGATGAAATCTTGTACGAAGGTTCCCCCTTCTCTCTCTCTCTCTCTAGTTGTCTTTCGTTTATTTAGCGAGTCACAGATAATGATGATTCTATTTTGTTTACCAAAGACTACCATAAACTACGAGAGAGCTACCATGAACTACCAGAGAGCTACCATGAACTACCAGAGAGCTACCATGAACTACCAGAGAGCTACCATGAACTACCAGAGAGCTACCATGAACTACTAGAGAGCCACCATGAACTACCAGAGAGCTACCATGAACTACCAGAGAGCTACCATGAACTACAGAGAACCATGAACTACCAGGACTGAACTACCAGAGCACCAGAACTCAGAGAGAGAAGAAGAGAGAGAGAGAGAGAGAGAGAGAGAGAGAGAGAGAGAGAGAGAGAGAGAGAGAGACAGAGACAGAGACAGAGACAGACATACAGAGAGACAGAGAAACTCCCGTTATAAATCGCCAACAGCTCTCCCGTTGCTTTACGCGACGCCAAATTGGGCCGGCCGTAAAATTTCAATTTGGCGGCCGACAACCAACCACATCTTGGTGTGGGGTCAGAGGAACGACTCGACGAATCCACCAGACGACCAAGAGTACTCCGAGGTCGTCAGAGGGAGCACTCAACGACTCGACAGGACGACCTAGGTCTGAGGTCGTCTACTACCTCCATTGCCAGACTCTGAGAGGTCACCATTTGAAGAACCGCCTTGTTTTGTTGACTAAAGTCGTCTGCTAGTTTATAGAGGTCTTGTAGTAGTTTATGTTGGGTCTTTGGTAGTTTATGGTGGGTCTTTGATAGTAATGGGAGTCTTGTGAAAGTTTGTTGTGGGTCTTTGATAGTTAATGGGGATCTTCTGGTACTACTACTACTACTACTACTACTAATAATAATAATAATAATAATAATAATGAAAATTCTTAAGTTGTGAGTAAAAACAAGAGGGGTTCTGTTATGGTCCTGTTTGCCCTTGTTGTGGACCTGTTTGCCTCTGTTATGAACCTGTTTTCCTCTGTTTGCAAATGATGTAAAACTTTAGAAAAGAATACAAACAGAAGAGGAAAGATAGGTTCTCCAAGAGCACTCAGGTTGCATCAGAAGTCAAACAAGTGGTTGCTTGAGTTGAATCTCAAGAAAGCGTAAGGCCGTCCAGTGTGAGCAAGGGGTTATCGAAGTACAGGCTTAGAGACGACAAAACAACAACAGATATCTTAGAGTAATGGATCTGGAGGTATACACTTCACCAAACACATTACCGGAGAAGCACATCAATTACATGACTCGGGAGCGTATGTAAAGTTACCAAGTCTCTCAATAGCCCTGAGAAACCTATATAAAGTGTCCACGAGGGTTCTATCCACAACGTATATCGTCGAACAAGCAGCACCAGCGTTGAGCCACCACCTGATAGACCACGTGCATTCGAAACGAATGTTCAGGTATTAAGGGAAAATAATTGGAAGCTGAAAGCGTTAGTCACGAGGATGTTAGGAATTACTTTTTTTCAGTCTCAGGAAAGTGGAGTGAACTAGAGGTGGAAGTAGTGTAGAAAATCTCAATACATAGTTTTAAGAGGAGGTACGATAGGTATCAAGAAGTTTCAGCAGTGGCGTAGACGCAGCTAGAGAGTGCAAGTACTGACAGATGAGGGGAAAAATGAGAGGAAGAAGAAAGAAGGAGGAAGAACAAAGATTCTATTGGAACGTAAAATAACAATAAACTTATGGGAAAGAATAATCTAAGATAGATATATAATAAACCAAGAAGCATAATAATCCAAAACTCAAGAGCAAGAAGAAAAGGAGGAGAACCATCATGATAATAAATAAGCGACTCAGAAACTACGAGACAATGACACGAGAAACAAGGTGTAAACAAAAGAGTCTGGATGTCTTGCTGGTTGGGAGAGAAGTGAGAGGGAGGAGAGAGAGGGGGAGCGGTAGGGGAGAGGGGAGAGGAAGAGGGAGGGGAGAGGCAAGCCAGGCAGAGCAGAAGCCGTAGCGAGACAAGTTTTATGTGCAATTTGGGAGTAGGAAGCTGGGCGTTTTAAATTCGGCCCACAAGGAAACCATTCTCCCTCTTGGCACATTGTTCCCGGCTTGGAATGGGTTGTAGACCTTTCTTGTCTTCGTGTCGCTGGAAGCCTCGAGACTTGACTTTCATAGGCACTCTGAGGTGTTCCAGCCGCCTTGCCATAGCCAGCAATAACTCCATAACTGACGGGATTCGGCAGGGCGGGCGCGTTATTCCCTGGCTGTCATAAGCATCGTGATTCATGACCACGTGCAGTGTGCTGGGCAGGTCACCCAGGAATGGGGTCTCGTGGTGTCAAGGTTATTTATAGCTTAGATTTATTGCCAGTTCTTCCTGCAACACCGACGTCAAATCATGCAAACACAAGAAGCATTATCAATACTCTGCAGCCAAAACACAGACCTCGAGGCCAGTTCCTTGTGACAGGTATAGTACCTAGTCCTTAAACACCAAAAAAGACCAGAGTCCAGAGCCCATGACCACAAGGAAGCTGTAGGACACACCTTGGGACTCCATGACCCTTCCATCTACAATTGCTAACATCAAGTCTAGGCCCCCAAAAACAGAGTCCTTGACCACAAGGAAGCTCCAAGATGTACCTTAAAACTCCAAGACCCTTCCATCTACAATAGCTAACATCAAGTCCAGGCCAGGATGCAAGAGATAATTTACGATACAAGACTTCCATTGCTTCTTCCCAGCGACACACTTCACGACGACGCAGAAGCACGATCCACATCACCTACCCGTCCCATCCGCTGACCGCCCACCCATCTCCCAGCAGAGTCATTCTGCAGCGCGCGAATGAGGGGTTACTTTTCATTACTTTTTATTGCAAGGCGGAGACAAATTGAATCCTTTTATTGCACAGGCTATTGCAAAGATCAAACCCAGTGCAGACTGCAGTCTTTGCGCTGTTTCTGAACTGAACGGATGGTTCGTGAGGTGGAAAAGGAAATGAGGGCGACGTTCACCTGTTTCAATAATGCTTTCTCACTTAGATCTTACATATACTTACTTTTATGTTCTGTTAGTACAAAAATTGGTGTACCTGTGTTGTGAACACGATGGAACTAATGTACCATTTCTATGCTGACGTCCATCTATTATGTTTTTCTTTCAAGATTCAATTGAACTTTTGTTCTCGATAGTAAACAAACGCATAGATGAAATTCTGGAGCTGCTCTCTCTCTTTCCTCGGATCAAACCTAATTACCTCCTACTCCCCAGGGGCGCTTTATGATCTACGAGTTTAGCCCTTCCCAATAATAATAATAATAATGATAATAATAATGATAATTGAGACATTGGCACTGCTAATGGTTGGCACCGTTGATGGCACTGTTAATGACACCGTTGGCACAGTTGGCACCATTTGATAAGGAGACAGAGATAGGAGCAGGATGACAGAGGAATTAAACTGTCAGCATGTCAACTTGTCAGAACATCAGCATGTCAGAAAGTAAGGTACTAACAATGGCAGGTATTGCAATGTTTCGCTCAGAGGTGAATATTCACCTTTTGGGCGAAACGTAGCGTCATAAAAATAAAGAGCTGGCTCCGCCACAGATGATGTCTCTTACGGGAACTACGTTTAGCTACTCTGGGTAAAGCGCTAAACCCGTGTGGGGGTCAAGGAGTGATAATAATTACTGATGAATTTACACACACACACACACACACACACACACACACACACACACACACACACACACACACACACATACACACACACACACTAGCATCTAAGAACCATATACAAACACCTCCTGGGAAATGTCTCGTATTAATGTAAATCCTGACGTAGATCTACGATGAAGGGAGGGCTGACGAAGAGAGAGAGAGAGAGAGAGAGAGAGAGAGAGAGAGAGAGAGAGAGAGAGAGAGAGAGAGAGAGAGGAAGAGAATAAAAAGAGAGCGCTCACACCAAAGCCATAAAATTTTCTCACTAGCCTTCGTGTTCTACACTCCTCTTCACCGTACACTAACACATCATCGCCAATGAGCCACACACACAAAGAGAACAGCAAAAAAGAAAAAAAGCCTACTGAAATTCCACCTAACCATCGAAGCCCAAATTTGCGCGGGAAAACATCTGCAAGAGCGGAAAATGGCGCGAAGACGAAAATTTGGCGCGCATTCTTTTTTTCCCCAGCCCGAGCGCGGGCGATGGCCGAGGTGTTGGCGGGGGCCGTACCAATGGCTCTCTGGAGGCTCCAGACCAATTACTTTACTTGTTTCATCTCCCTATTGTAATTTCTTCTGACTCCCAAACATATTGTAAATAAAACAACTCATGTCGAGCCGAATTCTTGCCTTTTTTATAATTCATAAGACTTGGTAAACGAGGTACGAAGGATGTGTGTGTGCGTGTGTGTGTGTGTGTACGTGTCTATGTACGTGCGTGAGTGTGTTCATGTGTGTATACAAAGAATATCAGGCAAATACCAATGAATTCTTGGCTTTCAAATTATTCATTATTACAATTACCATCATTATTATGCACCAAAAAAAGCTCTAAAACTGTACGGGTTATGACGCAGAATGAACATTCCATATCATACCAGAATTCATTCTTTACGTGAATTAAAAAGAAATCAGTTTAAAATTTCTTCAGTTGCCTCAGAGACAAATATCTCGCTCGAGAAATTCAGAGAGACGGTGGGAGAAATACGAAAGAGAAGACCACAGAGAGAGACAAGAAATAGGAAGAAGTTTGGGAGTTAGAGACACCACTCGTCTCTCAGCACTAACACTGTTACAAACACCACTCGTCTCTCAGCACTAACACTGTTACAAACACCACTCGTCTCTCAGCATTAACACTGTTACAAACACCACTCGTCTCTCAGCATTAACACTGTTACAAACACCACTCATCTCTCAGCACTAACACTGTTACAAACACCACTCGTCTCTCAGCACTAACACTGTTACAAACACCACTCGTCTCTCAGCAACACTGTTACAAACACAACTCGTCTCTCAGCATTAACACTGTTACAAACACCACTCGTCTCTCAGCACTGTTACAAACACCACTCGTCTCTCAGCACTAACACTGTTACAAACACTACTCGTCTCTCAGCACTGTTACAAACACCACTCGTCTCTCAGCACTGTTACAAACACTACTCGTCTCTCAGCACTGTTACAAACACCACTCGTCTCTCAGCACTAACACTGTTACAAACACCACTCGTCTCTCAGCACTGTTACAAACACCACTCGTCTCTCAGCACTGTTACAAACACCACTCGTCTCTCAGCACTGTTACAAACACCACTCGTCTCTCAGCACTAACACTGTTACAAACACCACTCGTCTCTCAGCACTGTTACAAACACCACTCGTCTCCTCAGCACTTCAACACTGCTTACAAACACCACTCATCTCTCAGCACTAACACTGTTACAAACACCACTCGTCTCTCAGCACTAACACTGTTACAAACACCACTCGTCTCTCAGCACTAACACTGTTACAAACACCACTCGTCTCTCAGCACTAACACTGTTACAAACACCACTCGTCTCTCAGCACTAACACTGTTACAAACACCACTCGTCTCTCAGCACTAACACTGTTACAAACACCACTCGTCTCTCAGCACTAACACTGACTATAAAAACGCCGGGAACAACTTTCTCGTTCCATTTCCATTCCGCCACAAATGGCAAACTCCAGCATCTACTGTTTACTTGGTGGCAAAAACTATGTTCCTTGTTGAACGCGAGGATAGTGACAGCAACAGTTTGGCTGATCACTCTCTTTCGAGTTTAGCGCTCGAAAAACAATACAACTACACTAAAATACTGATAAAACAATGTAGATAATACGGCCGTGTGTTTGTGTACTAACACACCGCGTAGTTCACACACTATATTTAAGGGGTAACGACTATAAGGGGTAACGACTATAAGGGGTAACGACTATAAGGGATAACGACTATAAGGGATAACGACTATAAGGGATAACGACTATAAGGGGTAACGACTATAAGGGATAACGACTATAAGGGATAACGACTATAAGGGATAACGACTATAAGGGATAACGACTATAAGGGATAACGACTATAAGGGGTAACGACTATAAGGGATAACGACTATATGGGAATATGACTAGCTGAAAGTCCTTCTCAAAGTTTTCAAAGAGATTCTCTAAGTGGGTGATTGGTTGCTTTGATTTCAAAGTCGATTAAATACACGAGGGTCATTAAGGCTGCACGTAACTGATTACCCTGTAGAGGCTGGTGACCTAGAATCAGGGCTGGGTGACCTAGAATCAGGGCTGGGTGACCTAGAATCAGGGCTGGGTGACCGAGAATCAGGGCTGGGTGACCGAGAATCAGGGCTGGGTGACCTAGAATCAGGGCTGGGTGACCTAGAATCAGGGCTGGGTGACCGAGAATCAGGGCTGGGTGACCGAGAATCAGGGCTGGGTGACCTAGAATCAGGGCTGGGTGACCTAGAATCAGGGCTGGGTGACCTAGAATCAGGGCTATGTGACCGAGAATCAGGGCTGGAAGACTGAGAATCAGGGCTGGAAGAGTGACAGTCTGAGCTGGAAGAGTGAAAATCAGGGCTGGAAGACTGAGAATCAGGGCTGGAAGACAGAATCAGGGCTGGAAGAGTGTGTGATAAAGAATTGTCGTCATCAGGGTGGTAAAACTAGCGTCAGTTCCCATAAATCAGGAGGCGGCGACCACACGGCAAAGTTAACCCATAAATAAGCTGGCTCCCATCAAGAATAAAGCACCAGCTGAAGTTTCAAGCTGGGGAGAATGGGAGGACGGGGAGGATGGGGAGAATGGGGGGGAAATATAAGGTAATTTGCCGCCCACTCGACAAGTTTTAATTGTTATCTATCCTCTACACCTTCCCCCCTCTTTGCCTATCCTCGCCTCTCCCTCTCTTCTGTTTTCTATCCCTCACTCTCCCTTCCGATTCTTTTCCCTTTTATTCCTGCCTACTTTCTCTTTCATATTCATTGCTCTTCCTCCCATTCTGTTCTTTACTATCCCTCCCTATCCCCTTTCCACTATCCCTCCTATTCTTCACTCTCGCTATCCCTCCCTGTCCCATTCCCCAATCCCTCCTATCTTTCACTCTTTCTTCTATCCTTCACTCTATCCCTCCCTCTCCCCTCCATCCCTCCCTCTCCCTCCTAGCCCTGAACACCTCTAATGCTGTCATTCCTCCAGTTAATGTCGACACTGAAGCTTTGGCTGTCGTCTCTTCTTATAACAGCACTGAAAGACCTGTTGATGACTGTGGTGCTGTTCCTGCTGTCGGTGCTGCTGTTATTACTGTTGTCTTAGCTGTATTTTAGCTTCTTCTTGTTGAAAGGTTTTATTATATTGCTTCAAAGCATAGTTCAGTTTGAACGTCTCTGTCGCCTCGTTCCTAAATCTTCTTAAAGATGTCATTGGTACTGGTTGTGTGGTAGTGGTTGTTGTTGTGTGGTAGTGGTTGTTGTTGTGTGGTCGTGGTACTGGTTGTGTGGTAGTGGTTGTTGTTGTGTGGTCGTGGTACTGGTTGTGTGGTAGTGGTTGTTGTTGTGTGGTCGTGGTACTGGTTGTGTGGTAGTGGTTGTTGTTGTGTGGTAGTGGTTGTTGTTGTGTGGTAGTGGTTATTGTTGTGTGGTCGTGGTACTGGTTGTGTGGTAGTGGTTGTTGTTGTGTGGTAGTGGTTGTTGTTGTGTGGTAGTGGTTGTTGTTGTGTGGTAGTGGTTGTTGTTGTGTGGTAGTGGTTGTTGTTTGTGTGGTGTATGGTGTGTTGTGTGGTAGTGGTTGTTGTTGTGTGGTAGTGGTTGTTGTTGTGTGGTAGTGGTTGTTGTTGTGTGGTAGTGGTTGTTGTTGTGTGGTAGTGGTTGTTGTTGTGTGGTAGTGGTTGTTGTTGTGTGGTAGTGGTTGTTGTTGTGTGGTAGTGGTTGTTGTTGTGTGGTAGTGGTTGTTGTTGTGTGGTAGTGGGTGTTGTTGTGTGGTAGTGGTTGTGTGGTAGTGGTGGTGGTTAAGTGGTAGTGGTGATGGTGGTGTGGTAGTGGTAGTTTTAGTGGTAGTGGTGATAGTAGTAGTTTTAGTGGTAGTGGTAGTTGTGGTGGTAGTGGTGGTAGTAGTGGTAGTAGTAGTGGTAGTGGTGGTAGTGGTGGTAATGGTGGTAGTGGTGGTAGTGGTGGTAGTGGTGGTAGTAGTGGTAGTGGTGGTAGTGTGGTAGTAGGTAGTAGTAGTGGTGTAGTGGTGGTATGGTGGTAGTGGTGGTAGTGGTGGTAGTGGTGGTAGTAGTGGTAGTGGTGGTAGTGGTGGTAGTAGTGGTAGTGGTGGTAGTAGTGGTAGTGGTGGTAGTGGTGGTAGTGGTGGTAGTGGTGGTAGTAGTGGTAGTGGTGGTAGTAGTGGTAGTGGTGGTAGGTAGTGGTAGTGTGGTAGTGAGTGGTAGTAGTGGTAGTGGTGGTAGTAGTGGTAGTGGTGGTAGTATGGTAGGTCATAAACCTATTCCTATAAGTTCTCTTACACAACGTTCCTCATTAAGCAACTTACGACGACGTTTCGCTCCTTTCTGTGTCATTATCAAGTCACAGTTGTGACCTGATGAAGGTCCAGAGCAGATCGAAACGTCGTCATAAGTATACACTCTTTAGTGATGGCTAGCTGTGAATTGTTCCAGCCAGGGTATTGTTAAGCTGTGAATTGTTCCAGCCAGGGTATTGTTAAGCTGTGAATTGTTCCAGCCAGGGTATTGTTAAGCTGTGAATTGTTCCAGCCAGGTATTTAAGCTGTGAATTGTTCCAGCCAGGGTATTGTTAAGCTGTGAATTGTTCCAGCCAGGGTATTGTTAAGCTGTGAATTGTTCCAGCCAGGGTATTGTTAAGCTGTAAATTGTTCCAGTCAGGGTATTGTTAAGCTGTGAATTGTTCCAGCCAGGAAGTTGTTAAGCTGTGAATTGTTCCAGCCAGGGTATTGTTAAGCTGTGAATTGTTCCAGCCAGGGTATTGTTAAGCTGTGAATTGTTCCAGCCAGGGTATTGTTAAGCTGTGAATTGTTCCAGCCAGGGTATTGTTAAGCTGTGAATTGTTCCAGCCAGGGTATTGTTAAGCTGTAAATTGTTCCAGCCAGGGTATTGTTAAGCTGTAAATTGTTCCAGCCAGGGTATTGTTAAGCTGTAAATTGTTCCAGCCAGGGTATTGTTAAGCTGTAAATTGTTCCAGCCAGGGTATTGTTAAGCTGTAAATTGTTCCAGCCAGGGTATTGTTAAGCTGTAAATTGTTCCAGCAAGGGTATTGTTAAGCTGTAAATTGTTCCAGCCAGGGTATTGTTAAGCTGTAAATTGTTCCAGCCAGGGTAAATGACAAACAAAGCCAGGTGTTCTAGCTAGAACGATCTGCGCTCCAAGCCGCTCACTAAGCCAATCCTCACAGTGGCTTAACCCCTGCCACCAGCTGATTAAATCCTCGACCGCTCGCTAACTGCCAAACCACCATTACCAGTCTTACTAACGAGGTCGTTATATCTTCTCTATTTAATTACCATTTCTCACTCTCCTCTCTTCACTTCATTAACAGTAATTATGAAGCTCTTTTTTACCACCAGAGGTCATTACTCAGAGGCAGGTGTCTGTTCCTGGCCTAGACCAGCGCTTGAGGGGTAGACCAGCGCTTGAGGGGTAGACCAGAGCTTGAAGGAGGGTTGAGACGGGTAGACTAGGGCTTGAGGGGATATTTGAGGGGTAGAATAACACTTAAGTATCCCTCCTTTTTTCTCCCTCTTTATCCTCGTCTCTTTCCCCTTTACGTTCCTCCTCTCCCTTTACTCTTTTCTCTTCCTTTTTCTGGAATTCTCTCATCCTCTTTTCCCCCTCTCCTCTCCTCTCACTAATTCTTCTTTCATATTGTTTCCTTCCTTCTCTTCTCCCTACATCTCTTTTTTATTTCCCTTACTCCAGTCCCTCCCTCCCTTCCATTGTGTCGGTATTTTATACCATTTATTTCCCTCCTTCCCTCACTTCTCTCCTTCCCTCCAGTCCCTCCACGCCTTTTCGACTCCTTTTTCTATTCTCACTCTCCTTCCTTCATCCCTCACTACCCCTCGTTTATCTCCCCATCCTTTCATTGCCTTCCTTACTTCTTCCATACCTTCTTTTCGTGCCCTCCATCCTTATCTCCTTCCTTCATCTTCCCAGTCTTCCATTACCTCCTTCAGTTCTTCCATTCCTTCTCGTCGTAACCCCCATCCTTCTCTCCTACCTTCCTAGTCGCTCCTTCCCTCACAAGACGGCCACCAATTTAGCCATGTGTACTCCAGAAGTCCAACACGAATTTGGTGAGGATTCATTTGTATGGTAATGCGGTAATTCAGGTGGAGACGCTTCTAGGTTCTCAGGAGAGAGAGAGAAAACTCACCCAAATGAGTGTTGGGGACAATTTATCTCGTTTGCTCGCTGTGAGACGTAAAAAATGGCCCAATGAATTAGTAATGTGGGGAAGGTAATGTCTTAACTGACTCTAAGGTGTGTGTGTGTGTGTGTGTGTGTGTGTCTGTCTGTGTGTCTGTGTGTGTGTGTTGTTTGTCAGCCAATACAAAGATTATCAATGATCTTATATTTTTATATATTTTACCTTATGGTGTGGACACTATGCCACGACTGCGGATATTGCCAGTTAGTCATAAGGTATGTTGTCAACAACTTTTTCAGCATTTTGCTGTTCATTTACCCGAAGGCTATTTTTAAGATGGATATGTGGGGCTGTGGGTCACCAGCAGCAACTGCCTGGTTGACCAGGCAAGCACCAGACGAGCCTGGCCCATGGCCGTGCTCAGGGAGCAGAAAGACTCTCAGAACTCATCAAAGGTATATCAAAGGTAAAGGTATTTCCAGTAGAACACACAAGTATCTCGCTATAGCTCTAGTTCCATCTTCTACTGACAAAATTGCAAAGGAAGCAGTAGTAATGAAATAAAGATGATGTAATCAGTCCATCAACCTTGGATAAAAAGTATTTGAGGTGGTCAGTCCCCCAACCTGGAGAAGAGTTCAACTCCATGGAGCTGACTCACCCAAGCCTAATAAATGTCCTGAACTATACACAAGTGTCTTTTTCCACATGTTGTCGGTATCACCATACCATTGTTCACCCAGGACATGTATTAAGGGAAACTCTTAGTAAGTAGTGGCTTCATCAGTCCTAATGGAGATGATGAAGCCACTCGTAGCCAAACGTTCTTTTTCTACAAAACATACATAAGTCTTTTTCCAGAGCTTGTCGTTATTACCAAACCATTTACATCCTAATATAACCTCTTTTCCCTTCCCCTGAGTTTGCGTCACAAAGGTTCAGATCCCAACAGCCTCCAAAAAGCAGCACTCTAGAGACGGCAGTTTCCAGGTCTCCTCACGCGTCCTAAACACACAGAGTCAATATCGATCATTACGTCGTAAATCAAACTTCAATACGCTCCATAAATGAATTGATTCATTCATGCCACACGAGTCGCTAACCAATGAAATTACTGGAAGCGCAGAGTCGACAACGGTGTGTAAGCGCCCTGCGGGCCAGTGGCTGCCTCAGTACGATGACACCCAACCCGACTTTGCTCCCCTCCCTGACTGACAGTGGTTTATTTTCCCGTCGGTGAGGCCCTCTTGCCCTGCTGAGGACGGTGGTAACACGAAGCTAAGGACCGTATTCGGTCCATTCCCTGGGCGCACTCACAATACACTTACTCAAATGAAACCATCGTCAACACTCTCCAGGTTTGTTTACATTGAGAGCTCCACGGTGATTGGTTGCACGTTTCCCGCCACTTATGACTAGCTGATGTGTTTTTGGCGCGCAAATAGTTGAATAAACAACAGAAGAATCTAATGACTTCTCTCAAAGATTTTCGGCTAAATTGCCATAAAATTAGAGTAAAAATATACCATATAGACTCTTTTTAAAGGGAGAATGTAAACAAACTGATGAATGAACACTAAAGTGATATATATATACCAACCTTGGAGAAAAAATATTTGAGGTGGTCAGTCCCTCAGCCTGGAGAAGAGTTCAGCTCCATGGTCTGGAACGATATCGTTCTGGTTTCGTTTTGGATATTCGTTGGTTTATTAAAGTTAACGTTGTTCCAGCCTTGTTTTCATACTAACTTTGTTAAAATCTCATCTTCTTGTAATACCTTTCTAATGCATTCCATGTTAATTTTCAGTTAATTTTGAAATTTGTTTTGAATGAGATTTATTATATATATATATATATATATATATATATATATATATATATATATATATATATATATATATATATATATATATATATATATATATATATATATCGATCGTACCACACTGGATCAATACAATATATATAGCTGTTTCCCCTCATTTTTTATCGTCCCTGATTGCCCCCCACACCATGGTAACTGTGTGACCCCCTACGGGCTTACAGCTTCCCCATGGAAATAATGATAATGATGGCATGACCGAATAAAAAAGGAAGACGTAGAGGACGAAGACATGGAAGACAAGAAGATAAAGAAGGTGAGTTGCGAAGACAAAGAAAATTATTTAAGAAGAGAAGGAAAAGAACCCCCCATTAGAAGGAACTCTCCCTCACTCTCCCTTCCCCAACCTCCTCCCTCTTCATCCTTACAACCCCTCCCTGTCATCCCCATCCCCCTCATCCTGACCTTCTCCTCCCCACTCCGCTGACCCAACGCCTTTCTTACCACCTCCCTCTCTCCCCTCCCTCTCCCCCTCCCACTCCCCTCCCTACTCCCCTCCCACTCCCCCTCCCCACTTGCACCAGAAAAAAAGGTAAAGCAAATGAAAAGTAAATAAAAATCCCAAGAGATCAAAGGAAGATAATAAAAGAAGGAGAATAAAGGAGTGTTGTGGAAGGCTTCTGTGCTTGTTTGGGAGGGAGTGAAGGGAGGGAGGGAGTGAAGGAGGGAGGGAGTGAAGGAGGGAAGGATGGAGGATACACACACACACACACACATAATATATATATATATATATATATATATATATATATATATATATATATATATATATATATATATATATATATATATATATATATATTACTCCATCCCACAATTTTGCTATGTATTGGTCCAATTTCTCTTTCTTATTCGCCATTATATCCTGCCTGCGCGGTGGCCAATTAATCTGCGCCCTTCCTCCTGCTAAACAGCCTATTTCCTTTCCTATTTCCCTTCTTCTATTCAATATACCAATTTACCCTATAATTTCCCCCTTCCCTGCTTCCTCTTTCCTAACCCGTACTTTGTATATACTCCTCCTCCCTTACATCCTCTCCCTCTCT
Organism: Cherax destructor; assembly: GCA_009830355.1. Taxonomy (NCBI): domain Eukaryota; kingdom Metazoa; phylum Arthropoda; class Malacostraca; order Decapoda; family Parastacidae; genus Cherax; species Cherax destructor. The sequence continues at coordinate 345,644 of WNWK01000864.1, read as the reverse complement.
TCCCCCTCCCTATCCTTTCTATCTGTCTTTCTCTGTAATTATGGTACACAAACAGACAGATAAGCAAGACACACATGTAACAGCTGGGTGTCTTTATGGTCGAAACGTTTCGCCCGCTTCGGAGCCTTTACTTACCTCTGTAGTCGATTGAAAAGAACCTGCTAACCCTTGTAAAACGTTTCGACATTAAATGGTCTCTACTGCACTCTCTCTCTCTCTCTCTCTCTCTCTCTCTCTCTCTCTCTCTCTCTCTCTCTCTCTCTCTCTCTTCTCTCTAATATCGTCTATAAGAGACCAAATTACCACGATTTTCCAAGCCATTTACCAATGGTTGAGTTAATGATTGATTATTTACTAATCCTTTCATTGGTGTAATTTACTCCAAGGGCGAGGAGAGTGTTAGAGGGGGGTGTTAGAGGAAGGGGTAAGTGTTAGGGGGAGAGGGATGGGTGTTGGAGGGAAGGGGGGATGTGTTAGAAGGGAGGGGAAAGGGGGTGGTGTTTGGGTCGTCTCTCGCTCAGTGCCAGGGTAATTTATGAAGTCATCGGAGATCTAATTGCCTTGTTAACGAGCGCCGTGGGGAGAGAGAGGGGAGGGAAGGGGAGAGGGGAGGGCGGGGCAGGCAGAGGGGAGAGAACGAGGGGAGGGGTGGTTGCTAGCTACTCACTAACACAACGGGACTTCTAATTGGCTATCGATGCTGGACTACTGTGGAGGGGAAGGGGTAGAGGGGAGAGGGGAAGGGAGAAGAGGAAGAGGGGAGGGATGGAATAGATAATGAAGGGGAAAAGGAGAGAGGGTAGAGGGCAGGAGAGGGGAAAGTTCACCATTTGTCTCATAACACTAACCATGAACATTCACATTAATGATAAACATTAAAATACATTAAAAATTATAATTAAAATACATTAGAATGATAAAAAACAGAAAAATAATCGAAAAAAAGTAATAACAAAATAATCGAAATTTTGAAAATAATCGAAAAAAAAGTAATAAAAAAATAATCGAAATTTTGAAAATAATCGAAAATTTGACAAAATAATAGAAAATTTGAAAAAAATAATCGAAAATTTGAAAAAATAATCGAAAAAATAATGGAAAAGTAATCGAAAAATACGTCGCCCCAGTAAAACGTAATTACATTCAGTCCTGTGTCAAGTTCAAGGTAATCGAGAAGATAGTGCTGAAGAATCGCCTGAAACTACTGAAGCCAAACTGAGGCTACGTTTCGCACACCAGGCACTTGTTCAAGCCAATACAATGGAATCTGCTTTGACTCCTGGTGAGCGAAACGTATCGGCAGTTAATGGCTTATGTGCAGGTGTGTACGGAAGTCTGAGAGGATGGATTCAGGTGTGTAAGTGTGTCTTACACACCCGAAGTTTCACTGCAGGTTTGTAGACAGGAGAGAGAGACAGAAACAGTCTCCTCTGTTCCTCTTTCCCCCCTCTTCCTCTTTTGATCTACTTCCTTTTCTTCCTCTTTTCTTCCTTTTCATCGTTTTCTTTTCCTAATCCTCTCCTTCCTCTTTTTCTTCTTCCTCTTCCTCCTCCTCCTCCTCACGTTGCTTATTCAAAACCATTATTTTAAAGGTTTGTTTTCCTCTTGTTTCCTGTTGTCGGTTCTAAGAGCACAATAATGGTGGGTAACGCCCTACTCTTACTCTCCGTCTCCCCCTCTTTCTTCTCTCCCTCTTCCATTTCTCTCGCTCTCTCTCTCCTCCCTCTCCACTTACACTCTCCTACCATTGTAGATCCACCCTGAGGAAAACGAATGGATAAATACTTAGGAGAAGAGAGAGAGAGAGAGAGAGAGAGAGAGAGAGAGAGAGAGAGACTGGATAAAGGCATTAATATTCTTTAGATCACAAGCACTCTGAAACCTGTTTTACAAGGTGTTTTGATCTTGATCGTATGCTTGTTATATTTGCTTGTATAAAACACACACACACACAATGTTTAAGTGTAAGCGAACTCCATACATAGTTTCAAGAGCGGGTATGACAGTGCCTCCAGAGGGCAGTAAGCAGTAATGCCGAGCGATGAAGCTTAAAAAACTAATACATAAGCCCATGACTCGACCCCCCAAAAAAACACACACAAATAGTTGAGCACATACAACACTGTCAATACTCGGGTCATACGCACTCAACCAGGTGATCTATACCAGTTGTAGCAATTACCCAAGAAGAGGCTGTTTGAGTTCAACCTCATTAAATAAACAGATAAATGAAAGCAAGGGCGGAAGTTTTAAGATTCAACCAAAACTTTGACCCATATGGGCATTGAGCATTGTTGACAAAAATTAAAATCAAAAGCAAGTTAAAACTATGCTATAAAAAGTAACATAAAAAAAATAATAGAATAAGACATAAATATTCCACTAAAATTGTCTTTGCAGGTAACGGCAACAAAAAGACTCTCCTGAAATATCCCCGAGTCCCTAAAGACATCCCAGGGACTACAAAAACCACGACCCACGCGATAAATAGTGAGATGCAAGACTGGGGAGCCTACATCTTGACTAACCTATCTCCAGGTGCATAAATAAAAGAGAAGAGCAGCACTGTGAACCAAACTGCTTAAAACCACAAGACACAGAAATCACGTGATTTTTTATTGCATTATAAACTACACTTTATCCACCTTCGAATACTCTAGCCGTCTCCCACTGAGGTAGAATGACACCCCCCCCTTCCCATAAAAAGAAAACACATTCACCATCACTCATTCAATCGCTGTCTTGCCAGAAGTGTGCTGACATCACAGTTCTGATAACCCTCAGAGCTGTAACATCATCACCCTCTTTCAGAGTGTAGGCGCCGTACCCGCATCCTCCAGGACTCAAGTCTGGCTAACCATAATAATAATAACAATAATAATAATAATATTAAAAATAAAAGTAATAATAATAATAATAATAATAATAAAAATAATAATAATAAAAATAATAATAATAAAAATAATAATAATAAAAATAATAATAATAAAAATAATAATAATAAAAATAATAATAATAATAATAATAATAATAATAAAAATAATAATAATAAAAATAATAATAATAAAAATAATAATAATAATAATAATAATAATAATAATAATAAAACTAATAATAATCATAATAATAATACTAATAATAATAATAATAATAATAATAATAGAAATAATATTAATAATAATAATAATAAAATAATAATAATATAATAATATTAATAATAACTAATAATAAAATAATAATAATAATAATAATAATAATAATAATAATAATAATAATAATAATAATAATAATAATAATAATAATAATAATAATAATAATAATAATAATAAAACTAATAATAATAATAATAATAATAATAATAATAATAATAATAATAATAATAATAGAAATAAAATAATAATAATAATAATAATAATAATAATAATACAAATAATAATAATAATAATAATAATAAATAATACAAACAAATAATAATAACTGCTATTGTTATTGCCATTTAAACAAAAACAAAACCATAAAAATAAAAACAACAGTGTATCGCACTGCGCATTTCTCTACTTTTCCTGTGTCTTCGCTGCTTCAGACCGCTGCTGAATGGCTTTTAATCAGAGGAAGCAGAGCTAGCCATTCACCCTTTCCATGAAATCAAACTTCATTAACTTGGCCAAACTCCAGCCTGGTTTGGCGCTCCACCACCCACTACCAGCTTATCGCTTTCCCAACGAAAATAACATGGCGTGGGTTACGCATCGCGTATCTGCGTCTTGTTTACGCAGAGGGATGGAGAGGCTGGCTGCCTTTTCTTTGAGTTACAGCGGGCGAGAGTCAAGCGTTTTTTGAGGAAGTGGCGTTTTTTATGCATTTTTGGTTTTGAATGGAGGAGAGGGAGAGGAGAGGGAGAGGAGAGGGTGAGGAGAGGGTGAACAAACACTGCAGGAAGGTAGGTGGGTAGGTAGGTAGGTAGGTAGGTAGGTAGGTAGGTAGGTAGGTAGGTAGGGGAGGTGGTGAGGCATGTGAGGTAGGTGGGTAGGGTAGGTGGTGGGTGGTGGTGGTGGCATGTGGGTGGTAGGTAGGTAGGTAGGTAGGTAGGCATGTAGGTAGGTAGGTAGGTAGGTAGGTAGGTAGGTAGGTAGGAAGGTAGAAAGGTAAGTAGGTATGTATGTATGTAGGTAGGTAGGTTGGCATCGATGGAGGGAGGGAGGTGATTCGTTGTTAGGTAGGTAGATAACAAATCAGTCACTCCTTTAGGTCACCTATAGTCACTTCCGGGGGGGTCAGCGCCCCCGCGGGCCGCTCGCAGACTAGGTTTCCTGGCTGCTGGCCTGAGCCATCAAGACAACGAAATGAATTTACACAAAAGAATTCTCATTTTTACAAACAATATCGCCCCAATAACTTACGTGATTTACAAACAATATCGCCCCAATAACTTACGTGATTTACAAGCTCAACTTACACGACTGAGAGATGTATTAACTTGCAATATTTCACTTTGTTATTGCATTTGTATAAAGTTAGTAATAAAAGCATATTTGGGTATACAGTGGGCCCCCGGATTTCGTACTGCTCCCAACTCGAACAATTATGTAAGTGTATTTTTGTAAGTGCTTTTGTAAGTATTTTTTTGGGGGTCTAAAAGGACTAATCTAATTAACATTATTCCTTATGGGAACAAATTCGTTCGGTAACGGCATTCGAACAGCATTCTGGAACGAATTATGGCCGATAACCGGGGCCCACTGTATTAGGGTTATTCAACCATGTTTGGATACTTTCGAGTATATCTGAGTATATTTGCGTATATCTGGGCACAATTGGGTCTGAAAAAATCGGATCATAGGGTTTAGGTGTCAGAGTTAGGAAGCAAGGGAATGTAGCGTTCCTCCCCTTCCTTGGATCAAACCTCGTTCCTTCCCATTTTCCCAGGCACTGTGTGACCCTTACGGGTTTAGTGCTTCCTCGTAATAATATAATGTAAATAAGAGAAGCAATGAGGCACGACGCTGTGTGCGTATTTGTGCGTTCGTCCGGAAGAGATGGAAGAGGAGAAGGAAGAAGAGAAGGAAGAGGAGAAGGAGAATAAGAAGGAAGTAGAAAAAAAACCACACTCCTTACACCCCAAGAAATAGACTGAATAATCCAAGAAGGTTTTAAGAACGCCTCTCCACGTCTCGGCGTCGTCCAAGACCTTAACTAAGAAAAAGATGCTTCTTTAGAACCCTCTTGCCGAGGGGAGGAAAGGGAGAAAAGAAGAGAGGAGCTACTTGACTGAGCAGGCTGTTGGTGGAAGCACTCACAATAGAACACTGTGTAATGGTATTCAAACATCTTATAGAGGACAGGTTGTCTTGGTCAGCTAGGTGTTCCTACCTAGTTCCTGGAATGGGGTTAGGGGGTGTATGGGGGGTTAAGGGGAGGTTTCACGGTAAAGGGGAGGTGGAGAGAAAGGGGGAAGGTAGCAGTCGCACCCGTTCGCTGTTACTCTCTTGCCACTCGTAAGCGACAGTCCAGCACTTTAGATCTGTCGTAGCTGATGAATCTGGAGAGGACTGACGATATCCTCATTACCCTACTGAAGTATGCCAGCTCAGGTTGGCACTACTGAAGTCTGCCAGCTCAGGTTGGCACTACTGAAGTCTGCCAGCTCAGGTTGGCACTACTGAAGTCTCCCAGCTCAGGCTGACACTACTGAAGTCTCCCAGCTCAGGCTGACACTACTGAAGTCTCCCAGCTCAGACTGACACTACTGAAGTCTGCCAGCTCAGGCTGACACTAATGAAGTCTCCCAGCTCAGACTGACACTACTGAAGTCTCCCAGCTCAGGCTGACACTACTGAAGTCTCCCAGCTCAGGCTGACATTACTGAAGTCTCCCAGCTCAGACTGACACTACTGAAGTCTCCCAGCTCAGGCTGACACTAATGAAGTCTCCCAGCTCAGACTGACACTACTGAAGTCTCCCAGCTCAGGCTGTCACATTTCAACATTATGTATGTAACCCATCCTGTGTTATGTAACATGACAAGGTAACATAGCTAGCTTTTGTTCCCACAATGTAACTATCATATAGAACAGTGTAGCAACACACTGCTGGTGTTCCCACAATGTAACTATCATATAGAACAGTGTAGCAACACACTGCTGGTGTTCCCACAATGTAACTATCATATAGAACAGTGTAGCAACACACTGCTGGTGTTCCCACAATGTAACTATCATATAGAACAGTGTAGCAACACACTGCTGGTGTTCCCACAATGTAACTATCATATAGAACAGTGTAGCAACACACTGCTGGTGTTCTCACAATGTAACTATCATATAGAACAGTGTAACAACACACTGCTGGTGTTCCCACAATGTAACTATCATATAGAACAGTGTAGCAACACACTGCTAGTGTTCCCACAATGTAACTATCATATAAAACAGTGTAGCAACACACTGCTGGTGTTCCCACAATGTAACTATCATATAGAACAGTGTAGCAACACACTGCTAGTGTTCCCACAATGTAACTATCATATAGAACAGTGTAGCAACACACTGCTGGTGTTCCCACAATGTAACTATCATATAGAACAGTGTAGCAACACACTGCTGGTGTTCTCACAATGTAACTATCATATAGAACAGTGTAGCAACACACTGCTGGTGTTCCCACAATGTAACTATCATATAGAACAGTGTAGCAACACACTGCTAGTGTTCCCACAATGTAACTATCATATAAAACAGTGTAGCAACACACTGCTGGTGTTCCCACAATGTAACTATCATATAGAACAGTGTAGCAACACACTGCTGGTGTTCCCACAATGTAACTATCATATAGAACAGTGTAGCAACACACTGCTGGTGTTCTCACAATGTAACTATCATATAGAACAGTGTAGCAACACACTGCTGGTGTTCCCACAATGTAACTATCATATAAAACAGTGTAGCAACACACTGCTGGTGTTCCCACAATGTAACTATCATATAGAACAGTGTAGCAACACACTGCTAGTGTTCCCACAATGTAACTATCATATAGAACAGTGTAGCAACACACTGCTGGTGTTCCCACAATGTAACTATCATATAGAACAGTGTAGCAACACTGCTGGTGTTCCCACAATGTAACTATCATATAGAACAGTGTAGCAACACACTGCTAGTGTTCCCACAATGTAACTATCATATAGAACAGTGTAGCAACACACTGCTAGTGTTCCCACAATGTAACTATCATATAGAACAGTGTAGCAACACACTGCTGGTGTTCCCACAATGTAACTATCATATAGAACAGTGTAGCAACACTGCTGGTGTTTCCAAACATCTCTTCCCTCTCTTTCAGTTACTGTTTCAATGGTTTGAGTTATCTATTGTTAATTTATTTATAGATCTATTTAAAATGTAATGTTAAATTATTATCATTATTATATTGAGTTCTAAACCTGTATGGATTCGTTCTCTCTCTCTCTCTCTCTCTCTCTCTCTCTCTCTCTCTCTCTCTCTCTCTCTCTCTCTCTCTCTCCATATTTATATCTCGATTTAAATTTACATTCGTAATCTTCGTCCCATGGGTCTCCCTCCCTTCTCTCCCTCTCTCTACGGTTCATTCATTCCCCCTCTTTTCCCTCACTCCTTCCCTCTCTCTACCATCATCTTCATTATCTCTCTCTCTCTCTCTCTCTCTCTCTCTCTCTCCTCTCCTCTCTCTTCACTCACTCACAGAGTGAGAGTGAGAACAGGTGAAGGTGACATCACCTACTCCTTCAATATAGATGGAAGAGGTGCAGAAAGGGGAGAGACGGAGTGGAGAGGGGAGCTCTGAGGGGAGAAGGGGTGGGTGGGTGAGGGAGTGGGGGGTATCTGACGATCCCCGAAGGTCACCTGTCGCCTTGATGGTAACCAGGGTGCTGGTGCTCCACACCTGTCACCAGCTGTTGTTGCTTCACCTCCACACCTGTCACCAGCTGTTGTTGCTTCACCTCTACACCTGTCACCAGCTGTTGTTGCTTCACCTCCACACCTGTCACCAGCTGTTGTTGCTTCACCTCCACACCTGTCGACCAGCTGTTGTGCTTCACCTCACACCTGTCACCAGCTGTTGTTGCTTCACTCACACCTGTCACCAGCTGTGTTGCTTCACTCCACACCTGTCACCAGCTGTTGTTGCTTCACCTCTACACCTGTCACCAACTGTTGTTGCTTCACCTCCACACCTGTCACCAGCTGTTGTTGCTTCACCTCCACACCTGTCACCAGCTGTTGTTGCTTCACCTCCACACCTGTCACCAGCTGTTGTTGCTTCACCTCCACACCTGTCACCAGCTGTTGTTGCTTCACCTCCACACCTGTCACCAGCTGTTGTTCTTCAACCTCCCACTGTCACCAAGCTGTTGTTGCATCTACACCACAGCTGTTTCTCACACCTGTCACCAGCTGTTGTTGCTTCACCTCACACCTGTCACCAGCTGTTGTTGCTTCACCTCCACACCTGTCACCCCACCTCCACACCTGTCACCAGCTGTTGTTGCTTCACCTCCACACCTGTCACCAGCTGTTGTTGCTTCAACTCCACACCTGTCACCAGCTGTTGTTGCTTTACCTCCACACCTGTCACCAGCTGTTGTTGCTTTACCTCCACACCTGTCACCAGCTGTTGTTGCTTTACCTCCACACCTGTTTCTCATATAACCTTCAGCTCGTCACAATCCATGCCCAGCTCGTTTCGCCCCCACCACAGTATGTTTCGCATCTACACCACAGCTCGTTTCGCCCCACAGCACGTTTCGCCCTCAAACCACCAATAAGACAGGTAGATGCAAAAACTCACAACTGAACTAAACTTACTATCCTCCATTGGCGTCTCAAGAAGCGCTAAACCCTTATGGCTCAACCTCATTGTTCTTTAAGGCTCGATCCTCAGGTTAAAACAATCGCTTCTGACCAACCAGACTGTTAGTGAACGCTAAAACCCTTTATTACGGTGGAAAATAGCTCCGGGGTACGCTATACAGTGCCGCGGAGTGCTAAACCCGCATAGGTGATACATTGGGGTGAGTATTGGGGTTCCAAGTGCACGAGGAGTGGGCATGTGCGGGCGTGGGCGTGGGCCAGCCGGCCACCTGCCGGAAGACGCCGACAAATCAGGGCCATTGTGCCACTGCCGGATGGTAATGGCCACTCGTAGGGAATTTACATAGGAGGCAATGTGGTTATTACTCTTGCTAGTTGGAGGTGGCCCAGTGGTGACCAGCGTGGCCCTGGATGGGAGGGGATGGCCATCAGGTGGCCCAGTGACCAGCGTGGCCTTGGATGGGAGGGATGGCCATCAGGTGGCCCAGTGGTGACCAGCGTGGCCCTTGATGGGAGAGGATGGCCATGAGGTGGCCCAGTGGTGACCAGCGTGGCCCTGGATGGGAGAGGATGGCCATGAGGTGGCCTAGTGGTGACCAACGTGGCCCTGGTGGGGGAGAGGATGGCCATCAGGTGGCTCAGTGGTGACCAGCGTGGCTCTAGTGGGGGAGGGGATGGCCAGGAGGTGGCCCAGTGGTGACCAGCGTGGCCCTGGATGGGAGGGGATGGCCAGGACGTGGCCCAGTGGTGACCAGCGTGGCCCTGGATGGGAGGGGATGGCCAGGAGGTGGCTCCAGTGGTAGTGGGGGGAGGGCCAGGTGGCACTGGCACTCTTCACGAACGTGTAAGCAGGGACACGAGGTGAACAGCCCAGTTTATATAGTGATAGTGTCAAGCTCTGTGTGAAGCTTTACGCCCCTTGAGCGCTCCGTAAATAAAGCTCTACATGGTCTAAGTTCTACATGGTCTAAGTTCTACATGGTCTAAGTTCTACATTCATCTGGAAGAATGGTAGTGCCTCCCTGGATGGTTGATGTCTATCAGCAGACTAATAATTGTCCAGAGTTATAATTATTATTATCATTATGAGTATTATTATTATTATTATTATTATTATTAAGCGCAAGGAGTAGCGAAGGCTCGATCCTCCGTGCGTTAACCTCTGTGGCTGCCTGGTCAGACTGGTTGGCCAGGCAAACACCAGACGAGCCTGGCTTATGGCCGGGCTCCGGGAGTAGAAAGACTCTTGCAACTCATCAGAGGTATATCACAGGTAAAGTTTTATTGCATCTACTCTATAAATTTACACGATGAGCTAAATACAAGCAAGCATAACAGCAGCAGCAATAACAACAGCAAAAGCAACAGCAATAACTCCAGCAACAGTTACATAACAGCAATAACAACAACAGTCCCAACAGTTACAGCAGCAATAACAGCATCAAAACGACAATTAAAGCAACAAAAACACCAATAAAAGTAGTAACTGAAATGACAAAAGGATGCAACAACAGTAATAACAGCAGTAATACCAGCCCCAGCAGCAACAACGACAACAACAGCAGCAATAACGGCAGCAGCAGCAGCAACAACAACAGCAACACCAACAGGAGTAGCAACAGAGAGGCGTTGGTAGTACAGGAGAAAAATATTAGTGTGCTAGGTCCCCTGGCGTCAGCCCCTCCCTGCCACCAGCACATTACCATATCCTTACCCAGGGGACGAGGGGCGCTAAGGGAGAGACGAAGGGCGCTAAGGGAGAGACGAGGGACGCTAAGGGAGGGACGAGGGGCACTAAGGGAGGGTCGAGGAACGCTAAGGGAGGGACCTGGGACGCTAAGGGACAGAAAAGGTAGCTGATAAGGGAAGGAGTGAAAAGGGAGGGGGGAAGGAAGGTGTGCTAGGAAGAAGGTAAGAGAAGCTTCCGGAAGGACTGAAAGGGGACTGCTAGGACATCTGAGAAGGGTCTTCCTGCTACGTGCAAGACGTTCTAGAACCTCTTAACGAGAGACTGAGAGGGAACGTCTGAGAGGGACATCCTTGAAAATCCTAGAGGGGTATCTTGGGACGTCTGAAAGGGGTGTCCTGGCGTATCTGAAAGGGGTGTCCTGGCGCGTCTGAGAGGGCCGTCTAGGGATCAAGAGAACGTCGACGGGCCCCCTCTTCCTCTCTCTCTCACCCCACCAGTCCCATCTGGCTTCAATAATTGGCTGACTATCGATTTATATTACGGTGTATATAGGTGGATTCCGGGTGCATTGTGGGTATTAGAACAGGGGAAGAGGAGGATGTTATCTCTGATTTTAACATTTGGAAATGCATGTCAAAAACAACATTGATGTTGATGTTTAAAACCAGTCGACTACGGCTGCGTGTCACCTGAAAACTAATAGTTAAAAATAATTTAATTCGTGAAACAGGGATTAAAAATGAACTCTGTTTACTTAAGAGAAACACGTATCACAGGTCCTTGACAATGTGAGAAATCACAAAAGAGCTTGGAAGTCCACTATTTTTTTTCACAGTGGTGGTTCTGCGCATCTCAGTGTATATATACACACAGATATACACCTCTCAGTGTATATACCCTAAACAAAATCGAATGCTCCAGAGATTTACTTTTCCGTGAGGCCAAGAGGAGGCTCTGGGGTCTGTGTAAAACAAAATCATGTCTCGACTTGCCTCATAAAGCATTCGGATCTATCAACACAGTAGTTCCGATACTGTTCTCAGCGGTGTCGAGATCTAGTAGCATCTTAATCCATCAAGATACAGTAATCTTACTTCCCTTATTACACAATCGAAACTGGTTTGAAAGACGAGAATACCTGTAAAAAAAAAAAGCCCTAATACTGACAAGATGTGGAAAAAGACACTTATATACAGCTAAAGCCATATATTATAGGAAACGTTTCGCCACTAGTGGCTTCTTCATTAGGTCCGAAAACAGCCACTCGTGGCGAAACGTGTTTGATATAATATCTTGAATTGTATATAAGTGTCTTTTTCCAGCTGTGTACGAAACGTCGTCCGAATGGAGATGTGTTCCTCTTCAAGTAACTTTTCTACAACGAATTAATGGAAACCCTTTAAATTTCACCTCCACACTAAACACAACAAACCAAAGATAACACATTATAGATATATAACCATAACTTTTAAAGGGATGGAGGTTTAAGCCAGCGAAAGGCCTCTGTCAGATGACCAAAAGCTCCAGCTGCGGGTCATTATATGACTAAGACCCGCGTCAGGAAACACTGGTCCTCTTTCCAAGACCTTCCAAGACCTTCCAAGACCTTCCAAGTGACCTTCCCATCGTACGTAAAAGGAACTGCCACCAGATCTTTAACTGTCTTCTGAAGGACACCTGTATAAGTTCCTCAGGTTAGTTCCTCCCACACTGGACTGCGTGTGGCCAGCACCACCAGCCTAATTGATCAGGGCATCAACCAGCAGGCCTATGCTGGGACTAGGCCGCAGGGCAGTGACCCCCCAGAATCAACGCCCAGGTAACTGAAGGTTAAAACATTACTGGAGTGTTAAGTAACATCAACATTACTGGAGTGTCAAGTAACATCAACATCACTGGAGTGTTAAGTAACATCAACATTACTGGAGTGTTAAGTAACATCAACATCACTGGAGTGTTAAGTAACATCAACATTACTGGAGTGTTAAGTAACATCAACATCACTGGAGTGTTAAGTAACATCAACATCACTGGAGTAATCAACATTACTGGGTACATCAATCACTGGTGTTAAGTAACATCAACATTACTGGAGTGTTAAGTAACATCAACATCACTGGAGTGTTAATTAACATCAACATTACTGGAGTGTTAAGTAACATCAACATCACTGGAGTGTTAAGTAACATCAACATTACTGGAGTGTTAAGTAACATCAACATTACTAGAGTGTTAAGTAACATCAACATCAATGGAGTGTTAAGTAACATTAACATTACTGGAGTGTTATGTAACATCAACATCACTGGAGTATTAAGTAACATCAACATCACTGGATTGTTAAGTAACATCAACATCACTGGAGTGTTAAGTAACATCAACATCACTGGAGTGTTAAGTAACATCAACATAACTGGAGTTTTAAGTAACATCAACATCACTGGAGTGTTAAGTAACATCAACATCACTGGAGTGTTAAGTAACATCAACATTACTGGAGTGTTAAGTAACATCAACATCACTGGAGTGTTAAGTAACATCAACATTACTGGAGTGTTAAGTAACATCAAAATCACTGGAGAGTTAAGTAACATCAACATCACTGGAGTGTTAAGTAACATCAACATTACTGGAGTGTTAAGTAACATCAACATCACTGGAGTGTTAAGTAACATCAACATCACTGGAGTGTTAAGTAACATCAACATTACTGGAGTGTTAAGTAACATCAACATCACTGGAGTGTTAAGTAACATCAACGTCACTGGAGTGTTAAGTAACATCAACATCACTGGAGTGTTAAGTAACATCAACATCACTGGAGTGTTAAGTAACATCAACATCACTGGAGTGTTAAGTAACATCAACGTCACTGGAGTGTTAAGTAACACCAACATCACTGGAGTATTAAGTAACATCAACATCACTGGAGTGTTAAGTAACATCAACATCACTGGAGTGTTAAGTAACATCAACATTACTGGAGTGTTAAGTAACATCAACATCACTGGAGTGTTAAGTAACATCAACATTACTGGAGTGTTAAGTAACATCAACATCACTGGAGTGTTAAGTAACATCAACATCACTGGAGTGTTAAGTAACATCAACGTCACTGGAGTGTTAAGTAACATCAACATTACTAGAGTGTTAAGTAACATCAACATCACTGGAGTGTTAAGTAACATCAACATTACTGGAGTGTTAAGTAACATCAACATTACTGGAGTGTTAAGTAACATCAACATTACTGGAGTGTTAAGTAACATCAACATTACTGGAGTGTTAAGTAACATCAACATTACTGGAGTGTTAAGTAACATCAACATCACTGGAGTGTTAAGTAACATCAACATCACTGGAGTGTTAAGTAACATCAACATTACTGGAGTGTTAAGTAACATCAACATCACTGGAGTGTTAAGTAACATCAACATTACTGGAGTGTTAAGTAACATCAACATTACTGGAGTGTTAAGTAACATCAACATTACTGGAGTGTTAAGTAACATCAACATTACTGGAGTGTTAAGTAACATCAACATCACTGGAGTGTTAAGTAACATCAACATCACTGGAGTGTTAAGTAACATCAACATCACTGGAGTGTTAAGTAACATCAACATTACTGGAGTGTTAAGTAACATCAACATCACTGGAGTGTTAAGTAACATCAACATCACTGGAGTGTTAAGTAACATCAGCATCACTGGAGTGTTAAGTAACATCAACATCACTGGAGTGTTAAGTAACATCAACATCACTGGAGTGTTAAGTAACATCAACATCACTGGAGTGTTAAGTAACATCAACATTAGTGGAGTGGTAAGTAACATCAACATCACTGGAGTGTTAAATAACATCAACATTACTGGAGTGTTAAGTAACATCAACATCACTGGAGTGTTAAGTAACATCAACATCACTGGAGTGTTAAGTAACATCAACATTACTTGAGTGTTAAGTAACATCAACATCACTGGAGTGTTAAGTAACATCATCATCACTGGAGTGTTAAGTAACATCAACATCACTGGAGTGTTAAGTAACATCAACATCACTGGAGTGTTAAGTAACATCAACGTCCTTCAAGATTATTTTATTTATTTTATTCTAATTTTGTTTCTTAAATTCTCATTTTGCTTTCATTTTATTTTCATTTTCTAAGTTTATTCTCAAATTCTAGTTTTATTCTCGTTTTATTCTCGTTTTATTCTCGTTTTATTCTCGTTTTATTCTCGTTTTATTCTCGTTTTATTCTCGTTTTATTCTCGTTTTAGTCTCGTTTTAGACAAGTTTACCTTGATATTCAACCAGCATCACAACAAGTGAAGAGCTCTGGATTCTAGGAACCAGAGCCACCTTCTCCTTCTTCGGAATAGACCCGGTTATCTCCCATGCCCCCCCCAGGCGCTGTATAAGCCATAAAGGTTTAGCGCTCCCCCAAGAGCCTAATAATTTACATAGTCTTAGTATCGTAACGTCAACAATAAAACTCATTTGAAACTTAAATGATCCATCGACTTAAAAAAGGGTTTCTCTCTCTCTCTCTCTCTCTCTCTCTCTCTCTCTCTCTCTCTCTCTCTCTCTCTCTCTCTCTCTCTCTCTCTCTCTCTCTCTCTCTCTCATTCTCTCTCCCTCCCCTGCCTTCCTTTCCCCTCGCCCCTTTTCACTTCCATCGCTCCCCTTTCCTTCCCTTTCTGCTCTTCTCTGCTCTTCATTCCTTGTTCTTGGGTCCCTTTCAGTCCCAGAGTCAGAGGGACAAGAAACCTCCATATCTCCTCACTAACAGAGACTCGTTGCTGGAGAAACCTGCACCCCCCTCCCCTTGTGTGTGTGTGTGTGTGTGTGTGTGTGTGTGTGTGTGTGTGTGTGTGTGTGTGTGTGTGTGTGTGTGGATGCCATCTGAGCCTCCTAGTCTTTTCTTAATCCCCGCCAAAAAGAACAGTCGACGGTTCTCCCCCTCTGTCTCTCCTCCCTTCTGTGACTGTCTTTATGTCCGCCACCCTTTCTCTCTCTCTCTCTCTCTCATCTTCTGTCTCTCCTCTCCACCCTCCCTCCAGCTTTCCTAGACTTATACATCTAGATAATACACTACAGGTCTTAATACACAGATAATTAAGCAGAGAGTTCTCAGCAGACAGCCTCCCGGGTGTTCTTGTATTCCTCTAGACATAAACAAACAATAACTACGTGCAAAGTCGACAAATGCAAAGCATATTAGCCAAAAAAGAGGAATACAAAGGAACAATACTGATTCCTTGTAAATCAGTTGTCAGACCACGAACACGCCTTCTAGTTTCTGGTCACAAAAGACCAGGGTAAACTGGAGGGCGTGAGTGCCTGTGGCAGAAAGCTTGCACCTTCAATAACAACCTCTGTTATTGTGTAAGTGGTTTAGTGTACTTCCATCTTTCCCAAGAGCATCAGACTGATGTTCTCCCCAGTTTTGGGGGATACGTAGTAGTAGTAGTAGTAGTAGTAGTAGTAGTAGTAGTAGTAGTAGTAGTAGTAGTAGTAGCAGTAGTAGTAGTAGAAGTAGTAGTAGTAATAATAGTAATAGTAGTAGTAGTATTCGTGACATTTACTGAGAATTACGACTAAATAGTTCACTCAACATTCACAGTCATTAAAACACACACGATACGAGCATGTGTAAAACAAACAAACAGAAGCAGCGAACATAAACCAAACACTCCAAACACTGTCATGGCAAGTCAAAACAACCAGGGTAGTTTGTGAACCAAAGGTGGCTTCCAACGAGGCTTCCTCAAGAAGGGGGGTTCCCAAGAGGCTTCCTCAAGGAGGGGTGTTCCCACGAGGCTTCCTCAAGAAGGGGTGTTCCCACGAGGCTTCCTCAAGGAGGGGTGTTCCCACGAGGCTTCCTCAAGGAGGGGGGTTCCCACGAGGCTTCCTCAAGGGGATGGGGGTTCCCACGAGGCTTCCTCAAGGGGATGGAGGTTCCCACGAGGCTTCCTCAAGGGGATGGGAATTCCCACGAGGCTTCCTCAAGGGGATGGGGTTCCACGAGGCTTCCTCAGCTATAAATTGCTTCACACGCCAACGTTTCTCCCTTCATCCAACTTTCCGTTGTTCATTTCGCCAGTAATAACAGAACGCTTCGTCCGATGGGCTTCAAACTTTCTTTTATACCAAATTATAAGACTGGAAGGTAGGTGGGGCAGGAGAGGCTGCCAGGAAAACAAAAGGCCGAGTAAAAGTCTTGTCACAGTAATTCAAATATGGCTTCCAAAGGCCGTAGAGTATATTATAGGAGTCAATGCTGTGTTTACTGGGGAAATGTCACCTATAAATGCCTCTCTCTCTCTCTCTCTCTCTCTCTCTCTCTCTCTCTCTCTCTCTCTCTCTCTCTCTCTCTCTCTCTCTCTCTCTCTCTCTCTCTCTCTCTCTCTCTCCCTCAGGTACACAGAGAAATAACTATGGAATTCTAACGGCGTTTTTATGTGGTGAAGAGGAGAGGGAGGCGAAGGAGGGGTCGAGACTTAAGGAGGGGCGGGGAAGGTCGTGGGGAGTATGGGGGAAGAGGGGAAAGAAGACGTGGCGGGCAGAGTCGTAGGAGCGGGAATGTTGCCACTGAAGGGTAGTAGGGGGGGTGTTGTTGCGAGGGTCGTGCAGGCGCTGGAAGGGTCGTGGGATGGATTGGGATGGTCGTGAGGGGTTTTGGGAGGAGCGTGGGGTGAGGGGCTAGGAGGTGGTAGTGTTGAGAGGGTCGTGGGAAGAGCCGGAAGGGTCGTAGGGGTGGCACAGGGAGGGTCGTGGGGTGGCACTGGAAGGGTCGTGGGGTGGCACTGGAAGGGTCGTGGGGGTGACACTGGAAGGGTCATGTGGGTGGCACTGCTAGGGTCGTGGACTCGTGGGGTTAGCACTAAGAAGGTCGTGGGGTGGGCACTGGGAGGGTCGTGGGGGGTGGCACTAAGGGAGTCGTGGGGGATGGCACTGGGGGGTCGTGGGGTGGCCCTAAGGGGTCGTGGGGGGTGGGCACTGGGAGGGTCGTGGGGTGGCACTGAGGGGTCGTGGGGGATGGCACTGGGGTCGTGTTGGTAGCACTAGGAGGGTCGTGGGGGTGGCACTGGGAGGGTCGTGGGGGGTAGATGTTATGATCAGCCTGGCTCCCTCAAGTACCATTTGGAGCTGCTTCATCTAGGGAGAACCTACACTGTTACCACCACCACCTCGCCGACACACCCCTCCAACCCACCCCTCCAACCCCACCCCTCCCTTGCACACAACACCCACCCACCCACAAACACTTCTTCACACAACTCACTACAATTTTTAATTAATGAACTTAACTATATAACTAACAAATTAGTTAAAAAATATTTGAACAGGTGCAGGAAGCAGCGAGAGTTGGCAACGATGTAGTCCCGCAGTCTCCAGTTACCTCTTTTTTTCAAGAAATTTCGAGTCAATTAAGCACATGATTTAATTATCCTCCGCTGCTGCAGTAGGGAATTGAACCTCCCGGTAAGCTAGGAACCTGCTAGATGAGAATCCCTAACGATCTAGCATCTAGAAAAGACGGTATTAAATGAAAAGCAGCGATAGTGAGACACCAAACTTTACAACATTTCCGAATTATTTCCTGTTATTCGGGTTGTTATTATGGACGCTAGGTCGTCCCGAGGGCGGTGTACTTACCGTGGGGAGCCACAGCCCATTTAAGACCAGCAAAAATTTGCTGATAACAGGTTTAAAGGATGGGGTAAAATCCTGGACGTGTAAGTGTACACACAGAGAAAGTTGTGTCCCAGTGATGGAGGAGATCATGGTGAGCAGGGAGGGCGAGGAGACCTGCTCAGTACTTAGTCCTAGTTACATATATATATATATATATATATATATATATATATATATATATATATATATATATATATATATATATATATATATATAGAAATCTAGCTTCGTGACTTCAACATTATCAAGGAACTATGCTAATGTGAGATGATAGTTCCTTGATAATGTGTGAAGTCACGAAAGCGCTAGGAATTTCGCTATTTTTCACAATTAGAGAGAGAAAAGAGAGAGAGAGAGAGAGAGAGAGAGAGGGGTATTAATACAAAATAGGGGACAACACGCCCTCAGGTTGAGTGGGAGAGGGGAGGAAAGGGGAGAGGGGAGCGGAGAGGGAGATGAGAGGGAGAATTTGGTGAGGGGGGGGAGGGACACTGAATAAATGATGGAAACGAGTAAGAAAGGAAACTACCAGTGAATGACATTACATTTACCTCGTTTTAACATTAGGGAGAGAGGGGAGGGAGGAGGGGAAAGATGGAAGATGGGGAGGGAGAGAGAGAGAGAGAAATGGGGATGGAGATGAATAAGGATAATGAAAGTTAGGAGAGAAGGAATGGTAAAGTAGAAAATGATTTAGGAAAAAAATAGGAGATATAAGGATGGAAGTAAGGAGGGAGAGAAGAAGAGAATGAGAGGGAGTGAAGGAGAGATGAAGAACAATATATTAACGAGAAAGGTGTTCTTATATCTGTCTCTCTCCCAGTCATCTTAGCATCTGAAGAATCTAGTGTCATGACTGTGTACTTCCGTACACAACTACAGAACTTATATCTAAAAAACTGCGTCCATGTCGTGATCAACCACGTACACATCTCAAAACTCGTGTGTGTGTTTCAGACACCCTGTGCGTATATCATAACTCTCGTGGCTATCAACCACAAAATGCTGTGTGCGTATATTTACGCCGTGATCCGTGTTCGTTTGAAGAACCAAATATAAACTACACAAACATATGCGTATACTTGCGTCATTATCCTTGGTCGTTATGCAGACATCAGCTACCATATACGCATCTGTGCACATGACCTTTAACACCCGTGTGCGTATCTAGTTCCATCATCTCTTTCGTAAATGCGTCACACTAAAAAAAAAAGAGTGATTACCTAGCTGAGTTTACGAGGGTCGAACCACATTGTTACCACTAACAATGTAAAGGCTTTTGTTGTCTCTTGCTATCTCTAGCCTATTATTGTTTTACAGCCCAGTCTGAGACCAGGGCCGTAGATAAGTATTTTTTACGGAAAAACTCGCAGTGTAAATAGACTGATGTTGTAGTAGCCAGGCTTAGGCTTGTTTACAAGTACTTCTGACAGTCTGACAGACACACAGACTGTCTGATGTTGTAGTAGCCAGGCTTAGGCTTTTAGTTTGACAGTTGAGACACACAGACTGTCTGATGTTGTAGTAGCCAGGCTTAGGCTTGTTTACAAGTACTTCTGACAGTCTGACAGACACACAGACTGACTGTGGTCAGTCAATCTATTGATTTTTCATAGTATTTTCTTAGTAAGAAAGAAGGAGCACTGCAACAGGTCTACTGTCCCATGCTAGGCAGGTTCAACTCACACCCACCTCACACATACTTGGGTCTTCAACATTTCTCTTGTTCCCATTTCCTCCTCCCTCATCCCCTCCCACCATCACCATCACTACCACCAGTTACCACCACCACCAACAACAACAACTACGAGTTATAACTACCTACAGCTTATAACTACCTCCACCATTAACAAGTACAGTTTACAAC
Organism: Cherax destructor; assembly: GCA_009830355.1. NCBI lineage: Eukaryota > Metazoa > Arthropoda > Malacostraca > Decapoda > Parastacidae > Cherax > Cherax destructor. The sequence continues at coordinate 325,534 of WNWK01000864.1, read as the reverse complement.
GACCACTGCCTTTACCACTTCATCCCATACAACGACCACCGTTCCCATGAGGCCGCTCATTAAATAACACCAAGACCCATCAAAAAAATCCCCATTAATCCCGCCTATTCCACCGAGTCATCCCTCTAACAGAATATAACAAAAGCCCTTTGATGACCCCGATCAAATTTATATTAACAATAAACATCTATGCTTGACGCTTCCCCCCCAAAAAAAAAAATCGCGACTGATATGGAAAAAAAATTCAAATGCATTATAATGCAATCATTTATTGACTTCGTTTCGCCCACACAGTAAGATTTATCAAGTCAGGTGGAGAATACTGGGTAGGTTGTATCAGAGACGGACCTGAGTAGAGTACTCATGTACTCTTTACCCAGGTAGATCTGTTCGTAACTTGATAAAAGTCCACTGTGTGGGCGAAACGTTGTCAATAAAAAATCGCATTATACCGCATTTGTGTCTATTTTTCTATCGTGTCGGTATTTTATATCTTTTATCTCCATCATGAGGGATATTGTACATATGACTCTCAAAATGACTCCCGTGTGTCCTTAGAGATCACAGGTGAACTGGGGAAGTCGCTTCGTAAATACTGGGGAATCCATTGATACGAATTTGGGGGGGAATTACATCTGGGTAGAGTAAGTTGGTTTAGGTTCATTTAGATCAGGTTAGGTTAGGTTAAGTTAGGCTAGGTTTGCGCTAATCTATTTATAGGTAACCTAACCTCACAAATATGCACGTATAAACATAACTACGCACATAACTACGCACATAAACATTACAAACACACACACAAGGACGTACATCAACACGTACAATGCTCTGTCCTCGAGTAAAAACACTGGGAGAAACCCGAACGGTCTCAAGGACGTGTGTACGTGGCTTGTCCGTACTAACATAGAGAACATCACAGTTAGTCACTGCTAGGTACCGAGGCTCTGGCCTTTCTCAGCTGAGGTGCGATAACCCAGCTCTGGTAAGTCAGTAGACTGCGTTACAGGTTACAGGTCGTCTGCGTATATGAAGGTCGTTATACGCAGGCGTCTTTATTAGTCACAATATTAGGTTTACGGCAGTTTATCGAGGTTTATTGAGACGACGTTTATTGAGACGCTTATCAAGACGTTTATTGAAAGGACGTTTATCGAGACGACGTTTCGATTGATGAAGATCCTGGTGGGTGAAACGTTTTAATCAATAAGGTGCCATGACCCTCTCAATGTCTTAATAATATATATAGTTCAATAGTGTGAGAGAAACTCCTGTCAGAAGGCACTTGTCTTGTTTACTGACCATCCACCACCACCACAACTATCACAACTATTACAACAACTACCACCATCACTACCACAACTACCATCAGAACTACCACCACAACTACCATCACAACTACCACCACAACCACCACCACAACTATCACAACTACTACCACAACTACCACCACTACTACTACCATCACCACTACCACAACTACCACCTCAACCAACTACCACGACCACCTCAACCAACTACCACCACCACCTCAACCAACTACCACCACCTCAACCAACTACCATCACCACCACCTCAATCAACTACCACCACCACCAACTCACGAAAATAAGCCATAACAACCCAGGGTTTCCTAAGTAACAGAACCTCTTCTACTATCGGAGTGCCAAGAGCTTTAAGAAAGTGCCAAGTCTGCCTTCGTCTTAAGGGCCACACCTATCGTCTTCCAGGAGGACTTCGGACCCAAAGAACCTCGCTGGGAAGTCATCGTCTTGCTCCCCAGCGAAGGGAAATTGCCACGATCGTTGAGGTTATCGCTCAATTTATGAATGACAACAAGATTCATGATGGCATTAAAGTTATGGGAACTTTGACGTAGAAAATGTTGAACTTGGTAGATGATGCGCTTGTTGTTATTGTGGTAGCTACTGTCTGTGGTTATTGTGGTAGGTACTGTGTGTGGTGGTTATTGTGGTAGCTACTGTCTGTGGTTATTGTGGTAGCTACTGTCTGTGGTTGGTATTGTGGTAGCTACTGTCTGTGGTTGTTTTTGTGGTATCTACTGTCTGTGGATGTTATTGTAGTGGTTATTGTGTTAATTTGGTTATTGTCTCTGTTATTGTGGTGGAAATTGTTTGTGGTTGTTATAGTGGTTCTTATTATTTGTGATTGTTACTGTAGTGGTTATCGTTTGTGGTTGTTATTGTGATAGTTATTGTTTGAGGTTGTTAGTGTAGTAGTTATTGTGGTAGTTATTGTTTGTGGTTGTTATTGTAGTGGTTATTGTCTCTGATTGTTACTGTGGTAGTTATTGTCTGTGATTGTTATTGTAGTTGTAGCTATTGTTTGTGATAGTTATTGTTTGTGATAGTTATTGTTTGTGATAGTTATTGTTTGCTAAGATTACAAGAGATGATTGTTTAACTTCAACAGGAAAAAATGCAAGAAGTGAACTAGATAGACAGATAGACAGATAGGTAGATAGATAGATAGATAGATAGATAGATAGAGAGAGAGAGAGAGAGAGAGAGAGAGAGAGAGAAGAGAGAGAGAGAGAGAGAGAGAGAGAGATTCTACATAATGATGCAACAACAAAAGCCTTAGATTCGGGTTGCACAAGGAAGAGGGGGAGGGCCGGGGGGAGTGTAAGGGTAAGGGGAGGTGGGGAAGAGGGGAAAGGTTGAGGAGGAGGAGGAGGAGGAATCCCACAGGACCTCGTTCGTGCCTTATGAATAGTTGTGGACAACTGCAAAGCTGATTTCCTTCGGAAGAAAAAAAGGGGAAGAAGGAATTAGGAGAACCAACACATCAGAAGAATTTCCCTGGAGTTCAATGTCCATAGTTTTAAGGGTCTTATTGTTAAGGAAGAGAAGAGGGAGGAGGAGGGAAGAGGGGGAGGAGGAAGAAGGGGAAAAGAGGAGGAAAAGGAGGTGGAAGAGTGTCTAGGTTTCTAGTAACACTGGATAAACCAGCAGTGTGTTGCTACACTGTTCTGTATGATAGTTACATTGTGGGAACACCAGCAGTGTGTTGCTACACTGTTCTGTATGATTGTTACATTGTGGGAACACCAGCAGTGTGTTGCTACACTGTTCTATATGATAGTTACATTGTGGGAACACCAGTAGTGTGTTGCTACACTGTTCTATTTGACAGTTACATTGTGAGAACAAAAGCTAGCTATGTTACCTTGTCATGTTACATAACACAGGATGGGTTACATACATAGTGTTGAAATGTGACAGTCTGAGCTGGGAGACTCCAGTAGTGTCAGCCTGAGCTGGGAGACTTCAGTAGTGTCAGCCTGAGCTCGGAGACTTCAGTAGTGTCAGCCTGAGCTGGGAGACTTCAGTAGTGTCAGCCTGAGCTGAGAGACTTCAGTAGTGTCAGCCTGAGCTGGGAGACTTCAGTAGTGTCAGCCTGAGCTGGGAGACTTCAGTAGTGTCAGCCTGAGCTGACATTAAAGGTTCATCAGCTACGACAGCTTCCTTCTAGCAGAGCTGGAGTTACTATCACAGACAGAAGGGGAAGGGGGACGATAGGAGGGAGGACAAGGAAGGGGTGAATGAAAGGGAGGGGGTAACAGTCCCCCATTTCTTTCACTGCGGAGTTCATTCAATTGCGTAGTTAGAAAGTTCTTTCAATTCTGCATTCCTCGCTTTTCACTTTCCATCCCGACTGTCGCATTTTCATCTATTCATTCTGTCATCTCTCCTCTTCTTTTGTGGTTTATATTTTCAAAATTCCTGCACTTCTAAATCAAATTTCTTCTCACTGACATTCTTCAATCTCAAAACTGCTCGATTTCAATGTTTTTTTTTGTTTAATGTTTGGGTTTATTCGATCCTGTTTTGTTTTCCTAACTCTCTTTTGCGCTCTTGTCCCCTCCTCTCTCTCTCTCTCTCATTCTTGCTTTGCTCCCTCCCTCTGCTCCCCCTCTCTCCCTCTCCTCCCCCTCCATCCCTCTCCTCCCCCTCTATCCCTCTCTATCCCTCAAGTAAGAAGTCTCCGGAGAATTCGTCTTGAAATATATAGTTTTACATGAGAGACTCAAGCAGATGCAACATCCCTCCCCCTCCCTCTCTCTCTCTGCTTCCATCTATCATTCCTTCCCTTCTCCATCTCTCCTTCCTTCCCTCCCTCACACCCCTTTCTTTCCCACTTTCTTTTCTCCTTCTTTCCTCTTCTTCCTATTTTGACTGCGAATTTTTCTTCTTCTTTCGTTACAGGAAACTCAATAATGATAATATTATTCATGATAATGACAATGATATGATAATGAACTGCTAATAATATACTAATAATGATGATAATAATGATAATGATGATAATAATGATAATGATAATTATGATAATGGTAATGATAATGATGATGCCTCTAATAATAATAATAATAATGATGATAATAATGATAATGATAATTATGATAATGGTAATGATAATGATGAAATGATAATGATGATGCCTCTAATAACAATGATCATTATACAGCCATACAACAGGTGATCAATTGTGTGTGTGTGTGTACTCATCTAATTGTGGTTGCAGGGGTCGAGACTCAGCTCCTGGCCCCGCTTCTTCACTGATCGCTACTGGGTCCCTTCTCTCCCTGCTCCATGAGCTTTATCATACCTCGTCTTAAAACTATGTATGGTTCCTGCCTCCACTACATCACTTGCTAGACTATTCCACTTCCTGACAACTCTATGGCTGAAGAAATACTTCCTAACATCCCTTTGACTCAGCTGAGTCTTCAACTTCCAATTGTGACCCCTTGTTTCTGTGTCCCATCTCTGGAACATCCTGTCTCTATCCACCTTGTCTATTCCTCCACAGTATTTTATATGTCGTTATCATGTCTCCCCTAACCCTCCTGTCCTCCAGTGTTGTCAGGCCGATTTTCCTTTACCTTTCTTCGTAGGACAATCCCCTTAGCTCTGGAACTAACCTTGTTGCAAACCTTTGTACTTTCTCTAATTTCTTGACGTGCTTGACCAGGTACGGGTTCCAAACTGGCACTGCATGTGGTGTGTGTGTGTGTGTGTGTGTGTGTGTGTGTGTGTGTGTGTGAGAGAGAGACCTACATGACAAGGTCTTAATCATTCTTGATGGGACACGAGTCTTTTGTAGTCCAAAGACTCCAGGGATCATCACCCAGCCCCCTCCTCCCTCCCCCTCCCCTATTCTACTCCATTTCCCCTCCCCCTTGCCCATTGTGGTCACGCCCTCCCCCTACCACAACCCCCAACCACCGAGAAATTTCATTTTGTTTTAGCCCATTCTAGCATGAGTGGGGGAGGGTGGTGGGGGGTGATGCGTACACAGATGGTCACAAACACGCACATGTACGTGTGTATGCGGCCACATATGTCGTCCACAGCAAACCACAATGAGTTCCTTCAATTATTTGGCAAATTATCCTTATTTATCCTACTTATTTATCCTACTTATCCAGGTTATCCTCTTTTATCCTATCTTATATCCTACCACAGTATATATCAGTATATTCTAGTATATTTCAAGGAATGTGTCTACGTATATGTAGTGAGGTATAACTCCCTCCCCAGGATGCCACCCACAAGAGGTGACTAGCACCCTGGTACCTATTTACTGCTAGGTGAAGAGGGGTATCAGGCACTAGGTGATGGGTAAGGGTATTAGATACCAATACCATGGAACCTAAACTGGCAACATTTCGCCCACAGTGCGAGATCGAAATGCGGTGAATAAGGGTTCCACTTAGTTTCCCCTGTTCACCTAGCAGTACATTGGTATCTGGTGCTCACCTAACAGTACATTGGTACCTGTTCACCTAGCAGTACATTGGTACCTGTTCACCTAGCAGTACATCGGTACCTGGTGTTCACCTAGAAGTACATAGGTACCTGGTGTTCACCTAGCAGTACATAGGTACCTGGTGTTCACCTAGCAGTACATAGGTACCTGGTGACCACCTAGCAGTAAATAGGTACCTTGGAGGAGAGATCACAGATACCAACCATAGGGATGTTAGGAAGTACTTTTTCAGAGTCATCATCAAAAAAGAGATTCTAGACAGACACTATACACAGTTTCGTGATCAGGTAGGCTTAGGTGGGTCTCCCGGAAATCTAGAATTAGTTAAGCTGGTCTAGGAGCAATGACTCGACCCATGAAGAAGCAACTGGGCGAGTACAATCAATTACCGGGAATGGAAACGAGTGAATTGAAGGGAACAGACAGAATAACGTCAACACATTAACAACCTCGTTGACTGGTAGTGACTCGTTACCAGCGTTAATTCTCGTTACTAGTGCAAATTCTACGAGAGGGGGAAAGGGGGGAGGGGAATGAGGGGAGGTGGCGAGGAGGGGAGAGTGTGAGAGTAATGGGTGAGGGTTAGGGGTAGGAGGTGAGGGGAAGGGTAATCGGGGAGGAGTGATGGGAGGGATGGGAGGAGTGAGGGGAGGGGGGTTGTGAGGAGTAACTGTAGAATATAATTCTATGTGCCAGCTATAATTAATTATATTTTGATCTGTACAGCTGTATTTAATAGCTATGTGATCAGTTAATGATCTATAACACATAATCACAGTAATAGATCTATAACACAGTTTCCCTAGATTAAAACACAACAAAAATAAACATATGCTGCACATGAGAGTATAAACCAGTGGGGAAATAAACCAATGGTAGTATAAACCAGTGGGAGTATAAACCAGTGGGAGTATAAACCATTTGGGAGTATAAACCAGTGTTTTGAAAACCATTTCCATCTGGCTGCCGTCTATCTATAATATTGAAAGTTTATCCGGAATTCTAAAACAACAGTTAGCAGGAACAAGTCCATTACCTGTCTCAATGCTCTGTGAAGACATGTCTAGTGTGCTCTCCGGTCTTAGCCGCCTGAGATGATGATGGCTTCCCTCGACTACGAGAAGCTGTATCTCCAGCTTAAGGCAGAATTAAGGGAAGCAAGAAGAGAAATTCAACGATTGAAGGGTATGTGCAAGAATCGACCACCCATGATCTTCCAACAAAGACAATTGTTAATGACACAGTGAAGACATCCCAGCGAAGACCGTCGAGAACGTCATGCACTCCGCCAGTCGAGGTAAGAACATTCTTTTAATTGGGGGCAGTCAGATTAAGTTTATGGATAGGGCTTTTTGTCTTAGGGATAGGAAGAGGAGGCAGAGGGTGTGTTATCCTGGGGCTGGGATGAAGGATATTGTTAGCCGTCTGGACGACATCATGAGAGGTAATGGGAGCAATCGTCTCAGTGCTGGAGGCAACGATGTTGGCAGACATAGGAGTGAGAACCTGATTTGCAGGTATAGGTCAGCAATAGACATAATTAGGAAGAAGGGTGGGAACCCTGTCATATGTGGTATTTTGCCAAGGAAAGGAGTTGGAAATGAATTGTTGTCCAGGGTAATTGGTGTCAATTGCTGGCTGGACAAATACTGTAAGGAAAATGTAGTAACAATCATTGACAACTGAGACCTCTTCTATGGCAGAAATGACATGTATGCCAGGGATGGGGTTCACTTATCTAGGTCTCGGGGGGGGGGGGCACTGGCCACTGTAGTGGAGGGAGCTGTTAGGGCTTTAAACTAGAAATAGTTGGTGGCATGGGTTTTAGGGAGAAAACAATGAAATTCTAGTGTAGTAATATTGTGAGTTTTAGGGAAACCAATAATATGCAGAATGAGGTGGATATTGGAAAGCCAGTGGCACTAGGTGACAAGGACAGTAATAGGTATAACGGAAAAACAGAAATGAGCAGGAAGGGTAAAGAGAAAGGAGGGTCTTTAAACTTATATTGCACTAATAGTCGTAGTGCGAGAAATAAGATGGACGAATTGAGATTAGTTGCAAGTGCAGGTAACATTGATGTATTTGCCATAACTGAGACATGGTTTAATAGGAAAAATCGGGACATGCCTGCTGAATGTCACATTCAGGGTTTTAAATTGTTCCAAGTAGACAGAAGTATCGGTAAGGGGAGTGAGGTGGCACTCTATGTTCGAGATCGCTTGAATTGTTGCATAAAAA